>CM031234.1:510347870-510922870 GCA_018340775.1 Taxus wallichiana var. yunnanensis
TGCAAATTATTTCTATTTTTTCTTGATTTTATTTTATGACATTTTTAACATTAGTTTTATTTTTATTTATCTAGGAAAAAGGTGATGTTTCCCCTCATAGTACATTTCAATGGGAGGATAAGGACTACTAGGGTTCTTCTAGAAACACTTTAGCCATTGGAGATGTTGATACTAGAGATGGTTCAAGAGGTTTTAGTGGCACATCAATTCAAAGTGAGTGATGTTACGCAGGGGTGGGTTGGGATCAAGGGTGGGTGTTAATATAGAAGTCGAAGATGTAGGCCTTGATATGCAGGGTCAAAAATGATATTATGACATGTGATTTCTAATGTTGACCAAAATGTATGGGGTAAAATATGATATCTTTAATTTTTAAACATTTTATAATCAATATAATTATAAAACTTTTAGTTTATTATTATGTTTTTAATAACACATTTAATTTCTTATTAGTTTGTTAAATATTTTATTAGTAATTCTCGAAATGAAATATTATTGTCTTTACATTCACTTAACAATCCATTATTGCATTTTCAACTACCAAAAGTTGTTATTATTATTTTTGAATAAATTACACTTCCATAATAATAAAACTGCTCAATTTTTAATAAAATAAATGTAAAAATACATTTATATTCAATTTTATTGTCTGGGGTTTGTTGATTCCTTTAGCAATTTCAAAATTTTAATGACATCAAAGAATTTATTATTTATTAACTCCTCTTCACAACACACCACATTGTTGGCATCTTCCTATAACAAACTGTTACACCAAAAACTCGAGGCATTGGTGAAATTTGCACATGAGGATCATATCATCCCACCACTTTTCCATAAAGATTGACCTCAGATTGGGTCCGCACCCACACTCCCATACATATGAGCCCCACTTCACCAATGTTTAGGTGCCCCATGGGCCCCAAGTACACGACATAACAAACCGAGTGGAATTCGAACACGGGTGAAGGCTTTGACACCAAATATAATGAACCATTATGCCAAAATATCAAGGCATTAGTAAAATCCACAAATGAGGATAATATCATTCCTAACATAGTAGATTAACGACATTGTGATTTCCATTTAACAGTAACTTTGGAATCTATTTCCAAAGTTGGGGTTGGAATTTGGTTTCATTAATGAGGCTCACCCATAGTGGCCTATACTATCAAGTGCATATCTTTGAGGCCTTAAGAGATTAACTTGCATATGTCTAACCACTAGCCATTTCCGACACCCCGCTAAAGTGAGAACCCTTCTTAAACTAGAGTGGTATCTTCCAAAACAAGTAGAGAAGGAAGGGAAGTTACCAACTTAGTCATACTTCTTTTATGATGCTTCAAATGATATAAATATATGGACACTTATAAATTTTAGTCACCTTCCATAATTGTGGGATGTTATTGAATGGATTCTCCATTTGCATGGGTTTTCTTCTTGTTTCTTAGGTTATTGTTTCTCATACCTCACCATTTTTCTAGAACATTTATGCATAAACATATGCTTCCTTGAATCATTTCCATTTTCATTCATATAAATAAGTAGATGACCACAAAACCACTTCTTAAGACAAAGGTATTGACAATGTTTTATTCCTCTCATGCAAGAAATAGATTGCTTAACAATGCACATTTCTAACACCTAAATCATAATTATATGATGCCAATGTCAATACTATGCATTTCCAATCTCAATCTCAATCTCAAAACATTATGTAGAGAAGGATGGTAGAAGGAGAAGCTACACATTATCCTTATTTTGCATGGCCCCCTATAACTTCTTCAACATATCTTCAACTACTTCACACCTGCACTTCAAGGACCCTATAACTTCTTCAACATATCTTCGACTATTTCACACCCGCACTTCAAGGAAATCCCTTAAAGAGGGAAAAAAATCCACTCCCGCATAAGTAATAGGGAATTCTAGTTTTTCACATGTAATTTAATACAAAATATTGTTGTTAGGAATTATCCAAGTGTTCACTATATGGTTTGTAATTATAGACAATTTAGTTTCTTTGGCTGAGTGAGATAATGAGTTGTATTAACAACTCATTATTTGTTTGTTGGAGGCATATAGGGTGGTATTGATAACACCCTATTATGGTATTTCGGAGAATGTTGTTAAAACAACAGCCCTTATTTGTAGGGGACCAAATCCTATAATTGTATTCATTAGTATGGAAGAATATAACGAATGTTTATTATTACTGTATTATAATTGTGCAAAGCTCAGTCAGAGCCAATACCGATTAGTCATGGGAGTCTAGAGAGGAATCCATATGCCATGGTAGTTTTTTAAGAAAAATATTCGGACGCTGTTGTGCCAACACTTCGCATGCGCTCATTGCACCATTCAATATTAAAACAGTCTGCCATCAGTTCTTTCATTCGTTGTAACCGGAGGCATTTTGCTGTAAAATCTTGACAGTGGGGTGCACACTTTGCAAAGGGATGTTTCAGATCATTCTTTGTTTTAGATTGATGCCTTCAACCCGTGCAATGTAGTCATAAACTCGTGATTCTATCCTTTAAAGTGTACTTTTATAGGTATGTGGGAATATTTGATAGTTTTCCTTTATTATTCGTTCATGAAATTAGTGCTCGACCAGCCGTATGCATGCATAGATCGACTAGATGTGTGAAACGCTAGATCAAAACCATACCAACACAACAATCGGTCTAGATCAACATTAGTTGTATTCGCTTCGAATTCATTGCAGAGGATAAACATGTTTTTGTTTTGACACTATTCAGAGCTCACCCTGATCACATATAACTCAGATTCCTATCTTGGCATAGTGGATACTAAGTTCGCCTCCCGTAATCTCCTATGTTGTATCAATTTCTTCAAAGGAAAACTCAGCGTCATCAATCCTGATGTGTATGTCATGGATCCATCATCGGTGCCCTAACTTGACCTGAGGTAAGTGGTTGAAAGGATTAATAGCATAATATGCTATATGATTTACTTATTGCATTGAAACTTGCCCACCGTGTTACTCCCAAGTTATTTTGCAAGTGAAATTCCTGTCTATAAGTAGCAATCGTACGTGAAGTGTACATGTAAACGTCGAAGGGGATGGAGTGAAGTATGAAAAAATGAGAAAGTGAAACAAAAGGAAAGGATGAGTAGTGATCAAGAAGGGGATCAATGAAAGGGGAGGACATTGAGTTCCAGTGTATCTTTATATTCTCATTACTTACACCATGTTCATATGGACCCCAATAATCTCCTATGATTATAAATACTTATGTATTTGCCACATGGGAAATACTACACTTGTTCTTATATAGTGTAAATACAAGACATGCATAACGAAACATTCTTATAATTAGGTATGTCCCCATAGATCTATAAGCCTAAACCCCCAATCAATAGGTGGCGCCCCATCTCTCACATTCCATATATGCTTAAATCCAGCATTACAATTTTCATTTGAAAGAAAACTATTTCATTAAAAATACTAAAAATCCTATCTGCCTATCAAATGGTTTCTACTAAGTGGCTTTCCACTTGAAAGCAAATGCCCAATCTAAGCAATGGATTTATTTTCCTCCACGTTCTACTTGACTACCTCCTGGAAAAAGACAATCGGTAAATTCACAGTCACCACCTACAGCTGGATACAAATTAGTCTGCATATATTTATCTTTACTGTTTATTATCTGATTAGTTGGAAAACACTTAATTTGATCGAACATTAACAACAAATTTAAATGTAAGATTCACGCCATTATATGGTTCGGCTTCAACCACAACATACCCACGAGCATATTTAAATTGTCCTCCCCCTCCAACAATAGACAACTCCCGTACCATGGATCTAAAGGGTGTTGTCATTCTCGAATATGATAGACGAAACCATATGATAATTTGTGACCCTGGTGTCCGAATTGGCCTCCATTCCTTGAAGTCTCCCCAACAACTTGGAGAAAGGGTCTGGTCCTTCTCTCACAGCGTTGTCTACGATAATTAGTGTTCCAAATGCCGAGAGATTTGCAGACTTTCCTTCCGCTCCTCCAACAGAATGTGCAGTAGCGTTGGGTCCTCTTCCTGTTTCGTGGACGTTAAACACCATATTTGTTTCCTGCACAACCAAATTAGACAAGGAAGATGATATCATGAGGAAGAAGAGGGTAAGGATTAATAATAATGATGATTTTAGTGTCATTGCTAATTACAGTGACCTAGGTTTAGTTGAGACGAAATGAATGGATACAGAAGCTGGCGATACAACTGAAAGGTCGTAAACCAAAGATTAGATTGCTCTATATATGAGAATGATTAGCTGGGTCCAACAATTTAATATGAGCATCAACCATTTCAACAATGGTTCCATCTGCTAGTTGCTGAAATGCGCTCCTTCGTAATATATTTTCCATAGCAACCTACGCAAAAGTTAGACATTACTATCGGCAAAAATATGCATTTAAATTTATTATACCAGTAGAAAGTACAAGCCATGAAATGCTGCTAAATGCAAAGAAAACTCCCTCCTACTAATATCTATTGGCTTAATGGCCTTTGCGAGCTAGCACTGTGAGATGCACATATCTAAATACTGCCTTTCATGTTCATATCTTAAGATCTCATTTATGATTTCATTCCCATAGTTATATTGTCTAAAGAGAAAAAAAATCGTTGTTTATATGAATCTCTACACAATCAAATATAAATTTATACACTTAATATCTTTTATGTAAATATTGCACGAAGCAAAGTTTATATATATATATATATATATATATATATATATATATATATATATATCAATCGATTATCCACGAAACGTTTCTGCAAATACTTGAAGAGAATAAACTCAATAATTCGACAAAAATAAGGGTAGGGATACGTATGGAGATGCTAACATAAGATTCTCATAGGCTTGTTGTGCAGGTGCAAAATAGATCGGCTTCTGCACTGTGGTGTTAATAAGCAAGCCCACGTGTAATCAACTGATCAGGAATCATTGGGCAATTAAAATTTTGTGCCTTTTTGTACTCAGTACACACGAAGTTACAGTCATGCAGAAGCCCTATAATCGACACTTTCAAATAAACATGTTCTACATCTTTAGTTTTCCTGTTATTTCTTTGCGGTCCATTTTATAAAGAAGAATTTCCAAAGAATCATTGGTCGCCTCCTCTGGTATAAAACAATTTGCCAAAATATTCATTACCTCTTCTCCTGCATTTTCCCTCGACTTGTTTCAGCTGCGCAAGCACCAAACGCTGCCATGTCTTGTAACGAATAGATATATTCTTAAAAACCATGCAAGGCCGACCACATGAAACATACTCAAGGCTATCAAGCACATGGCCAGGGAAGTCGTCCTCTTTTTATTTTTGTCTTATTCCAAGGCTTTTTGCAGAGATCTGAGCAGACTCGACCTCATGACCTCCGTTTTAGAAGTCACAGGACTTGACATTGTAACGTAGTACTGAAAAACATAAAAATAACGTATATGTTACCATTAACATATAATAAAGAACATATGCATTACTATTATTTTAACTGCATACATAGATGTGAGAGAGTTGAAT
Source organism: Taxus wallichiana var. yunnanensis (assembly GCA_018340775.1). Taxonomy (NCBI): domain Eukaryota; kingdom Viridiplantae; phylum Streptophyta; class Pinopsida; order Cupressales; family Taxaceae; genus Taxus; species Taxus wallichiana. Next base: position 510,353,420 of record CM031234.1, read on the forward strand.
AGATCCTTGTGTTTCACCCCCACATCTTTACGACTGCTTGATATTTAAAGCATACACAGTCCACGATACATTGATATAACAGGAGTGATTATTCCATATATGAAATTATCACATGTATTAACAAAATACAAGGCTCAAATTACTTCTAGACAGAGCTACAAACATAAAAAAATTGAGGTACATGGTTCGACCACAGAAAGATATTCTGGTCCTTGTTTGCGTCTAATGGGCATGTGCAACAACGCGCATCTGCGAAACCTTCAACCTCTTTTTCTACAAATCACAAGCAAACAAGATTTCACTTTGTTACGAAAATATTGAGTAATAACCGTAAAAATCTAGATCGAATATAGAAAAAACTTAACTGACATTACAGTTAGATTCGAGTACAACCAAAGTGATTTTTGACAATATTTGGTCATTCTCCTTTTACATGGAGGGATAGGAGGAGTGAGGGCATGAGAGAGGGGAACAAATGGAATGTTGCGATCATTACAAATCTCCATCATATAATCATTTGGATCGTGGAACACTATCTGGTCCACGTAGACTACTCTCTCCTCCACATCTCTATTCTCCTATTTCATCCTTATTTCTTCTAGCTTTTTCTCTACAAAACGAATGGATCCATTTATAAATGATGGAGGTGAAGAGAGTAGCAAAATGGTGAGGAATCCAATGGATTGATAACGAAGATCGTCATTGTGCAATCTTTATATTTTAATGGCTCAAGATATGTGTATATTTTATGCCTTATATGAATTCATAATCTCTGTAGTTGGTAACAAAGGTTTTTTCGGTACTTAGTGGAAGTGATGTTTACATGTGGAACAATGACAGGCATAGACAATCGGGATAAGTTTGTTCCTCATTCTACATAGAACTTTGTTTGTAACCATGGATTGAAGCAGGAGAGTCTGTAGAAGAAGAAAATATTGTGTGTATTGATTAAATCATTTCCTTGAGCATGCACGTGACAACAAATAATATAAACTGTTACCATTACCATTTCCCGTGGCCTTCAGACCAGAGATTCCCATTTTCTCAACCAAAACCTTCATATATCACAACAGATGGAATTATATAAACAAGAACATTACAGAAAATGTACTAAACCGATTTGTCGCTAATAGCCATCCTAAAATCAGCATCATTATGGGTTAACTCAGACCAACAAATGGAGATAAATCAAGAACCCTAATATTGCTTCTTGTTGTTTTCTTTGTTGCATGCGAGAAGAAGAAGATCGAGGATTAGGAGGTGCTTCATTCGGGCATGCCGCATAATGTCTAGATGTATTAATTTTTTTGCTTCGCTTATGAGAACACATGCCACATGCATTGTAACCACCGTGCATGCATACATTGTAACCATCCGAGCCACGTGTCATGTTAAAGTCAGACATGCTTATAGCCATCAAATTTCAACGCACATCTTCAAATTTCAATCTCTATCATCTTCCTTCCGCATGTGTCGAGGCAATAGGTCTCAATTCATCCGTAAACGCCTCCAGGCGTAACTAGAAGTTATGACAAAAGTGAAATCTAGTGTGTCGTACAAATCAAAAAGCAAGAGTTATTATTGAGTAACAAATTTGTGTGTCATCGGTCTAAATTTTTGTCTCTAGTTAACACTATTATCCTTGTTAAAAATCAACGGTTGTTTATCAAAATATAGAGCCTAGTGTTATAAAAAAACAGTTCATTTTCTTGAGTCTAGAATCTAAAAGTGTCATTGTGTTTTCAATAGTCATGTTTTTGTTCAAAATGTCACCATGTCATAATAAGTCTATGAAATATGTTTTCAAAACGGGTCAATGAAAATCAAGAACATCAAAATAGTCAAGTTATAAAAGTGTCAAAAAGTTTTAAAAATAAAAAAAAAAATCCTCACTTTTAGTCAAATGCATTATCGGTGGAATCCAATGTGCTATGAAAAATAAAGTGTTTCACAATGTGAAAACAAATATGCTTCAATATCACATTTGTTGAGTAAGCAACATGTTAACAAGAGGACGAAGGCAACAAAGGAAGGAGGGCAATCAACGCCTCTTGTTAGTCACCAACGATGGGGTCGCATACAACATTGGTGGCACCTTTTTATATTATTTCAGTTGTTTTCTTTGAGTGGTGTGTGTAGAAATAAAACAAGGTATTCATTCCTTACTAAAGTTTGAAACGAGGAGAATGTGCATTATGGATGTTGAGAACAATTGTATAGGAGGGAAGTCGATCATGAGGTCTTTTGATTGCTAAGATTCTATGATGTTATAATTATTCATCAATCGGCCGGTGAAAGAGCATTCATTGGAAGTGAAAGTGAAAACTATTGAGTTCTCATATGTAGGTGTATTTGTGGAATTATGATCATCCATTGATGAACTCACTATGGTGAAGTAGGTGATCATGTGCAACAAGGTTCGAATAACAATATCCAAATGACAGTATGCAAACCTAAAAGTATGCGGACACATACACTTCATTTTCAATTCTTGATATGTGTATTCTCCCCATGTTCACACTAAGGGGGAATGTTAGGAATTATCCATATTAGTGTTCACTATATGGTTTGTAATTATGGACTATTTAGTTTGTATTCGGTTGAGTGACATAATGAGTTATATTAACAACTCAATATTTGTTTGTTGGAGGTATATAGGGTGGTTTTGATAACACCCGTATTATAGTATTTTGGAGAACGTTGTTAAAACAACATTCCTTATTTACAGGGGAAAAAAATCCTATATAATTGTATGCATTTGTATGGAAGAATATAACGAAGTTTTATTATTATTGTGTTATAAATATGCAAAGCTCAAACCAAATTCACAACTATTATACACATGTATGACAATTGCAAAATATGCACGTGAAGTGTTTAAAAAATGATTGAACGAGTTGTCATCTTATGGAATGTGATCATTACATATGACCAAAGACATTGACATTATTTCTTAAAATTCAAGCAACAAGTGTCTAGCCTAATCAGTTCACCTTTTCTAGCATATTACCAGTTTGTACATTGCAATTTTGGTTGTAGCATTATTTAGTAACATCGATGTTCTTGTTATCATTGAATTTTATTATCAATCATATGTCTAATTGAATCGATTTTCAAATTATCATGATTTACATTTTTTAGTCTATAGTTTTACAAATAAGATTACCATCATGATTATATAGCTAAAACTATATAATTGATAATATTAAATAATTAAAATAAGTAAAACATATTTTATTTCTTATAATATCATTATAATGATTAAAGCCAAACTAGTGTCACAATTATATTCATACTCAAAGTCACAAATAAAATTGAAATTAGTACTAACAATAAAGTTTCAAATAAAAACATAGATTTTGTTGTAATTGAAGTCGTGATTTGAGTCAAAGTTCAAAGATACTTCTAACATCAAGGTTTAAATTATAGTTTAAGTGAAATTTATAGTCACAATTGTAGTTGCTTATGTTGACTTTTAGTTATAGTTTACGTCAAAGTTGAAGAAAAAAATCCAGGTCAAATTTCATGACTACCTATATTCACTATTCACATCCAATTTATAGTTTCCTCTAAGTCTCAGTTTATGTTATGTTTTATGTCTTATTGATAGTTGAAGCTATGCTATTGTTTAAACTGAAGTTTAAAGACATTTCTAATGTCACAGCTTAAGTCATGCTTGTATTCATAATTATAATCAACATTTAAGTAGACATAATCATAGTCTATATCATTGACTTAGTCAAAATTATAGTCAAAGTTGTATTAATATTGTCCTCATGTTGTATAAATCTAAGATCAATGTTGGACATTGGCATGTCATCTATGCGGATGTTGGGTTGATGTAAAGTCAACGTGACAAAAAGTATGATATAACATCACATTTTAGTTAGCTTTAAGTCACACTCTTGACTTAAATTGCATTTTCGGTCCTACGATTCGAATTCAAAAATATGTTGTTTGGTGAATTAAAGGCAACTTAAATTGCATCTTATTTTTGTCCAAATGTTGTTGTGATTGTACTCCATGGATCTCCATCAAAACAATGCTTTAATATGTGACCCAAAGAATACTCCACAAAATACATACACAACCAACACAAATTGTTCAACTATTTTTGTTTGATATAAGATTGCTTATGAAAACGGATGCTCATGTTAAATATAGCTTCAAGAAATTTGCAAGATATAATGATAGATATAATTTCTCAAAACACAAGAAGACACGTGAACTGAGCTAAAGATAAACAAAAAGATGTAATCTAGAAGTACATGGTGGTTATGAAGACTAGAAATGAGTTGTAAGTGATTTGTTTTTAAAACTGGAGTGCAAATAAGAGTTGGTATGGAATCGTATGACCTATCCTAGATCATAGTACAATCTAGTCATTTGTTGTATGGTTTCAAAAGGGAGTTTATTGGCACTCTACAAATTTTGTGGTTTCAATACTCTGTGATGAACTTCACATTGAAACCCTAGGTGTTGCACATCTATGAAACCCTATGATGAAAAAAAACTTCAAAACCTAAATATGGGTGGGATAACCCTTGCAAAAAGTTTAGTGTTTGGGTTGAAGAATCTCTATGCAACCTACGTCGACACTAATCTGAAGAGACCTCAAACCACACGTGGTTATCTACCTAACATATGATATCTATATGGATATAACTACTATTGAAATTTGATCACTTAAAAATGATAAACAATGGCTTGACATGATTAAGATTGGGTTGGGTTGCCCTTGAAGGTCTCTAGAATGAGAAGATTGAATCTTGAACCTAGTTGGGAGTGCCTTAGCCTTGTGTGGAGGCTAGTCCTAGATAATGTTATTGTTGTGAAGGTATATAGGAGAGACTTGAGTGATTTTGGAATGTATTTTGCAATGAGTGCTCTTGAAAGTGCTTAATGATTGCTAGGTCTAGTAAATAAGTGAGCTAGACTTTCTTTTATAGGCATTCATAGGTTTTATTTCGTGAAAGAGAATATTTGTATGTGTGATGCTCCGTTTAAGCAGTTACCCCGGTTCTTGTCACAGTGACCCTTTTTGCTGAGCATCGAACGACTGTGTGTAATTCCGTTGTCTTAGACCATGTCTTAGTGATGTTTTAGCACCTTCCCTCACCTTCTTACCTTCTCGAGTTGTTATCGACACCTCTGTATGTGGACTGTGTAATGTCTTATGTGTTAACCTATTTAAAGGAGGATCTTGTTGTCGCATGGTTAATTTGGACCGTTGGTCATTATTAATGTGAATAGTGATTATAAATATAATATATAATGATAATAATGTTATTTTAATTCAATTATCAATTGACCTCTATTTTATAATATTATTGTTTTACCTTATTGTCGTCTTTGGTACGTTAGTCTTTGTTAATATGATTAATAATTTTATTTTTTTATAAAAATCCTAAAAGAATCATAAAAATAATGATAAAAATAACATTGTAATTTATTTTGTCGATTGACGATTATTTGGGTTAGTGTCAATTTATTTTATTAATATTGTTAGTAATTACCGTAAACTATTTTACTTTATTATTAATGATCGTTCTTGCACTCGAGCTCTCGGGTAAGTGATTTCTTTTGTTTTGGCGTGATTGATTAGTTTGTAGAGACTTCTTTTTCGAACCCCATTTTGGTGATAGAACGTTTTAAAGCATAATAAAAATAGTTAATAAATGACTCCGTATCAGTTGTATTTTTTTAATTGTGTAAATAAATTATAAAATTTTATGTTGAATTAATAAAGCCTTTTTTTTTTAGGGCCATGTTCCTCATCCACAGACTTGTAATCTGTTTTGGCCAGTTTTCCCTCCTGCTTGGCGTGGGCTAACGGGAATCCTTTTAATTATTGTTATTGGAACCTTGTTTGTGTTGACTGGCTGCGTGGAGGGTGGAAGTATTAAAATGTAGTCTTGTGCCTTTAATGCGTTGTAACCAACTAAATAAAGAAAGTATCATATTTTTTCTCTTCCCTTTCCTTATGCGCCATTTTCCTTCCCCTTGCTTCACGTTGATTTACTTGGTTTTTTTGTTGGCGGTTGGTGGAGAATAATGGCCTCCATTTAATTTCCTTCAATGTGTATGGTTGAGCTTCCTACCTGGCACGTCCCTTGTTGATGGGATGCATTTGGGGGAAGGGATTTTTGTTTTTCTTTCCTTCTTTCTTTGCTGTGTGGGTGGAGTTGGTGGCATCCTTCCTGTCACTCATTGCTTCTTGATGGAGATAACTTTATGTGTTTTCTGTTTGATTAGTGCCTAGGTTTGGGGCCACGTGGGTTACAGTCGCTCCAGACTCTGCTGTGGTGAAGTTTTGTTGTTTAAGGGGGAGATCTGAACTATGTAGTAAATGATTGCTATCTGTGAAGGAGCAGTTAGACACCTGTTGGTTGCATACGGTGAAATCGTGAGCTATGAACCTTTTCGAATGCCCAACAGGTAGAAAACGCGGGAGCGAGATGGAGATTGCAAATCAGGCATGTTAATTCTAAGCTCTACAATATTTTGCTACCCTTTTTAAATAATATCATCAAACAAATGGTCTCTTCTTGCAATGACGCCTGCTATGAGAAGTTTGAAGGCATGTAGACTTGTGATAATGTTGTTCATAAACTGATTTCTTGATTAATAATTCTTGTGTCCATGGTTGGAATTGTGGGTTTTTATTAATACTTAATATAGCAGCTCCATCTGTAGTATTATTACATGGGATTGACTTAAAACCCGGGATAGGTGTATGATTTTTGAAATGTGACTGCACAAATTTTATTTGTTGAAACCCTCTAAACATGAGGGCAATTGACTTAACTATACTTAAGTTAGAACGGGTTAATCAGAAAATAGTGGCTAGAATGACTTGTTCAAAAATTTGTAAAAAAAAAAAAAATAAAATGAATTGGGTATTTAGCATCATAATCGTAATTTTGTTCACAATTAATTATTTGATTATGGGCTTGAAAATAACCCAAAAAAAGGGGGGTGCAGAAATTATGAAAATGTTATTTGTGTTAGATTTATTTTTTTAAAAGAAAAGGGAATTACCCAGATAGAGGTGGGTATGGAAGAAATTAACATAATAACTACACAATCGATTTGGGTATCTGGTATGTGGTTCTTGTTGCTGCACGATTTTGTTTAAGAAGAGGGATCTTTAAAGAATTCCAGAGCTGGCCATGTCTTTATATGTAGCCTGGAGATACCCATGACCTTGCTTGACCTTGTTGTAGAAAATTAAATATGCCTACTTGTCTGCTTAGAGCTTTGAAACGATTTATTTATAGGCTGCAAGTAATGGTCATGTTGCTTAAATGTGGAAATCTATGGGGATTGACAGGTTGGCATTATAGGCTAGTTTCTTGTCTAAAAATTGGACTATTTATTATTTATGATATGTGATGAGGTAATGGTGTGGCGGGATTCCAGAGTGCCTGGATGACACAGTTCTAAATAATATGAGAGTTCCCGTAACAATTGAGTAACCTGTTATGTCCACACAAATCTAGTACTAGGTTTATAATTGTGTGGACTCCATTATTAAGGGCATCATGTAAAATGGTGGAAATTGATTTATTTTAAGGTAAAAGGTGTTTACCTTAAAATATCAATTGTTAAATTACGTTAAGACTAACAGTTTCCTCCTGGCAGTCAAATTAAAACATTTTGCTAATGTGGCATTATGAACATGATCTAGTATGTTTTGGGCTTCTCTAATACTTTCAGTGATGGATGGACCGAGTATTAGATTTGATCACGTAACCTGCAGGATTACATGAGCGAAATCCCAATACTCTTGAATTTTGTTCTTAACTTGAAATTTTGGCTTCCTCCTTGTTGGCTGATAAATATCTATCTCGTATGGAGAATATTGATTTGTGGTTATGCTTTGATCTATTCTTGATATAGAACTTTCCTTTCTTGTTATTGTTAGAGGTTAGCTTACTGTTGTAGTGGGTAGTCTTAACATGCTCAGTTCTCACGAACTGACTCGACGTAATATTTGTGCAGGTGGTTTACGCGAGTAGATAAAAGGGAAGAGTTGTAAAAGTTTCATCAGTTTAATTTATGAAGTTCCTTGTGAAAATGTCCAATGTGTTGTAAATTTTGTAATAGTGCTTGTAAAGGAGTTTAGAAGGCCTCTTGCCTTGGATTGTTCGGAAATTGTGAGATGAAGTTGTCTTGTCCCTTTGTAGTTAAACTTGTAACTTATCCTTGTGAGAAATAATAATAATATTTAATCTTTGCATTGATATGATTATTCTTGTAGTAATATTAGTTATCAATCATGAAAATGTTGTAACATGGCTTGGCCCATTTGGTTACCTTCTTGTTCTTAACCAAGTGAAATCCGATCTCTTGACTCCTTGGATTCATGTGCCATGTTGAATGGAAATGTTATAACCGTGTTCGTGTTCTCGTTAAAAAAAAAAGGTAATTTCTTCTTTCGGGTCATAAACCTTTCTTTTGTTAATAACCCTCCATTGAATTGGCATCTATGTGAATTACATGTATATTTTAATGGGTTGCCAATCCTTCTTCTAAAGATAACCAACAATAAAATAAGACGAATACATAGATAAAAATAAAAATAAAGAAGATAATAATGATGTTGTTCTTGGTTGATAAAATTAAAAGTCTTTAATTGGAAAGAAAGTGCTACTCTACCGTTGTAAAAGAAATTACCCTTGCTAACCCTAAGCTACGAATTTAAACATTTTTCCTTGGTTGTGAAACGATAAGTATTCTATAAAAAGTGAAATCATTGTTGCCTTGCGGTTATAGTTATGTCTTAGTTAGTCGAGGAGTTTGAACAAGAACACCTTAAGTCTAATTCTTCCATCTTGGGAACCCCTTGTGCATCCTTTAGTGAACTTAACCAAGATAATACTAAATGAAGCCCCTACCCTAATCCAGTCTAACTCTTAAGTTCCTTTCAATGTCCAGTTGATAACTAATTAGACCTTAATGAAATAAATTAATGCAGAGGTGATCTACCTGAGAACAAACAATTCCTTAAGTAATCAAAGGTGAAACTATCCTTGTAAAGTAAAATTTTATAATTTGTTAACCCTAGCTAAGCTAGCAAACATTATCCTTATATGGTGACTTCTTAAACGAGTTTAAGGGAAACCAATGGTTAGTTGTTAGAATATAATAAGATTTATTAAGTAGGAGGAAACAATTTAGAAACCACGAAATTTATCTCTCAGCCTTTTGGAAAGTAAATAGTTCCTTTTGTAAAGCTCTTTCAGTGAAGCCTAAGTAAAATCTTTAATATTTGTGGATAAAACCTCAAGCTCCAATTAAACCTTGGTAAAAAAACTAATGACGTCTTAAGGATGAATTCAATTGACCTTCTTCCTTTAACTTTATCCAAGGTGCCTTGTAATTTTCTCTTAAGTTTGTTGAACGAGAACCAATGTTGTCATAAGGGCATGGACGAGTTCTAGTAACGTAAGTGTGAATAGATGGCCTTGTGGAATTAAATTACCATCTTTATCAAATAAATAAATAAGACAAATAATTGTCAAAAAGGAGAAGACTTTAAGTGAACTACTCTACAGTGTATAAGAAAATAACTCAGTTGGTAAGAGGAATTTGTATGAATCATATCTTGAATCTCTCTGAAAACATAAGTTAAGAGTTAAAGGGTGTTTTATCAAATAAATAACCTTCAATCATTTCTTACTGGCTTGCCCTAGCTGTAAGAGTGTCGTGTGGTTGGACTTCTATGTTGTCCTGTCAAAAGAAAAGTGTATTATCCTTTTGGGTGTGAACGTTTCCATGCTGACCTTGTGGTCATCCTCGTAACAAGTGGTTCCCAGAGTTGGTTGTAACCTTGGTGACGACATGTTGTGTCGTGTTATGTGTCAAGCAAGTCAAAAAAAATTTATCCTGTGTTTTTCTATGTAGTCTTGTGTGTCTGAATTAGTGGGCGTTACACTTGGTATCAGAGCATAGGTTCATGCTCTCGAACCTATGGGCCAGATTAGAGTTATGATGGTGTTACATGATTGTGATGTTGTTACATGATGATGATGGCGTGATATGACATGGGAGATGATGGTATTGCATGATGGTGGTTTATATTGGAAGAGTAATGTGGTATAAGCGTGATGTGATTGATGTCGTAATTGTGATATTGTGAATGCACATGATGTGTATGTCACTTAGTGCGTATTTGTTATCATGTTGATGTGTTGGGATGGGAGTGTTCTCTCTCCTTCTTGTGGATTCTATGAAGAGTTCACGTGTGAATTACTTGCTTGTGATGTGTGAAAAGAATTCTAATGTGGATGATGGGGTTTGGAGCATTGTGGCATATTGTGATATGTGGGTGTGTCGATATGTTGTATGACTGGATTGATGTAAAGTGAATTGAGTTGTATCATGATGTTTTACCATGTTTTTGAATAAATGTGTGTATCACCTTGTTATGTAGCAATTAATGTTATGTTGTGATGTTACTATGTTCATCATATGTATGATTTGTGTAATATGTAATGATTCATGTTGTGATATAGGGGCATACAGTGAGCCTATGAACCCTATTGTATAGTGATTGCACTTTGGGTGCAGAATGTGGTAAAGTGATGTATTACACCTAGTGAATGTATGATTGTGATCTACCCTGTATACATACCATACGTAAGATGTTATGGTAGTTATGTGTGTACCACCATTGTGTGAGTAATGTAGTTATATGTTATGTTGTGAACCTTACACTAACCGACCCTGAGGGAAATCGGTAAATTGTGTATGTTTGGAGTGAGAAAATGTTTACCGTTGGCCAATCACTCGAGCCGAGTACGAGATAGGAAGTGGAGCCTTACATAGGCTGAAAACCCACTTTTGTTCGTTTGGTATGTGTGGCACTTGTTCAACGGGTGTCATGCATATTGTGTTTCATGGACACCTTAGGCTCAGTAGATGGTGACTTGTACTCTTTTCTCTCTCTCGATATGGTTGTCGTATGGGTTCAACCTATGTGATTTTGACTATGTAGAGCCTTGTTGAAGTGGTGTCGAGATGATTCAGATTGAGATGATGACAGTTGTATTATGGATATGTATTTTTTTTTTTACGAGCTGAGGCTCGATGTTCCGAGTGCTAGCAACTCGTTGAGTACCCCTTTGGTGGCCAGATAAGGCCACACAGTTATCGTAATGTGACATTATTATAAGTGTATTTTATTCATAAATTGAGCTTTTTACTTTATTTTTGCAAGGACCAGCAGTTTTCTTGATTGCCATGCTTTACATTTTGGGCATTTCCTTGGTTTGTGGTACTAACACTTGATTTTTGCACTAACTATGGCCATTTGGTCAGTTGTTTTGCTTGGTTTTGAATCTTCTTCTAAATTTTAAGATTTTACCACCTTGCCCAAGGCTTGTACTTTTCCACTTGGCATTTTGATCGGATTGATATGTTGGTTCTATTGTCGTGATGTGTGGAATAGGGTCATGGGATGCACCATGGAATGGTTGGACCTATGGACCCACTTCGTTGTATGGGGGTATGCCCCAAGGAGTTACAGATAACTAGCGGGTTGTTGAACCACGCGTTATTATGTCACTTGGGTTAGGAGTGTCCAAACCCTATGTGTCTTGGGCCATGGGGACAACCGGCCTCCTTGTGGGGGGCATAAGGGAATGCCAATGGCATCAATTTTATTGTGAAAGAAACTTGAGGGGAGGCATAAGAGTTTGAGGGAGGCATAAGGGCTTGAGGGAGGCATAAGAGATTTACATGTATGTGTGACTGATGCTTCAGGAGGTATGTTGATGTATTATGATGTTTTGGTTATGGTGTTATGATATATGTGTTACTCATATCAGTTGGATATATTTTGTGATGTTGTGGATATGGCATTGATGCCCTTGTGGACACTATGTACCTATAGCTTTTGTTTGGAGTTATGTGAAATTTTCATCTGTGGAATTGAGGAAATGTCTGGATGTCGTAGTACACCTTGTTCAAGTATTATAATTGTCAGTCATGGTTGTGTGACCAGTACTATGTTATGTGGACCGTGCCTATTCCCTTCCGTATTTGAGTAATCTTTGTGGTGTAATACAATCATGAAGTATATACTTGTGTGTTTGTGAATCTGTAGTGTCTTGTCTGACCCCGGTAGAGTGTTGTGTTAGCAGTTCATGTTGGGCACCTACAATAAGGAATAAACCAAAACTCTTCAACAATGAAATTTTAAAGAAATTAAACTAAGAATAATGTTAATGGAAAGAGACTAATGAAATAATAAACAAGAGGGAACTGCCAATCTTCACAGAACCTTGAAAGTTAAAATCTCTACCAAATGTTCCTAAGGCTACCTTGTGACCATACTTTAATCAACTAAAATTTTAAACCATAGGGTGTACTCTCTCCTTTATCTATTCTTTGTTGCGTACCATTTTTCTTCCTCTGTGTTATGTGGCATCGAGGACGATGCTCTTCCTAAGGGGAGGAGGATGTGATGCCCCGTTTGACGGTTACCCCGATTCTTGTCACAGTGACCCTTTTTTGTTGAGCGTCGAATGACTGTGTGTAATTCCGTTGTCTTAGACCATGTCTCAGTGATGTTTTAGCACCTTCCCTCTCCTTCTTACCTTCTCGAGTTGTTATCGACACCTCTGTATGTGGACTGTGTAATGTCTTATGTGTTAACCTATTTAAAGGAGGATCTTGTTGTCGCATGGTTAAGTTGGACCGTTGGTCATTATTAATGTGAATAGTGATTATAAATATATTTATAATATATAATGATAATAATGTTATTTTAATTCAATTATCAATTGACCTCTATTTTATAATATTATTGTTTTACCTTATCATCGAGTTGATACGTTAGTCTTTGTTAATATGATTAATAATTTTATTTTATTTTTAAAAAATCATAAAAGAATCATAAAAATAATGATAAAAATAACATTGTAATTTATTTTTTTCGATTGACGATTATTTGGGTTAGTGTCAATTTATTTTATTAATATTGTTAGTAATTACTGCAAATTATTTTACTTTATTATTAATGATCGTTCTTGCACTCGAGCTCTCGGGTAAGTGATTTCTTTTGTTTTGGTGCGATTGATTAGTTTGTAGAGACTTCTTTTTCAAACCCCGTTTTGGTGATAGAACGTTTTAAAGCATAATAAAAATAGTTAAAAATAGTTAATAAATGACTTATCGGTTGTATTTTTTTTTAATTGTGTAAATAAATTATAAAATTTTATGTTGAATTAATAAAGCCTTTTTTTTTTAGGGCCACGTTCCTCATCCACAAACTTGTAACTGTTTTGGCCGAAGTTCCCCTGCTTGGCATGTGCAAGGAGATGGAATCCTTTTAATTATTGTTATTGGAACCTTGTTTGTGTTGGTCATTAATGTCACGTGGAGGTGGAAGTATTAAAATGTAGTCTTGTGCCTTTAATGCGTTGTAACCAACTAAATAAAGAAAGTATCATATTTTTTTCTCTTCCCTTTCCTTATGCGCCATTTTCCTTCCCCTTGCTTCATGTTGATTTACTTGGTTTTTTTTGCTGGCGGTTGGTGGAGAATAATGGCCTCCATTTAATTTCCTTCAATGCGTATGGTTGAGCTTCCTGCCTGGCACGTCCCTTGTTGATGGGACGCATTTGGGGGAAGGGATTTTTGTTTTTCTTTCCTTCTTTCTTTCTTTGTGTGGGTGGAGTTGGTGGCCTCCTACCTGTCACTCATTGCTTCTTGATGGAGATAACTTTATGTGTTTTCTGTTTGATTAGTGCTTGGGTTTGGGGCCGCGTGGGTTACAGTCGCTCCAGAATCTGCTGTGGTGAAGTTTTGTTGTTTAAGGGGGGGAGATCTGAACTGTGTAGTAAATGATTGCTATGTGAAGGGAGCAGGTTAGACACCTGTTGGTTGCATACGGTGAAAACGTGAGCTATGAACCTTTTTGAATGCCCAATAGGTAGAAAACGTGGGAGCAGATGGAGAATGCAAATCAGGCATGTTAATTCTAAGCTCTACAATATTTTGCTACCCTTTTTAATAATATCATGAAACGAATGGTCTCTTCTTGCAATGACGCCTGCTAGAAGTTTGAAGGCATGTAGACTTGTGATAATGTTGTTCATAAACTGATTTCTTGATTAATAATTCTTATGTCCATGGTTGGAATCATGGGTTTGTATTAATACTTAATATAGCAGCTCCATCTATAGTATTATTACATGGGATTGACTTAAAACCCGGGATAGGTGTATGATTTCTGAAATGTGACTGCACAAATTTTATTTGTTGAAACCCTCTAAACATGAGGGCAATTGACTTAACTATACTTAAGTTAGAATGGGTTAATCAGAAAATAGTGGCTAGAACGACTTGTTCCAAAATTTGTAAAAAAAAAAGTAAAAATAAAATGAATTGGGTATTTAGCATCATAATCGTAATTTTGTTCCCAACTAATTATTTGATTATGGGCTTGAAAATAACCCAAAAAAAAAGGGGTGCAGAAATTATGAAAAGGTTATTTGTGTTAGATTTATTTTTTTAAAAGAAAAGGGAATTACCCAGATAGAGGTGGGTATGGAAGGAATTAACATAATAACTACACAATCGATTTGGGTATCTGGTATGTGGTTCTTGTTGCTGCACGATTTCATTTAAGAAGAGGGATCTTTAAAGAATTCAGAGTTGGCCATGTCTTTATATGTAGCCTGGAGATACCCATGACCTTGCTTGACCTTGTTGTAGAAAATTAAATATGCCTACTTGTCTACTTAGAGCTTTGAAACAATTTATTTATAGGCTGCAAGTAATGGTCATGTTGCTTAAATGTGGAAATCTATGGGGATTGACAGTTGGCATTATAGGCTAGTTTCTTGTCTAAAAATTGGACTATTTATTATTTATGATATGTGATGAGGTAATGGTGTGGCGGGATTCCAGTGCCCGGATGACACAGCTTCTAAATAATATGAGAGTTCACGTAACAATTGAGTAACTTTGTTATGTCCACACAAATCTAGTACTAGGTTTATAATTGTGTGGACTCCATTATTAAGGGCGTCATGTAAAATGGTGGAAATTGATTTATTTTAAGGTAAAAGGTGTTTACCTTAAAATATCGATTGTTAAATTACGTTAAGACTAACAGTTTCCTCCTGGCAGTCAAATTAAAACATTTTGCTAATGTGGCATTATGAACATGATCTAGTATGTTTTGGGCTTCTCTAATACTTTCAGTGATGGATGGATGAGTATTAGATTTGATCACGTAACCTGCAGGATTACATGAGCGAAATCCCAATACTCTTGAATTTTGTTCTTAACTGGAAATTTTGGCTTCCTCCTTGTTGGCTGATAAATATCTATCTCGTATGGAGAATATTGATTTGTGGTTATGCTTTGATCTATTCTTGATATAGAACTTTCCTTTCTTGTTATTGTTAGAGGTTAGCTTACTATTGTTGTAGTGGGTAGTCTTAACATGCTCAGTTCTCATGAACTGACTCGACGTAATATTTGTGCAGGTGGATTACGCGAGTAGATAAAAGGGAAGAGTTGTAAAAGTTTCATCAGTTTAATTTATGAAGTTCCTTGTGAAAATGTCCAATGTGTTGTAAATTTTGTAATAGTGCTTGTAAAGGAGTTTAGAAGGCCTCTTGCCTTGATTGTTCGGAAATTGTGAGATGAAGTTGTCTTGTCCCTTTGTAGTTAAACTTGTAACTTATCCTTGTGAGAAATAATAATAATATTTAATCTTTGCATTGATATGATTATTCTTGTAGTAATATTAGTTATCAATCATGAAAATGTTGTAACATGGCTTGACCCATTTGGTTACCTTCTTGTTCTTAACCAAGTGAAATCCGATCTCTTGACTCCTTGGATTCATGTGCCATGTTGAATGGAAATGTTATAACCGTGTTCGTGTTCTCGTTAAAAAAAAAAAAAAAAAGTAATTTCTTCTTTCGGTCATAAACCTTTCTTTTGTTAATAACCCTCCATTGAATTGGCATCTATGTGAATTACATGTATATTTTAATGGGTTGCAATCCTTCTTCTAAAGATAACCAACAATAAAATAAGACGAATACATAGATAAAAATAAAAATAAAGAAGATAATAATGATGTTGTTCTTGGTTGATAAAATTAAAAGTCTTTAATTGGAAAGAAAGTGCTACTCTACTTGTTGTAAAAGAAATTACCCTTGCTAACCCTAAGCTACTGAATTTAAACGTTTTCCTTGGTTGTGAAATGATAAGTATTCTATAAAAAGTGAAATCATTGTTGCCTTGGTTATAGTTATGTCTTAGTTAGTCGAGGAGTTTGAACAAGAACACCTTAAGTCTAATTCTTCCATCTTGGGAACCCCTTGTGCATCCTTTAGTGAACTTAACCAAGATAATACTAAATGAAGCCCCTACCCTAATCCAGTCTAACTCTTAAGTTCCTTTCAATGTCCGGTTGATAACTAATTAGACCTTAATGAAATAAATTAATGCAGAGGTGATCTACCTGAGAACAAACAATTCCTTAAGTAATCGAAGGTGAAACTATCCTTGTAAAGTAAAATTTTATAATTTATTAACCCTAGCTAAGCTAGCAAACATTATCCTTATATGGTGACTTCTTAAACGAGTTTAAGGGAAATCAATGGTTAGTTGTTAGAAGATAATAAGATTTATTAAGTAGGAGGATACAATTTAGAAACCACGAAATTTATCTCTCAACCTTTTGGAAAGTAAATAGTTTCCTTTTGTAAAGCTCTTTCAGTGAAGCCTAAGTAAAATCTTTTCATATTTGTGGATAAAACCTCAAGCTCCAATTTTTTTTCCTTGGTAAAAAAAAAAAAATAATGACGTCTTAAGGATGAAATCAATTGACCTTCTTCCTTTAACTTTATCCAAGGTGCCTTGTAATTTTCTCTTAAGTTTGTTGAACGTGAACCAATGTTGTCATAAGGGCATGGGCGAGTTCTAGTAACGTAAGTGTGAATAGATGGCCTTGTGGAATTAAATTACCATCTTTATCAAATAAATAAATAAGACAAATAATTGTCAAAAGGAGAAGACTTTAAGTGAACTACTCTACAGTGTATAAGAAAATAACTCAGTTGGTAAGAGGAATTTGTACAAATCATATCTTGAATCTCTCTGAAAACATAAGTTAAGAGTTAAAGGGTGTTTTATCAAATAAATAACCTTCAATCATTTCTTACTAGTGGCTTGCCCTAGCTATAAGAGTGTTGTGTGGTTGGACTTCTATGTTGTCATGTCAAAAGAAAAGTGTATTATCCTTTTGGGTGTGAACGTTACCATACCGACCTTGTGGTCATCCTCGTAACAAGTGGTTCCCGAGTTGGTTGTAACCTTCGTGACAACATGTTGTGTCGTATTATGTGTCAAGCAAATAAAAAAAAATTATCCTGTGTTTTTCTATGTAGTCTTGATGTACAGATTGTAAGTGCAAATTTTACAAACACATAGTTTTGTGGACTAAAAATATACCACAGATCCAGTCAAGTCAAGTCAAGCTTCATAAGCCTGCCACATCCAACCAGTTTTTCGAAATTTTTGAAATAATTTATTGCTGAGAAATTATATAAAGTCGGAAATAATTTCCATTCCATGTCTCTTCCTTTATTATTTGGCAGTAAGGGTCAAGTTATGCAGTTCATCCCAGCAGTCACCAAATGCATATTCCTTTGATGTAGGTATCCTCCAACAATCTTTTCTAAGAAGGCTTTCTCCACCTGTCAACAACTGCAGAACCTGGAATAACAGCAATAGGCAATCAATTATGACATTGTTAAATTCACTAAAATGAGGAGCATCTCATTTGAGATTTTATTATAAAAGGCTGACATCTGTATTAAGGAAGGAAGAGAGACCTCGCTCATGGATGGCCTCCAAATTGCTGACTGCCTTATGCACAGAGATGCTGTAAAAGCACTCTCTTTATCTCGACATCATCATATTGGTATTCAAGCCTTGGATCTGCCAGCTCTTTAATGTTTCCAGTCTCTAACAATGGCTTTGCCTGCATGCCATATGATGAATCATTCAAAACAATGAAATTGCGCTTTGTTGGGAAATGACAGTTGATTACTGTCATTCCCCTCCTCTCTGGCTTCCTAATCTCAAAATCTCCAGCTCAGATACCTCACAATACATGCTTTTCTACACCCAAATTGGATATATCTCTTCATTGTGTCTTAGAGTTGCTTCTATGACTCTAAAATTCTTATTCATTAAAAAAGCAAACCCACATTGGTTGGTAGGCTTGGTCTATGGCTAATTAATTCCACATTGGTTGGTAGATTTGGTCCATGGCTAATGAATCCAACATTGGTTGGTGGGCTTAGTCCACAGCCACATATAAACCCACTATACCATTGTTCCTTATGTCAATGGGAGTTGATGCCACAATGGAAGTGTCTAGCCTACTAAAATAATTGACAGGTTGCAAGATGGGTATGTTTGTTTGCTCATCCTGTCCAAATAACTTTTATGCAACTACAATCTCAGTGAGTGAAGAAGCTCACCTGGTTTTTGTAATGATGTAGCAAAGCAACTGCAAGTGCAAACTATGGTGAGTGAAGAAGCTTGCCGGGTTTTTGTACTGACGTTGCAATGCAACTGCAAGTGCAAACTATGGTGAGTGAAGACGCTCACCCAATTTTTTGTGATGACATTGCAGTGCAACTACAAAGTAGAAGCTCACCCATTTTTTTGTAATGACGTTTCAATGCAACTACAACCTATGGTGGGTGAAGAAGGTCACTCAATTTTTGCAATGATTTTGCAATGCAACTACAAACTATGGTGGGTGAAGAAGCTTGCCCAAAAATTCAATACAAAGACTTACATCCAAAAGTTAAATACAAAAACGTACATCTACAGAAGAAGTTTCCATTCGCTGCCATACCAGTTTTCATACACTGATTATCTAAAAGAAAAATGCCAAAAATATCAGCCATGTACTTCTATAAAATTTATATAGAATTAGCATGTTCGGCATTTTATAATAATGTGTATATGGTAGGGTTAGGATTTTTTCTGCAGAATGGAGTTTTGCGAACACTGTTGGGATCTGTAATGAAATTTTAACTATCAAGCTCTACAGAAGCTTGTGAAATTTCGCCCATGCCTGAGTGACATTTCTAATCTCATGTAATGTTTTACTATAATATAAAATAAACCGGTTCATAGCTCCGGATAAAAGCGTTTACTGATCAAAGACAAAAAGAATACTCAAAAGGAGCTTTGTTGTACTGACCCAAACAAGGATGTTCTGTTCTGAAGTATCAAAAGGCTTCCTACCAGAGACAATTTCTAGCAACAACACTCCAAAAGCAAACACATCAGTTTTCTCATCAACTATCCCATGCAAGAAATACTCTGGTGCCAGATACCTGCCCAAAATGTCACACCCAGTAAACAGCCATGAGAAAATATTTTTGTTTGCTACAAGGTAAAAAGCAGAGGATGATGGAACTGCTAAGCTTACCCATAAGTTCCTTCAATAGGAGATACTGAGTGATGAGTCCATTGCCTTGGGAGCCATTTTGCCAATCCAAAGTCTGAAATCTGTAGCGGAGTTCAGTCAATGATCTAAATACATTATTGGGGCATGTATTTGTGTTTATTTACTTAATGAATATATATGCATGCTTTCAGTTAAAACAAAGATCAAATTAAATATATGCATATTGATTTAGATAATTAAAGATCAAGTTTTCTTACCTGAGGTTCAAAATCTTTACCTAGAAGAATATTGGCTGCTTTGATATCCCTGTGAATGATCCGCCTTTGGCAACATTTGTGCAAATAATGCAGTCCCCTGGCTGTACCAACTGCCACCTTGAACCTTATTGACCACTCCAGCACTGGAGTATTTGTATCTGATCATGTTTTTTAAAAGATCACACACTTCACACAGTTACTTGAAGGATATTTTTTAAAAAGCAGGCAATAGTTCTCAATTTGAACAGGCTATCTCAAAAGAGCTTTTTGAAAGATTATTGAATTTTAACCACCATGGCAGCATCAATATAACTGTCAGTGAATTATGGCCATTGTCTGGACTTTAAGACACTGTAGTACTATTGACATATGACAAGTAAGAGTGAAGCCTATATTCTACAGACAAAAACAATTCAGGCCATGCTGCCACAAAGATGCAGGAATTTGATGCAATGGTATTAAACGTACTATAGTTATAGCTTATAGCAAAACTATTTAACAAGGTTGTTTGGATGTGTGCACCCAACCTTGTTTGGGCATATTTGGGCTGCACTGGAGATGCACTCACATTGGAGATGCTCCCGCACCTAAATCCACACCCATGACATACGCAAGACAGCACTCTACTGTATTTTGGCCTATTTGGGCTGCACCGGAGATGAAGCCACACTGGAAATACTCCCACACCCAAATCCGCACCCAAGGAAGCCTAACACATCCTAGCACACTAGGTACGTTTCCCTTAATTTCATACATGCCGTGTACCTCCACCATGCGTATTCCCAATTACGCATATCTTTTTAACCTTCCTATTTAACTAATATCTTGATAGAGAGCTTACCATGTAGATAAGAATCCAAGCTGCCATTAGGAGAGAAGTGGAAGATAAGATGAAGACCGTTTTCAATGCAGCAACCAAGCAAAGAAGCTGTATTTGGATGGTGAATGTGGCCAATGATACCCAACTCTGTCAGAAAGTCTTTCTCCTTTTGCTCATCGGTGGCTCCATTCACTATTCGTTTCACCGCTATAGCCTCACCATTGTATAGGATCCCCTTGAAAACCTCTGCATACCCACCTTTGCCCACCAAATTATCTGCAGCCCAAAAATTGTATTTAGATTTAATCCCAGGGATCAGTGAACATTCAGGAGTTCAGCAGTTAAGCTAAGGTGTTTTGAACATACCTAAATGGAAATGGTTTGTGGCACAAGAGATCTCCCTATAGGTGAAACATCTCCATGATGGCTTCCATGATATCTCTCCATATGTTCTACTTTCCCCTAGATTTTGTGTGTTCCTAGGTAAATAGGAATAGGGATCTCTGTGGTACTTGGGAGTTGAAGTTATTTGTGTGGAGCAATGGCCTAAAGATGAAGAAGAAAAGAGTTTCAGAAACTTATTAGGTTGCATATTAGCATTTGTCCAGAAGTTGAAGCAATTGTTTGAATTCTCTTCAGAGATAGACCTGTCTTCTTCATCAGTCCTAAAAGGTTGAGGAGAGGACGCAACCGAACTCTCTGAAGAAAATGATTCTTCCTGATCTAAGCAATGTGATGGTGTTTCCAAAACTCCTCTTGGAGAATTCTTTTCTATTTTTTCTTGGAAACTTTCAGATTTTCTGTGTGCATGTCCCGTTAATTCTTCTTCTCCCTGAGATTGGAAAGACATCTTGGAAAGGAATTTCTTTTGTAGAGAACCTAGGGTCTTCCCAACATCCTTTGCAGACCACTTCAGATTGAACCAAGGACTGCCTGCAAGCCATATGAACTAAATAAGTTGGAGGCAAAACATACTTTCCCAATTACAAGCTAGAGTTATTTAGAAGTTCATCTTGATTCAAAGTACTAATAATACAGGGGACAGTACAGTGTACACCCTTCCATACCATCTTGAAGTATCTCATGACAATCAATATCTGGAACCCTAGGAAAAAACTCTTTCAATGGCACATCTCTCCTGTCCTTGACTGCTATTACCGCACATCCAGCTGGTGAATGTTTCAGACAGTACTTAGTCACTCGAATGGAAGGGCTGCACATCGCATCCCAAAAATATCAGACAAGGAAGTTCAGCATGCTTTTATCATGGAACAAGACCAACAACTTCATCATAACAACTTATAAAACTACAACTGTGCAGACGTCTGCGTTTACCCCTACTGATATTATGACAAATAGTGTTCCTAGCGAGGAATAGGACCCCATTTTTGTGCACTAGTGCTCTTCCATGCACAAAAGCATGAAAAAAGTATGTATTTGGGAAGTAAATACATATGAGATGCATCCATCTTCAATTCTATTCACAGATTGCACTAAAAACTGATCATCTAATATATCTTTAAACTATCAGTCTTTTCATATTTGTAACAGAGGATTCCAAGTTCAACAAAACGGTGTTTGTTTACAACAAATAAAAACATACCCACCAAGGAAATCGATAGGTCGAAGCTCCGAGGACAAGGAATGAAGCTCCCAAAGTAGCCGCTTCATTCACTAGAGCCCGCTCCAGACTGCTATGGACCATCACCTTGGCGTCCACTTTTATCTGCCATCATGATCGAAACCGTGAGAAATTATGACAGATACCTTTTGTCAAGCAAATCTGAGAACCATAAACACACATGTTTAGCCTGCCAGAGGTCCATGAAGGATCCCAACAAATTGATCAGCATAGCCTTTGCATTATCAATCCTGGCTTTTACAAAGTGTGATTCTCTGCCATGCTTTTCAACTGCAACACCAAAAACAAGATACCTTCCACCTTAGTTTTCTAATGGGGTCACTTAGTAAAATGTGTTCTGAATTCACAGTTTCTAAATATTGTTCTCATTATCAAATTTTACAGACTTCTAAACTCCATAATTGGGAACTAAACAGTTGAAGTTGAATCTTGAAAATCATATCACATAATTTATGCACTGCAGAAACATCAATTGTATAAATTCTCCTTATTATCGAAATTCGCAATCACTTCTCTATTTTTTCTTGAAAGTTGAAACCCCATATTAAACAACTACCTCCCTGGTGCTTCCTCTGAATGCAGTGGTTATGCCAATGGATGCTATTCAAAGGACCCATGAGTATACCAACTTGACTTTCATCGCTTTGACAATACAAAAATTAGGTGCTTACAATGTGATGAACCATATTGTGTGGTTTGAAATGTTAATCTTTTCAAGTAAATTTTCTGAAAAGTTTTCTGTTAACCAAATCTTTAATGATCTGAACAGTTTGTGGATTTACATTTACAAGTAAAATGACATGAGTTGCTAATTGCTATTTAAAAAACAAATGGCAGATTGTGTTTACCTAGTACATGGAGCGCAACAACTGTGTCACCGGGGCAAGCTGCCACACTCATCGCCCATGACAGAAGCTCCTTGCTCTCTTCTTCCTGCAGTGAAATGCCAACCACAACCACCGCTGTTGCTGGTGTTGTTGATGACGATTCCATCTCCATTTTGCTCTTGCTCTTGCTCTTCTTCTTCACTACCTCAACACTCAATACCATCTTAAATCTTTACAAACTGTACTCCATGAATAATTTCTTTGCTTCACCACCCCCAACACTCAATACTATCTTGTCCTTATGTAAATGAATAATTCTTCTGCTTCAAGCCCCAACTCTTAATGCCATCTTAAATCCTTACAAAGTGTGCTCCATGAATAATTCGTATGCTTCATCACCCCCAACACTCAGGACCATCTTAAATCCTTACAATTTGTACTCCATGAATAATGAAAATAAATAAAGATAACAACAATGATTGTATTTGCAAATCCATAGTATACTCCCCTTCTTTACAAGTAAAGTGGCATATGAAAAAGATGGGCATTGAGAGTGAGCAGAACCTCTCTCATTCATCCATCTCATTTTTACCAAACTAAAAGCTGATAAATTCGTTGTGGTACTCAAGGTAAAATGCCAATAGGCATTGCTTTACTTGGTCATAAAATCTGACTGGTCACTATTACAGTGATCCACATAAAAGCAATGTGCACATTCCAATACATTTTTAACATCGCATCATACTTTGTACTAAATGTTTTGGGCACTTGGCCATGCCACACTGGTAAGCAAAGACATTTTGAATAATTCTCCACTCGATGAGGATTTTTTTATTTTTTTTGGGTTGAGCTTATGATCAAGGCTTTGCATGGAAGTTTGTCTTAGTCATATTATAGGTGATGATTTTACTGGAGTGGACTGCCACCATAAATTTCATTCCCCACAAATAAAGTGATTTACTTTAATCATAGAGTTGGGTCCCCTCAAGGATATGGCTCCATTGCTTTATGAAACTTGATGATTCCCGCTTACTTTTGTGAGAATCTAAAAAGACAAAACTTTGCAATCTACTTCAAAATAATGACTTTCATGAAGCCTATTCCGGGATGAAGTTTGTGTACTAAGGATGAGGAAAATTTGTCTACAAAATAATAGTTCATATAGTTAAATTTGGAATCCTAAGTGTTGTTTTTCTTTTCCCTCCTTATTCTTTTCTACTAATGTGGAGCCACATGTTTTCTACCTACAAGACTAGGTTGTGCGTACTGACCAGCTACCTCTTTATTATTATTATTTGTATTTTTTGATATTTTATTGATTAATATATGATGTGATTTGAAAATGTTTTTAGAATCTCATCTCCTTTTCACTGGATTGAGTTTAACTTTTCTTTTGAAACCTTAAACTCATTGAAGTTTTTATTGATGGAGATTTAAAAGTATATAGATGGTTTATGATAAAAAAGTGTTTGGTTGGCAATCGGGACCTAAAATATAAAAGCTAACAAAAACATGACTAGAAGTCCCAATCTGGAAAACCCTATCCCTCACGCATGTTTGTAGAGGAGATAGGCAAAATTGAACCTATGACCTCCAAGTTCACAACCACGTGCCCCACCACTAAACCACAACATTATTTTGGAAAAAATTTGACCTCGGCCGTCTAAATTGACTCCCGCGAACGTGCGTGAGAGTTAGCGAAATGTCCCAATCCCGCAATTTGAAGAAGATAAAGTGAGTGATGGAGAAGATGAAGATGATGACTCCAAAGGGGTGAAATGCTCACCAAATTGGATATCCCATTGAAACATAATATTATAAGTGATTGGGTCAACCAAAGAACAAACCTTCACATCCTTACAATAGCCAACAAAACTTAGTGGTTGAGTATTCTTCTCAATGATTGTGCATTTTTCATTAGGAACGAATTCCCAAGCCTCACTACAAAAAAAAAAGAATGTGGATACATCAAGCTTAGTATGGGACCAATCTTCCTTAGGGGTCATGTCATCTCGCATTGTCCTTTAGGGCATGCGGTTTCGAATGTAGTTGGAATAAGTTAACACATCAAACCAAAATGTGTGTGTCGTATTCTTAGATTGGATCATATTTTTTTCTAAGAGTGTTGGATATTGTGTTTTGATGTTGAATACCCTAAACAAAAGTCTTGAAATGTTTGACTGATATACTCCCCTATTCTCTATGCACAACTTCTTGAGAGGAACCGAGAATTACTTATCAACAAATGCATTTATGTCCTATCTAAATGCTCACAAATTTCACTCTTTTACTTAAGAAAGTACACCCATGTGTGATGTGAGAAGTCATAAAAAAAAAAGTGAGAACATACTTGGATCATGAAAAGAAAGAGTGGAAAATGACATGAGGTCATTATGTGCCAACTAAAGGGAAGCATCAAGGTGCCAAACACATTGAGATCCACATATACTTCATTCGACAAGTCATTCAATGTGGTGTCCTTAGCTTGGGGTATATAGTTATAGGGGAGCATGTTGCTAACATCTTCACTAAACCTTTGACATCGCTTCACTATCTTCAACTCTAATAAATGATTGAGGTGAATGAAGTTTTCTTGGGAGATTTGTCACGAGTCCTTATGTCCTTCATAGTTTAGGTTGTACACGGTACCTAATCGGACCTTAGTTGTTGATACCCATTTCTAGGGCTTTTCAAGTCACTTTTGTCTTTTCTATAGACCCCATAAATAACACTTAATGGGGGTATTTGTGCAACATACTATTTGCACCTAAGCATTAAGTCAACTTAGTTAACTTATATAGCTAGTGAGTGAGTGATATATATATATATATATATATATATATATATATATATATATATATATATATATATATATATATATATATATATATATATATATATATCTGATTAGATTAAAGATAAACATGTAATTAATGTTATCTATTAGTGTGTCACCTTTAGTTGGGTCAATTAAGAAAAAATGAGACAACTCTTGTTTAAGATACACACACACACACACACACATGCCTATATCTACATTGTGATTTACCCTACAAATAAATAAGTGTGATAATAGGTGTGGTAAGGGATTCTTATTCAAATTTGGGTTAGAGATATGTTGTATATTCAAATATTAATTAAACATTAATATCTAGATCTAAAATATACATTTAAAGTATTGAAAAATATATTAATTAGAAAGTGTGCCAAATATATAGATAGATGAACAAGAGTGTGCTTAGATTTTTGATTGGTCCGGAATCGATCTAGGTGCAATAGGGGATGAAATGGATATAAATCTTCTATAGATGCTTCGTTTATGGGTCTAGAATTGTATTGTGTCTAAGGATGGAACCGATTTCATAGGATCGTAATTTTTAACAATTTGGCCCGAGATTCAAGTGAGACTCGGGTAACTTCTAGGACCTTTGCAAACAATTGGTATATGGATTGTTGTGAAATATATGGTTTTGATCATGTGTGAAACCACTTGAAATCAAACACCTTGACCAAAAGCCCTAATTTTTAAAAATAAATCTATAAAATGATTAGTGGTTGGGTTAAAGCACAATCTGAACGTCTCCTAAGAGTGCCAACCAACTAATAGTGTAATGTGTGATGTAATAGGGGCCAATTAAGCCCCAAATCGTATCATATAGTTACAATTCAGTTCATACACTCAAATTTTCCTAAATCATCTCTCTTGTTAAACCAATTGAATAATTTATATAATCAATAATGAAATTAGGGCTAGCTAAATCCCTAATCACACTATATAGTCACAATCGGGTTTATGGTGTGTTGATTGGCCCAAATTACTTCTTTGGTTGAACTATAAGGTCAACTAGTGATGCAATTATGTCCTATTGAATGCTAAATCACATTGCATAGTTGTAATTAGGTTCACGAGGCCCAAATGTCATCTCTATTTGAACCAATAGATTAATTATGTAATGTGTGATGTATTAAGGACTAATTTAGGCCATAATCACATTGTATACTTATGCAACTAAGCTTATGAGGATCAAATTAGCCCAAATGGTCTATCTAGTTTAACCAATTAACAAATTTTTAGACTCCATGAGACAATTGGGGCCAATCAAGCTCTAAATAACATCATATAATCATTATTAGGTTCATGAGGATCTAAATGGCCCAAATTGATGGTGCAACATGGTCATGGATATGGAGTTCTCACCCAATTACCTTACTATACACAAAAAATCAACATGCACAAATAGGTTTCTATTTATTTTAAATTCCTTAATGAAATCTAAAAGATTGATCTCACTAGGGCTGTTATAAACAAAATGAATTAATATCCTAGAGCTATTACAAGGATGTTTCTTTAGGACCCTTCACAGTTTCACTTATTCGAATCACTTGAATCTCTTCTCTATTCTTCGCCACTCCACCCCATCAAATGGTGAACTTAATGTAGACACAAAATCATACACTTTGGGTATTATTTAGTCCGAGTCTCATACTACTATTCATATGGTCTTTGAGTGAAGAAATTACTAATTAACCCATTTCCTTTGGGAAATTTACTTTGCTTTATGTCATCACTGCCGACCTCTCACACATACATGCCCAATTTTTTTCATTCTCGCACTATTCTACCCCCGATTGGGGCACCTGTGCCAAACTTAGAGCACCCCAGAATCCCGGTCTCATTCGGGTGCCCTGACCCTTTCCTACTTTACTCCTTTTGGGCACTTTCTAGCCGTTTGAGCTTTCTATCTTTTTGGTGGTCAGCTTCTTCGGGTTAATTATGAAATTAGATGAAGAGAACCATATAAATATAAAGTTATGATACCATAATGAGGGACCAAACACTAGACACTACTATCATCACCTAAGGTTGCATTCCATCCAAGGCATCTAGAGCTCCATTTGCATCCATCTAGCTCCATCACAAGGGACAAGGTTGGTTCATCTGCATCACACTACATAGGAGGGAATTTTATTTTATTCCATCCACCATTTATTTACATTCCTACATCTAGCTATTTCTCCTACTTCATAAAGTGTGATTGGCACAAGAGCACCTAGGGCACAATTTGTACACACACATCTAGAACTACATTTGGGTCTGAAATGTAGTGCAACACTCAGTTAGTAAGTCCACCATTATGGCTGTTGAGGATAGTCTGACCCCTTCATATACATCTTTATTTTTTAGGGTTTTGATACTTGGCTTGGGGTATTGCGGGTCTCTTCTTTTTATCACCGATTACCAATGACATCCTGTGTAGTTTAGTGAAATACACGTGACAGCAAAAGAAGGAGTCACATCACTTATCAATCCTATAAATTTGGTTTTTGGACCTCCCCGCATGAGACTAGGGCACCTAGATCTCAAACTTGGGCACCCTGTGCACCCCGATCTGCTCGGGCACCGATCGATCTGCACATTTTTAGGCCTCAGACAGTCGTTTCCTCCTCTTATTTATTCAGGTCATCTTTGCGACGAGTTCCGCAAGCTCGTCGAATTAGCTAAGCTCTTTCTAACCCTTCTTTGCACATTAAGGTTTAATATTTCATTTACTTAGTCGCTTGATCACTATCTTTATTTACTTAGCTATTATTTACTACTTTTCATAACATTAGATTAAACTAAATTAGGCCCCCATAGTTCCAAATATTAGTTTAATCATTTTGGTGAACATGTACTTGATTTTCGAGCTTTTAGGATCCTTGTTCTTTACTTTTCATCCTAGAGTCCAGGTCATCATGAGTATCTCAATCAATGATTATTTTCTTACAAATCCTGATTTAAGACATAGAATCCAACATCTTCTTGCTACTACTCGCATTTGTGTTGATATGCATCCTGACTTGGTCTATCAAACATTTGTTGATGCATTTTCTCAACACATAACATTCAAGTCTAATCCTCCCACTAATGTTCATACTTTCGACAATGACCCACCTTTGCATATCATGTGTCGTATTCATAATGTAGGTGTTAAACACACTTTAATTGACAATGGATCTGTGCTTAACTTGTGTCCCATGTTATTTCTCAAAATCTTGGGTCTTTCCACTCGATATGTTAGTCCATCTTGTCTTTTATCACAGCGTACTCATGATGGCTCTATTCGTCTATGTGTCGGTCACATTACATAACCTATCACCGTATGGACAAAAACTATTAACATTGTGTTCTTCTTCATTGATTTCCCAATCTCCTACAATTGTTTGATTAGTAGGCCATGACTTCATGCTATGCAAGTTGTTGCTTCTACTATACATCATTATGTCAAATTCCTCCATGAAGGCATTGTGTATCTGTTTTTGTGATCGCGATCCATTCCAAATGATTATGACCGATCTCCTAATACTAGTCTTCTATTCCATGCACTGATACTATAGATGATCCTCAACCTATGGAAGAACCACCTCACTTGCCAGCACTTGAAGGTTCCATTTGTTTGATAGATGCGCTTTCTTTTATGCTACAAGTTACTAATATCTTGTTATTATTCTTTATCAGGGGCTTGTCCAGGTCTCGGATGTCGCTCTATCACCTACACCTTCACATGTACCACCTACGTTAGCACGCCCACCATTTACTTGCACATTTTTCATGCATGATTCATATTGGGAACATATTCTATTTGATCCTTCTTACGATCACACTATATGCACACATGAGGGCTTGGCTCGACTAGGATTTGCTTTTGAGGACCTCTATCCTACACCATACGCTCCTTATCTTTATCATTGGTTTTTTACATTATTGCCGCTTATGGTCTCCCTATTTTACACCTCACGATCTTCCTTGCACACGATCCTCAACCTACACTACTTACATTAGGGAAATCATGGCTTGATTATATTGGGGGCACTCTAAATCCTGATCATACATACATATTTTTCCCCATGCCTTTTGGTCGTGTTTTTGTTTTCAATAGTTCCTTTTTGAGCTAAATGCAAAATCTCACTCGTTGGTATGCACATGGTTATCCACTTCCTCCATTCATAGATGAGGAGTATGTCACGACATGTATAATTCATGCCACAATGTCTCATTATGTGATCGACCCGACACCATTGCTTAATAGATAACCAATGATTATCCATTCGACTATGACCGTGAAAGAGATGATCTTTAAGATGACATTACATAGTTACATTCTTCATCTTGTACACTTGGGGGCATAGCATCCGATTAACTAAAAATGTAATATAGGTACTAGTTAATCTAAGTTATGAACAATTGTAAATAAAGTAAATAGATGTTGTAAATAAATGTAAAGATGACCCAATCAACTATAAAAAGGAAATGCTAACCCTAATGGTGCAATAGAAAAGAGGAAATAACTTGGCTGAATAGAAGATGCTCATGTGATTGTGTCGTAGGTGTGACTGGAGAATCAAGCAAGAACGATGGTGTAAGATCCCCAAAAAGGATGGATTTGGGTTGATTCTCTGGAATGGGGTGCCTAGAGAAGGACTAGGGCACCGAAAGGTGCTTTGGTATGTAGAATGGGTGCCCTGGTCTATGCAAAAGATTCAAAACTAATCTTCACAGGTTTGGGAGGTGGTCTGAAACTCTCGCTGTGTGTCACATAAAATCCTCAGTACTGTGCCATGTGTCACTGCTAATTTGAGATGAAAGGAAGATTTGCAAAACCATAAACAAACATCAAATCCCTTAAAAATAAAAATGCATATGATAGGGTCGGATTGACCTCGACTTGCCATAATGGTGGTCTTACTAATTGAGTGTTGCACTACATTCTAGACCCAAATTTAGTTCTATGTGTGTGTGAAACATGCCCTAGGTTGCTCTTGTGCCAGTCACACTTTGTGATGTAGTGAGATAACTATGTGTAGAAAAATGTAATAGATGGTGGATGGAATAGAATATAATCCTCCCCTATGCTATGTGTGTGATACACATGTCCTAGCCTTGTGCCTTGTGATGGAGCTATATGGATGGAAGTGATCTCCAATGCAATATAGGATGCAACTCTAGGTGGATGATAGTAGTGACTAGTGCTTGGTCCCTCATTATGGTCTCATAACTTTATATTTATAGGTTTCTCTTGATCTAATTTCGTAATTAACCCCGAAATGGTCAACCACCAAATATATAAAGACCTTAAATGAATAGAAAGAGCCCAAAAGTGGCGGGAAAGTTCAAGAAGGATTGAGGCACCCATGGTGGTACTAGGGTGCCCATGGGTGCCCCAGATCTAGCTTGAGCACCCCAGTCAAGGATAAAATGATGAAAAATGAATGGACATGTGTGTGATGTAGGTTGGGAATGATGATAGAAATCAAATAAAAATGGCCAAGAGATGGGGGTTGATTAGTAATTTCTTCACTCAAAAACCCTTTACATAGTAGTATGAGATCGGGACTAAATAATGTCTAAAGTGGATGATTTTGTGTCTACATTTGCCTCCACTTTATGTTGGTGAGTGGAAATCTCGGTAACATAAATTAGATAGAGATGTGTATCTTGATGCCAATGTAGAGTAATAAAGAAGGTGTGTCGAAGGACTAGATAAAGCATGGAATGAAAAAAAGATGATGGAGCATGGAAACTAAAGATGAAAATGGGAAAAAACATTGATGAGAGTGAATGTAGCGTGGAAAGTGTGTGCTTGATGCTAATGTGTGTAGTGTACCGCATAGTTAGTATGTGAAGTGTGTTGACGTGACGTATTGTTGTTGATGTCATCGTGCGTCGTCGTTGTTGTTTCCACCATTTGACTACTTGTTTTTCATAGAGTCAGACATGTAAGGAGAAAATGATCAAGTAGTCAAATATATATGTATGTGTGTGAATGCAATGTAAAAGTAAAGTATGCAAAATGAAAAGTGTAAATGGAACATGTGCACCTAATCCATGTCGAGAGAAAGAGTGTAAGAGGATATCCTGTACTACCAAGGTTTTTTGGACGATCCGATGCACCAGAGGCCAAAGAAGTATATGGAGGATTTGCCTTGTGTCCTCCAACCTTTAACTATTTCCCTAAATTTGTGTGAAGATATCTTTGTACTGTCATGGTTTTTTGGGCGCTCCGACTGCGCGGTAGAAGAAGTATTGGGAGGAATTCCATTATATCCTCCACTTAGTAATTGCTTCCCAAAATCTAAGGACTCCATGTCCTGTAAAATCCATTGTGTATGGAGTTCATAGACTGTCTGAACTCACTCGATGTATGTAAACCCACAATGCCAAGGGTAGAAAGTGAACTGAAATGAACCAGTGTAAACGCATTGTGTAAACTGTAAAAACCCCAAATGATGCCCCCCTCTTTGGGGATGCATGTGACGTCACTGATAGAAGAATGCATCCCCGAAAGAGGACCAACCACATGAACCCTAAAAATCTTACCTGTAGGGGGAAGGGAATGCGCTTAGTAGAAACCAAGGTGCACACAAATAAGGATGGCTAGCCAAAGATAAGTGTTAGTACGAACAAACATGCATGTAAAATGACAATGTGTAATCCATGCAAACAATGTAAAAGATAACAAGATAAGTAGTGTAAGCACACAAGAAGACAAGGAATCCACATAAAGCGGGTCACAAACATGGGACATCACTCATGATGTTACAAGTAACGTAAGGCTATCATGGCCGTAAACAAAAATCAAGTGTGCACACACAAACATAGGGCAAGGTCCGCATATAAGAACAAAACAATAATGACAATACAAAAAATTATGGAAGAAAATATCCCTACATAACAAATACGACACATGAAGCACTCATTAGCATGTTAGAAAGATAACTAGTATGTAAACAACATGCATAAGAAAGGAATGTAAAGTGCTAAGCACAAAATGAAACAATAACACCCGTGAGTGACGAATGTGGATGACCCAAAGACCATTATAGGAAGGGTAGAAAGCGAGCATCCATGCTACTTGTAAGAGACCTATATTAACGATCATCACTAGAAAAAGACGTGAATGCACATGTTTGGATGATATAGATAAATTACATACAAGTAAGCTAACTAGCATGTGTAATAAAGTGACCATAAACAAGCACAAGTAAGAAAGAGTAAAAGCAACCATAATATGTAGTATGTTGTGGATGGATGGAATGGAATGCAAAATGGAGTGATAAGAGCCATGTGCCCCCTAAGTGAATGGAAATGTATGCAATGAGGTTCATTTGGTTTTCCCCCTTAGTAGTCAAGAATGAACCGTAAACGAGAGTGCGTCATCGAGAAATGGTCAAGTGTGTGTTGTGTCTAATGCATTGTGATGAATGTGTAGGTGTAGTGATGAGATGCGACCTAGTGACGATGTGTGTGCGTGAGCCATATAGCCAAAATGTATGTCATGCCTAGATGAACGTATAAGTGATGATTTAGCCTAAGTGTATATCACTATAAGATGAATGGATGAGTGATGATTTATCCCTAAGTGTATATCACTACAAGATGAAAGAGGGAGTGGTGATGTAACCTAAGGTGTATACCACTACAAAATGATATAATATGTGACGATTTAGCCTAAAGTGTATGTCACTAGCCAAGGAATGTTGCATAATGAAAGGTCGAGTAGTAAATGTGTGATGAGTGTATTTTCCATTTAATTTTTAAACCATCGGCAGTCATGTATGGACCAAGGAACTAAAGTGCATCATAGAGTAGTGAGTACAACACATAGAAGATGATGTAGTATGTGTAGTAATGGGAAATGACCATATGATGAATAACATGTGTAAATGTGCAGTGTGTAGAATGTAATGCAAGATGTGTGAAATGTGTAAAATTTAATGCAATGTAACATGTGTAGAGATACTAGTAAAGTAGTATGTAGGATAAGGTAATGCTAGGCTAGAATATGTGGGACATAGAGATGTGCAATGTATGATGTAAGGCATATGTTGTGAGATGTAGTGTAGGGACACTAAATGGAATATGTGTAGATAATCTAATAGTATGAAGTGTGTGATATGTATAATGGACATTATGATGAATAGTCTGTAATTATAGACAATATAAGTATGATATATGCACAATGATGACTAATATGATGTATGATGTGTGATGTGTGATGAAATGCAATGTTTAATTCCTATAGTGCAATGTATGGGGTTTATGTGTAGTAATCCCTCAACATTCAAGTGTGAACCAAAGCA
This sequence comes from Taxus wallichiana var. yunnanensis, assembly GCA_018340775.1. Classification (NCBI taxonomy): domain Eukaryota; kingdom Viridiplantae; phylum Streptophyta; class Pinopsida; order Cupressales; family Taxaceae; genus Taxus; species Taxus wallichiana. The sequence goes on from CM031234.1 coordinate 510,387,555, forward strand.
CAAGAGTGTGTCATTGGGTAATGATGATGCTAGAACATGTGATGAATATTCCTATATGAAAATGTTAAGGTGCTTGGGGGGATGTATTAGATGTGATTCCCACCAAGTATGTGGTAGAGAAGGTGACTATGTGCCGTTATCAAGGAGATCATCGTTGTCATGATCAAAACCTAATGGAGCAGAAATGGAAACCTGATAAGCTATAGAATGAGGAGGGTCATATAAGGACATATTGCGGTCGGAGTGTATACACATTCATTTCATATTCTTCATCAGTAAAAGTGATCAATGGATAACCATGAGCATGTCAACGAGAGATGTTTGGAATGTAAGTGGGAGAAGAATCATTATGAATAGAGATATTTCCAAAAGGCATAAGAAATGTAAGCAAAGAGTGATGATCATCTATTGTACCACTAATATAGTCAAGTTAGGACTATCCAAGTGTGAGTGGAGAGCCACACAAAGATCGCCAAATGAAAGACACACAAGCCATAAGTTGTCGTAATGTGAAAATAGCCATGATAGAGATGTGGTGAATGAAGAGGTGGTAAAATGTCATTGAGTGTCATGCCAAACCTATCTAAACCGTCGCACTCACAAATAATAGTTTCTAAGCATGTGGAATTGATGGGGATGTGTTTCCAAAGGTTCTATTGATGAATAATGTGCATGTAAAAGGAGGCAAGTGGAGTTGCAGCCCGTGGAGGAGAAGATGAAATAATGTCGACACTATTTATAGAACCTCGATATAAGACCATAGCATTAGTAGAAGGAGGGTTCTTGAACCTATATTCACCTGGACCATTAGCCACAAAGGTTTCTTTGAAATAAGAATCATCTATGCCAAGAGGAGTAAAATCAAGTTGTCTCAATGATTCATCCATAAGTTTGATAGCGTCAACTTCGTCATCATAATCCTCGTGAGATCATCGATGTAAACATCATCATGTTGTATAACATTATCAAGGATTTTGGTAGGTGGCACCATAGGTGGAGTAGAGGGTGCCACAACTGGTGGAGAAGGAACACTAGTAGGAACTGATATCTGTAGGTGAAATAATAGTGGTGGTGTAAGTAGAAATGGTTGGAGCACTGACAGTGGTAGAAGAAGATTGTGAAGCACTAGACTGACTAATGTCATATGTATCGAGACTACTATATGGATATGTTGCGAAGGTGGTATGGGAATAGTAGTAATAGGGTCTATGTAATAATATTTGAATGGCTCTAGATCTATGGTGATAGTATGTTCATAGCCATCATGCAAAAACTTGACACATTGGTGAATAGTAGATGGAATTGCTTGCATTGTGTGAATCCAAGGCCTACCTAACAAGAGATTGAATCTGAAAGGAGGCATCGATGACATAAAAATCAATGAGAATAGTCTTAGGCCCAACCCGAATGTGTAATGAGATAGTCCCTAAGCATGTGCGAGTGGTAGAATCATAACCACGGATGAGAGTGGAATTCTTAGAAATGAGATTATCACTAATACCCAATTTCTTTAAGAGAGAATGAGCACAAAGATTAACAATTGATCCATTATCAATGAGGATGCATTTGATGCAAGTAGTACTAACAATGACAGTAATGAGAAAAGGAGAACATGGATTATTTTTAGCAAAAGGTGACATATCCTCATCAGTGAAAGATATAGCGTGTGGTAAATTATGAAGGGATTATATAAGATGTGCAAAGGCCACCACAAAATTATCACTTTCAACATGAATGGCCCAAAGGGTGGCTTCTAGCATGTTATGAAAATCTAGTACATTACGTAATAAGTCATAAAGAGAGATCTTAGCGGGCGTATTTTTAAGTTGTTCAATGATATCATAGCCCTTAGAAGTGGTGGGAGGATCTGTCGAGTAATGGGTGGAGGAATAGATGTGGGTGGAGCCATAGGTGGATTAGGATGAGCATGACGAGTAGTAACTACATTAATAGATGGATCAGCCCTAGGTGTGACAAAGTGAGGAGGATGTTGGGTACACATGCACATGAAATCAAGTGGTAGTAGTAACTATGCCTGAGACCTTAGTTGGTGTAAAGGTAGGATAAGAAGATTGGGCCATAACTTGATAAGGAGACGACATGGTCAAAAGGAAGCATTGAAAATGGGGTTCACCAAAATGATTAACTAAAAATGTAATATAGGTACTAGTTAATATAAGCTATGAACAATTGTAAATAAATTAAATAGATGTTGTAAATAAATGTAAAGATGACCCAAGAAACTATGAAAAAGGAAATGCTAACCCTAATGTGCAAGAGAAAAGAAATCAGTTGAATAGAAGATGCTCACGGAGTGTGTCACATAAGTGCCTGGAGAATCCAAGCAGGAATGAGAGTGCAGGAGCCTAAAAAGGATGGATCTGGGTTGATTCTCTAGATTGGGGTGCCTAGAGAAGGACTAGGGTGCCTACGGGTGCTCTGGTCTATATAATGGGTGCCCTGGTTTGAGCAAAATATTCAAAAATGAAATTCAAAGGTTCAGAGGTGGTCTGAAACCCTCGTTGTGTGTTGCATCAAATACTCAGATGCGTGTCGTGTGTCACTGCTAATCCGAGATGAAAGGAAGACATACAAAACCCTAAACAAGCATCAAATCCCTATAAAAGAAAAATGCATACGATAGGGTTGGACTAACCTCAGCTACCACAATAGTGGTCTAAATAACTGAGTGTTGCACTACATTCCAGACCCAAATGTAGTTATATGTGTGTGTGAAACATGCCCTAGGTTACTCTTGTACCAGTCACATGTTTTTATGTAGCGAGCTAACTATGTGTAGAAAAGTGTAATAGATGGTGTATGGAATATAATATAATCCTCCCCCTATGTTGTTTATGATGCAGATGTCCTAGCCTTGTGCCTTGTGATGGAGATATATGGATGCAAGTTATCTCCAATGCAATAGATGGATGCAACTCTAGGTGGATGATAGTAGTGACTAGTGCTTGGTCCCTCATTATGGTCTCATAACTTTATATTTATAGGGTTATTTTGATCTAATTTCATAATTAACCCGAAATGGTTAACCACCAAAAATATAAAGACCTCAAATGGCTAGAAAGAGCCCAAAAAGAGGCAGAAAGTAAGATGGATCGGGCACCCATGGGTGCCCAAGATTAGCCCTGGCACCCCACTCGGGGGCTAAAATGATGGAAGATGATGAAAATTGACTGGGTATGTGTGTGTAGTGGAGGTGGGGAATGACAATAGAAATCAAATAAAATTTCCAAGAGACGGGGATTAATTAGTACTTTCTTCACTCAAAAACCCTCTAAATAGTAGTATGAGAACGAGACTAAATAATGTCTAAAGTGCATGATTTTGTGTCTATATCATCCAACACATCTCCCCTCTTAGCATCAACACATCTCCCATAATTTCATAGTAATACATCCATCTCATATCATAGGCATATTCATCTACATTTTAGCATCGACCATTACCCGATGACACACTCTTGTGCTTCAGTTCACACTTGACTATTAAGGGCATACTACACATGAACCCCACACACTACACAATAGGTAATACACGTTGTGTCTCTTTATAAATTTCATGTAATACAACTTGCATCCTACATTCTACATTTAGTCTACATCATTTTGACCATTGCACATCTACACATCATACATACTCTACACATAATACTAGTATTCATCACATTTATGTCACACTCCTATTTGCTATGAGCCTTGCATCACATACTACTCATCATACATATCAGATAGCATGCATCACCCACTTTCGGATCTCTACACATCTTGTATTGCATTTTACACATCTTGCACATCACATGGTCATCTATTATCATCGCACATCATACATCTTCTACACAAGTGCACTCACTACCTTATGATGCACTTTAGTTCCTCGGTCCATACTTGATTTCTAAGGGTTTAAAAATAAAATGGACCTTCTCATACTTACACGTTCATCATTTGACCTTCTATCATGCAACATTCCTAGGTTAGTGACATATGCTTTAGGCTAAATGGTCACCTCTTCCTTCATCTTGTAGTGGTATACACTTTAGGCTACATCACCACTCCCTCTATTCATCTTTTAGTGATATACACTTTAGGCTAAATCATCACTCCTATGCTCATCTTGTCGTGATATATGCTTCGGATATGGGGTCACGCACACACTTTATCTCTAGGTCGCATATCATCACCACTACGCATACGCACTCATCACAACGCGCTAGACACACCACACACTTCGATTATTTACCAATGACATACTCTCATTTACGGTTCATTTTTTATCTTTGAGGGGAAAACTAAATGAACCTCATTGTATACAACTCCATTCACTCGGGGGCACACAAATCCTATCATCCATTTTTAATTCCACTCCGTCCATCCCCAACATGTTGCATATCTTGGTTGCTCTTACTCTTGCTCACATTTGGTTGTATATGTTTGCTTTACTACACACGTTAGTTAGATATCATGTATGTCATTATATTTTATATAAACACATGCACATTTACATCCTTCCCTAGTTGTGATCATAGATACAGTCTCTTACACGCAACATGGATGCTCGCCTTCTACCACTCCTACAACAGGCTTACTAGGGGCATCCACATTCGTACACTACAAGTGTTATTGTTTCATTTTGTACTTAGCACGCTACTTTATTTTTTTATACACACTTTTGACATACTAGTTATCTTTCTAACATGCTAATGGGTGCTTCATGTGTAACATTTATTTACCAAAATTACTTGCTTCAATGGTTATATGTCAATTTGACTACTATTGTTTGTCTCTTATTTTCTCTTTTATGCGGTTCGTGTCCTTTGTTTGGTGGAACACTTTTTTATTTTTATGAGGCCATTATGTCCTTGAGTTTCTTGTGACATCGTGAGTGGTTTCCCATGTTTACAACCCTCTTCGGCAGTCTATATTGTCTTCTTGGGTGTTTACAGTTATCATTGTGCTTACTAGCTTTTACATTTTATGCATAGCTTACACTTGTTTTCTACATACATGCTTGTTTATACTAATACTTGTTTGTGTGCACCTTGGTTTCCATCAAGTGCATTCCCTTCCCCTACAGGCACATTTTACGTGATTGGTCCTCTTTTTGGGTCACATATTCTTATCTGCGATGTTGTATGTATGTACCCCCAAAGAGGGGGAATCATTTGGGGTTTTATACACTACAAAATGCTCTCTACTAATACAGTTTAGTTCATTTTTCCATCCTTGACATTGTGGGTTATATAGTGAGTGGGTTCAAACCAGTCTACGAACCTTGCACATAGTGGTTTCTACAGACAAGTTTTCCTTAACATTCTGGGAGCAAGCTTATAGGTTGGAGGATACAATGGATTTCCTCCCTACACAACTTCGGCCAAATACGTTAAATCACCCAAAAAACCAGAAAGTACAAAGATCTCTTCATGCATTCTCTGGGAAGAAGTTATAGGTTGGAGAATAATGCAGCTTTCTCCCTATACTTCTTCGACCACAGTGGCGTGAGATTGCCCAAAAACTTGCGATTCAGGGGGATATCCTTTCTACACCATTTTATCTCATCACAGATCAGGTGCACATGTTCCTTTTACATTTTTCATACTTCTATTTCAGTCTTTTCATTAAATGCATGTGGTTTTTATACATATACACGTGTATTTGATTGCTTGATCATCTTCTCTTTTGCAGAGTTCGTATGTATGAGAAGAAAGTAGTCAAAAATAAGAATAATGATGTCCACAACAACAATAACATTTTTTAGTGGCACACACCTCATACAAACATGTAGGTACATCACACACATTGGCAACTACACATGCATTTCCACCCTCAATTCACTCTCATCACTTTTTTCTCTTTTGTATCTTTAGTCTCCATGCTCCATCTTTTGTCACTCCACGCTTTGTCTAGTCCTTCGGCATGCTTTCCTCATCACTCTACATGGACATCGGGTACACATCTCCATCTACTTTATGTTACGAGCGTTACTCGCTCACCAACATAAAGTAGAGGAAAATGTAGACACAAAATCACACGCTTTGGGTATTATTTAGTCATGGTCTCATACTACTATTCATATGGTTTTTGAGTGAAGAAATTAATACTTGACCCGATCCTTTGGCCATTTTACTTTGCTTTCTTTTGTCACTTCTTGACCTCTCACACATACTTTCCTAGTCTATTTTTGTCATTCGTGTTATTCTATCCTCGACCGGGTGCCCAGGCCAAACCTAGGGCGCCCGGTGCTCTAGTCCAATTTGGGGAGCCCTAATCCTTTTTCTACTTTATCTCCATCTTTTGGGCACTTTTTAGCTGTTTGAGATTTGTATCTTTTTGGTGGTTTTCCTCTTCGGGTTAATTATGAAATTAGATCAAGAGAACCATATAAATATAAAGTTATGAGACCATAATGAGGGATCGAGCACTAGACACTACTATCATCACCTAAGGTTGCATTTCATCCAAGGCATCTAGAGCTTCATTTGCATCCATCTAGCTCCATCACAAGGGAAAAGGGTGGTTCATCTACATCACAGTGCATAGGGGAAGTTTATTTTATTCCATCCACCATTTATTTACATTTATACATCTAGCTATTTCTCACTACTTCACAAAGTGTGACTGACACAAGAGCACCTAGGGCACAATTTGCACACACACACACACATATAGAACTACATTTGGGTTTGAAATGTAGTGCAATGCTCAGTTAATAAGTCCACCATTGTGGTTGTTGAGACAGTCTAACCCCTTCATATGCATCTTTCATTTTTTTAGGGTTTTGATGCTTGGCTTAGGGTTTGTAGGTATCTTCTTCATCACTGATTACCAGTGACACCTAGGGCAGTTCAGGGAAACACACGTGATAGCAAGCGAAGGCTTCACATCACTTAACGACCCTACAAATTTGGTTTTTGGACCTCCTGTACAAACCTCAGGTGCCTCAGTGCCCGATCTCGACTTGGGTGGCCCAGTGCCCTCATCCTTCTCTAGGCACCCCAGTTTGCTCTTAACGCATGGATATGCACTTTTATGGGCCTTGGAACAGTCATTTCCTCCTCTTGTTTATTCAGGCATCTCTACAATAGAGTCCGTGAGCTCGTCGAATCAGGCTATGCTCTTTCTAACCCTTCTTTACACATTAGGGTTTCATATTTCATTTACTTAGTTTCTTGGGTCATTTTCTTTATTTACTTAGTTGTTATTTACTACTTTGCATAGTATTAGATTAAACTAAATTAGGCCCTCGTATTTCCAAATATTAGTTTAATCACTTAACTCCCTTTATGTTTTCTCGTGTTCTATATATTTCTACAATGGAAGTTATTTCGTTAACTCCTCCAAACTACTATGGTGTATTTCTATATGACCTCTTACATATGTCAAATTAGTTAGTTGAGGATAATCAATCCTTTGGATATTGTTAGGGTATGTCAAATAATGTTTCAAGCATTCCCGTATTTTGACCTTGTTTCTGCGGTGACACGTGTTTGTGGGAAATTTCTCTTCATGACTTTTTAAGTTGAAATATTTTCTTATAAAATCATGTTATCCATGCATTATTATTGTGCGTCTGTAAGGAAAATACCTAAGGATCTATGCTCAAAGCACATGATTATACCATGGAATTTCACAAAAATACATAAAACACCATTACACAAAACACTCCACCTTGTCCTTGTAAATTTGTGTAAACATTGTTCTCTTTTCCTTACGTAATCAAACCATTGCATAAAGTGTTTACACAAGCCTTGTGAACTCATCATAATTTACCAACTTTTCCACTAGTCTTTCCTTTCTCATATTCCTTTTGTGTGCCCACACTTAGCCTAAATTTCAAAACTCGAGAAATGTATCCAATTCTCCCATGATGCTCCTACATCACAAGTTGCCTCTTGAATTTCAAAACAATTGAATGGTTAGTATATCAAGAAAAAAATCACATCATAAAGTTTCAATTAGTTTCATGTGGCCTAAATTAACCCATACTTCCTCTCTTCTTGAACCAAATAAACTAATTTTACAATACATGATACAATTAGGGGGGCCAATTTAGTTAAAAATCACATCACATAGTCACAACTATGATTAATGTCTCAAATTGGCTCTCTAGTCAAAATTTAAATTAATTGGTATGTGTAATGATGAAATGGGTCAAGTGAGCTAAAAATCACATCATATCTAATCATAATCAATTCATAGGGATCTAATGGCTCGAATCGCCTCCTTAGTTGAATCAATTGACTAATTATTTCAACTAGTGATGCAATTTGGGCATATTAAACCCCAAATCACATCTTATAGTCACCACTAGTTTAATGTGTGATGTAATTGATGCTAATTGATCCACAAATCACATTGTGTCATCCTCATTAAGTTCATGGGAATTAAATTGGCCAAATTACCTCTTTCGTTGAACCAATCAACCAAATGTGCAATGTGTGATGTAATTAGGGCTAGTTGAGTCTAAAAGCATAATTTAAAACTATAAATTTTAAGTATTTTAGGTTTAAATTGGCCCAAATTATCTCTCTCATTGAATCAATCAACTAATTGGTAGATTCAATAATGTAATTGGGACAATCAAGCACTAAATCACATCATATATAGTCACAATTAGGTTAATGAGGTTAAAATTGACCCAAATTACATATTTAATTGAGGAAACCCAATTATTAGTTCAATTAATGATGAAATTGAGGAAATTTAAACCCCAAATAACAACATATTGTCACAATTAGGTTAATGAGGATCAAATTGGCCCAAAATGCATCCTTGATCAAACCAATTAAGTTATTGGCTCAATCAATAGTGAAATTGGGGCCAATTGACCCCAAGATAGTGTTTTCACCCTTTTTAGAGTTTGATTAAAGTTTTACAACCATAATCAAATTAGGAGTGAAATAGGAGCTACAAGGGGTAATTATGACTAATTAACTTCCAACATTAACCATTCAATATCAAAATAATGCATTAACACTTGTAACATATGTACATAATGCAATAAAAATCAAAAATACATGGGATTGAGAGAACTTAGTTGATTACATGTGGTTTTGGGTTAATCTAGGTGATCTAGATGTTGAGATAGGGGTTTCTAGAGATGAAAGTGATTTGAAAATGAGAGTGTGAGCTGAAGATGTCTTGGGGTAGGATTATACACCAGGGGTAGGAATGTCTATATGGTCTTAAGCTATTTGTACAATTTTACACCTACTCAAAATTACAGCTTCATAACTTTCAGGGTTTGTTACTTGTCTGATTCACTTTGTCATTGTATTTTATTCACTCTTGATCACACTATGAGGGTCTCTAAATACTCTACTCAATCCTTCAAACCCATAACATGGATGAAGTCCCGTGAAACAAACATTAGTTGGGTTGTGGGCACCCCGTGCACCACATATGTAGGAACTTCTCCGAAGAGGCCTCAAACTATACATCGTTCTCCACTTAGCATGTGATACATAGTTGTAGTGAAATCATATTTGATATCCTATCTTTGACAATTCTTGAATTGACTTTCTCTCTTATACAATCTACTTAAGTGGGTGACTTTGAGTACTTGCAAAATGTGGGAATCGGTTCCCTAGACCTAGTAGGAATATTCATACATGTATATAGTTCTTCCCTAATGAATGTGCAGAGGTGCCTTTTTGCTATAGTTTTTAAAATAGGAGTCCATACGAGTGTTTGAGAGTGCTAGATACTACATGAGGTGATTTTAACTTGTTTATGTTAGGGAATAAGAGATAAAATATGCGAATAATCCCTCACAGAATCGCAATAGTAGAAACTAATATGCGAAATTATTATAGATCTCAAATAAAATTACAGAATAAAATAATACAACACAAAGAGACAATATTTAACATGGTTCACCCAATTTGGGCGACGTCCACCAAGAATCACTTGCTCAAATTGTATTACAAGCCACCGGTCTCTCAATACAATACCCAGATCCATTTGGAGCTATGCTCAACAAACTCTACAGAATTCACAGTTGAATTCAAAACACATTTGCAATGCTTTTTCGTATCTCTATCATATGCATAAAACCATATAAATAGACAACTGCTTAAGCAGTTTTACAAAACCATGGGTATCAAAACAATGGGCAAAAAACAAAACCATCCCATAAACCTATGGGTAGTCGAAGAGGTAGTTTTACAAAACAATGGGTACCAAAAAACCATGGGCCCAAAAACAGCCCATAACAGTTACCCATTACCCATGGGTTGATAAACCACCCATGAAAATTTGCTTTGGGGGCTTCGCCCCCGAACCCCCTTGACCCGCTCACCGGCGAGTGGGACCACCGTAAAAATACCCGAGTGTAACACATAGAAGGTGTACCACACTCTAACATGAAAATAGGCTCCACAAACATAAAAATTTATATATACTTCCAAAGGTGATTTAAGTTGGAAAGGTTGACTAAGAGGATTTAAGTGACCGAAAGAGAAATGTGCAACATGAAGTTTGGGACCAAAGTGAACTAGGTCAAGACCGTACACTAGGTTGAGGACCATATATATGTTCCTTACCCTAGTGTACATTTTTGACATAAGAGTGGAAACCTAGTGATTAACTAAAAATGGGGGTTTATGATAATTAATCTAATCTAGAATGATAGGAAAATGCAATAAATAAATGCATTAAATGATTATGGAAATGACCCAAGTAACTAATATAATGAAAGTAGAGACCCTAATATGCAAGAGAAGTATTGAAAAGACTTATCTGATTCGGAAGAAGATCTGAATTATGTCGCAAAGTGAATAAAATAATATGTAAGTAGGAATGACTATGCAAATGTCACAAAAAGGATAGACTCGAGTTATCTAGCTAAACCGGGGTGCCTGTAGAGGGACTGGGGTGCTGCGAGCACTTGTGCTCTGTAGAATGGGCGCCTAGTTTGTGAAAAAGACATAGATCTAAGTTTTAAAGGTTTGGCAGGTAGTCTGAAACCCTCATTGTGTCGCATCAGATTTGATGCACTATGTTAGGTGTCATTGATAATCCAAAATGTATAAAAACCTGCAAAAGACCAAAAAGGAGTATCAAAACCCTAAAAAGAAGAATTCAAATGAATGGGTCAGACTAACCTCAACTACCACAATAATGGGCTTACTAATTAAGCGTTGCACTACATTTCAGACCCAAATGTATTTATGGTGTTCATGTGCATCATGTGCCCTAGGTGCTCTTGTGTCAATTACACTTTGTGAAGTAGCGAGCAATAACTAAATGTAGAAAATGTAATAGAATGTGTGCATAGAATATAATAGAATCCCTCCTCCTATATTTGTGTTATGTAGATGAACCATCTTTGTCCTTGTGATGGAGCTAATAGATGCAAATGATCTTCAAATGGATGCAACTCTAGATGAATGATAATAGTGACTAGTTCTTGGTCCCTCATTATGGTCTCATAACTTTATATTTATAGGGCTCTCTTGATCTAATTTCATAATTAACCCCAAAATGGATGACCACAAAAATATATGAAGTTGAAATGGATAGAAAGTGCCCAAAAAGTGGCAGGAAAGTTCAAAAAGGATTAGGGCGCCCCTGATGGGACCGGGCGCCCCAGCACACCAAGATACTAGCATGGGCTCCCAAATCGAGGCTAAAATAATGTAAAGTGATGAAAGCTGACTGGGCATGTGGGTGTAAGAGGTCAAGAATGATGAAATAAAATAAAACAAGATGGCCAAAATATGGGGGTTGATTAGTACTTTCTTCACTTAAGAACCTTCTAAATAGTAGTATGAGACCAAGATTAAATAATATCTAAAGTACATGATTTTGTGACTACATCTACAATGTGAAGTTTGGAATCTTAGAAGTGGAGTTTCTTCCTGTGTTTCATGTATTCAATTCTCAGAAAATGTTGAAAACTGACTGTGTAATATCAAGTAAGCTAGAAAAGAGACCTAGGGATGTATTGGATGATAGTATGTAAAGTGCACTTGTTTGAGCAAGAGAGAAATGTCAATAACAATAGTGTCAAAGAGTAGAATTACCAGATTTGAGTGTCTACATTCACCCCTGATGTAGGGGAATAATTAAATGAAGCATAAAATTATTAAATTCTCTCTTATTTTCATGATTCTTAGCTATTGAAGTGTCTTGAAGGTCTTAGTGAGGCATAGGAGTCATTTAGAGTTTATGAGAAGCCTATGAAATTTGAAATTGCCTCTTATTATGTTTTCTGCCAAAAGGAGATTTTAATTAGTAATGCTTGTAAAGAGTGGGAAAGTGACTTGTTAAGGATTTTAAAAGAGAGATAATGAAATGTTAGTGTGAGTGTGTGTAATTCTAAACAAGTAGAAAAAATTATTAGGTTTATTAGGTGGAAATGAGTTGTGATAAGATGTTTAAAATAATGTAAAAGAGCCACTTTTTGGCTATGTATGGGCATATAAGCTTAAGAGAGTTAGTTAGGGTATGGGAGAAGGAGTAAAAATATCAAATGAAGGTTTTTATGGATCATTCCTCGAGGATGGAGGTTGAAAGAAAGGAAATTGGAGGATGAAGTATGAAATTTTGTATGAATATACAATTTTAATATGAGAAGCTCTGGTTTTTGCATAAGAGTTGTGTATTCTTGCATTGTTCAAGTATTTCAAAATACCTTATTCATACTCAATATGGTATGAAAATTCTTCCTTATGAACATCTAAAGAGTATGTGGGATTTATTCATGAGGTATGTTAAGTTTTGGATTGGTGCATGTCTTGACTTCTTTGGCTTGAAAGATAATTTATAAATTGTGATAGTGAAATTGTGCTCTTGCAATAATCCTTTAGTATTTTGTAAACTGTGAAATTAATAATAAATTACCTTAGAGGCTTGATATGTGATAGGGAATGGATGGGTGCTATTACATGGTTTGAGTAATGAACCCTTGTTCTGAGTTCAAAAGAAGTTTTTCATTGTATTCAATTTTATGGTTAAATTGTATTTTGCAAGGATTTTGTGAGGTATATTAGGTTTGTGATCTAATAACGGTTATTTTATGATGAAAAAGGAGCATAGAGTATGCTAATATAGTTTACAAATTTTGAATGCTCTAGTAAGTGAGTGCAAAGAAACTAAACCAGTACAAACATGCAAGAAGGATAAAACGTTGTTTACCATGTCCCGACAGATGAGTTTGTGTTTAATACACTAAATGTGTGATTGAGGAATCCATGAAACTCTTGACAAAATTTGGTGCCTTGAGAATGAGATTTAAGAAATTTATAGCCATTTTGAGCCTCCCGGGTTAACACAGGACACAGGAAACCCTAAAGCTAAGGTTTTGAAACCAAAAGTTGATTTGTGAAAATTTTATCCACTCAAAAATAATAAAACTTGAAAGACATCATTTTGATGAGGTATTCAAAAATATTCTTGAAGAAATGTGAGTTTAGAATTTGTGTATCTTGATATTTATCTAACAATCCTCTAAGAAGGTTACTCACACGGTCATGAAGGCCTAATTAGGGGCTAGCCAAGTGAGACTAGACCAACATCTTCTACAGAAATTTACCAAGAAAAATTCCCTTTACACCTCAAATGGGTATCTCAATATGATTTTAGCTTGTAAAATAAATCCCCTAACCAAATTTATGAAGGAAAAGAAAATTATGCAGGGCTAGTAGAGTCAATTTGGCTAGGAAAGAGGAAAAGTTGATTAAGACAAGAGGTTAACGACTTGGGCCTTAAAAATTGTCATACACCTTATTGGATATAAAGGGTAATTAGAGAGGATTTTACATCATATTGGGAATGTCTATATCAACCAAACCATGAAACTTCCGAGAGCAATGCTCTTAAGACCTAGTAAGGACATTTTTGTCAAGTATAGAAGTAAAGGATGTTTTTTTTCTTGATTTCACGCAAGACAAGGATTGGTATAACATTGTGTGTAGTTGTGAAACATGGAAAGTGGAGTGGAGAATTCATTGAAGGATAAAAGGCCCAAATTTTATTGTTAAGTGAAGAATTAGTGAAGGGAAAATGGTGATTAGAAAGAGTAATAGGAGAATTAGTGAAATTTGATTAATTTAGTTAGTTAAATTGGCATAGTTTAGAGGGCATGAAGCATATGAAATAAGGGAGTGAGGTACGAGAACAAGAGGATTTAGAAAATAAGTTTTTATATCCTCAAAATCACAATGGTAATGATCATCCCAAATGAATTTAGTATCTTTTTATAAGGTGTGTGAAGGGTTGGGTTTTTTCGGCTAACTAGGAAATGAAGCGGTGGATGGATTGGATTTTCCTTGCAATGAATGTAGTTTATCAAAATTTCATGGAGGAGGCATGTCGACTATGGAACGAATCTCTTGTAGATCAATTTTAATTCCACGTTGAGAAATAATATAATGAGTAGTTTTCCTTTCATAACTACAAAAACACACTTTTTCAGATTTAGGCATATGTTGTATTGGCACAATCGTTCAAAAAGTGTGCGGAGATCTCAAACATGGGTTGTGTGATGTCGGTACTTAGAAAGTATGTCATCAATGTAATCCTCAATGATTTTGTGTATATAGTCATGAAAGATGTGTGTCATAGCACGTTGATAAGTGGCCCCAAGTGTTCTTAAGGCCAAAGGGCATGACAATGTAGCAAAAGGTACCCCATGGTGTGGTGAATGATGTCTTTTCTTGATCCATGAGGTTGATTTTAATTTTATTATAGCCAAAAAAGCCATCCATGAATGAAATAATGTCATATCCTATAGTAGAGTCAATTATGGCATCGATGTGTGGTAATGGGAAGATGTATTTGGGGTAGGCATTATTAAGATTGCAGAAATTAGTGCAATAACGGACTTTACCATTTGGTTTCATAACAAGAACTATATTAGATACCGACTCGGGTAATCCAAGACATGGGTGAAACCAGAATCCAAAAGTTGTATTTCTTCTTTGACTAGTAATGCAACATTAAGGTACATTTTTAATTTTGATGTTGTACCATTTTTGGCTCCGGGGTTGAGTACTATATTGTGTATGGAAATAGAAGGATCTATCCTGGGCATATCACTATAACCCCATGCTAAAAATTCACAAAGCACTTGTTTGATATCATCTTGCTCGGTAGGCATAAGAGAAGTGGTTAATAGAATAATATGGGTTTTTCATTAGTACCAAGGTTATATTGAATATTTGTTTTTCGCTTAAAAGGGTGGATTGGTCTTTTATGTATGGATTAGTAGGAATAGTGTCATGAGTATCAATATTGGTGTTAGGAGGATTAGATTCATCAAAGTAAGTTGTATGATAGAGAATAGATGGAAAACAATTTTTGTGATGATAAGGGAAAATGGTTGTAAAGTACCCATGTATCCTAGTAGAGCATCATCGTTAAGGAATGTATCCAATTCAAGCCAAGTGGGAGAAGTAGTATTACCAATAAGCTTAGGGTGTAGTAGACAAAGATTATGATTATGTGAAGTAGTGTAAACCTCAAGAGAAGATATGTCAGAGTAAAAGGAGTAGATGGGTGGGGATATCGATCGATGCCGAGCTTAGTGGATCGTGTGGGAATGTAAAGAGGTTATGTGATTCCCTTTCCATTTTTTCCTAATTCGGTGCTAGTGAAACCTTAATGAATTATATACTGATACATAGGGCCATAATTTGTGAAATTAGGAGGAGGTGTGGTGGAAAGAGGGGCTTCAGGTGAATGATCAATAGTGTTGCAAAAGGAAAAAGGGAAGGGATCGGCTAAGGCCTCACGACAACCCCCCGGTATAAAATTTAAGACTCACATGAAGGGTTTAAGGGACCACATACATGACATGGATCCAAGGCCATATGAGAATAATATTATAATTAATATAATTACTAATTACATGGCATGAGACGGGCTAAGTGCATGGCCCAACAATAACGGGAAGTGTGATTTTACCTAAGATCTTTTTAGGAATATTATCAAAGCCACTAATACAAATAGACGAGGGACTTAAGGAGACTTCAGAAAGGAATTTTTTTTGAAGGAATGATAGATTAAAATTTTAAGACCAGAGCTATTATCTACTAAAGCACATTCAACCCCTATATTATGGATGTTAACTTGAATATAAAGGAGGAATCATTATCTAAAACAGATTGGAAAGAAATTTCAAAATATGTAAAGGTAATATTCTCTCATTAAAAGATAATGTCATAGTGAATATATGATAAACATATTTAAGAGAAGTGTTAGGATGAATGTAGGTGCTAGATAAAAAGGATTGTAGTTTGCACTCACATTCAAGATTTTCCTGCAAGAAAGCGGGGAGAGATACACTCATGTTGGTGAAATCAGAAAGATCCAAGGGGTATTGAGGGTGACACAAAAGATGGAAATAATATGCAAGAGTAATTTCTAGTTTTCATATAAGGTTACACGTTCACCAAATGATTTAGTTTAAATTGAATTAAATCTTATTTCAGATTAATTATTGTAACAAATGATATTCAGGTAATTAAGTACGATGAACGTGCAAGCACTAAGCATTCAATGATGTAAAACCATAAGTAAATGAGAGGGAAAGATGACTTAGCTGATTTTGTGTAACTTGGGAGTGTTTGGAATTTTGTATTTGCTAGAATAGGATGGAAACAATGTCCCAAAGGCTCAGTGAAGGTTTAAAAAACTAGGAATGTAAAGGACAGAGCACCTATAGGAGTACAGAGCACCCCATGTGTTGTTGACCGACCGATCACAGGTGCCTATGTCTTCCCGTGATGCTTGAAATCTAATCTTTTATGGATTAGATGATCTTCTTTGTCACTCACTCCTTGTCTCTTTGGTTTTGTTGTTAAGGTTTCAATCACACCTTTAACCTACAAAATGAATGACTAGCCGCACATGCCCAAAAACCACATCAACTCTAATAAAAAGATGTAAAATGTGGAGTCATCTGACCTCATTGGTCACCAAAAGAGTGAATTTATGACCAAGTGTTGCACTACATCTCAGACTCCATGTAGTTCTTTGTGTATGTGTGTGTATCTGTGTCATGTGTCCTAGGTTTCACTTGTGCAAGTTGCACGATGATAACAAGATAGATCTAGATTCTCTCGAATATGTAAAATATGTGTGATGGGATTGATTGACTAAAATAGAAATATTCTAGTGTAATCTAAATTCTATAGGAGCATTAAATAACTAAATAAATGAAATAATAAAATACTGAAATGATACCCAAGAAAACTAAGCTAGAAAATATAAAACCCTAATGTACAAGAATGGGTAAGAAAGCCTTAGTTGATTCGATGTTGTCACAGGACTATGTCGTAGTGAATACCAGGTGAACAAGAGGAGGAAAACTTCATACAAGAGCTTGAAAAAGTGTAGATTTGAGCTGTCCTGGATATACAGGGGAGCCTATAGAGGGATAGGGGCTCCAAGGTTTGAGATCTAGGTGCCCTAGTTTGTGGAAATGGCCAGGAATCTCCTCTCGGAGTGTCACCGGATGTTTTCTTATGTTCGCTTCTGTTGCATGAATTTCACTAAAGCACTTTGGTAAACTTACAATGATAGAATCACCCAGTAAAACCCCAGATAAAGCATTAAAACCCTAAAAAAGAAAGATGTATATAAAGGGGTCAGATTGTCCTCAATTTCCAAATTAATGGACTTATCACTTATCACTTAACACCGCACTAGATCTCATACCAAATGTAGTTCTAGGTGTTTGTGTAATTGTGCCCTAGGTTTCTCTTGTTCCAGTCGCACTTTGTGAAGTAGCGAGAAAATAACTAGATGTAGAATGTAGTAAATGTGTGCATGGAAACAATAGACTCCCCTCCTATGAAGTGTGATGTAGATGAACCAACCTTATGTGCCTTGTGATGGAGCTAGATGGATGCAAATGTAGCTATAAATGCCTTTGATGGACGTAACCTTAGGTGGTAATGGTAATTGTTTAGTGCTTGGTCCCTCGTTATGGTCACATAACTTTATATTTATATGGTTCTCTTGTTCTAATTTCGTAATTAACCCCGAAAAGGCCAACCACCAAAAAGATAAAAAGCTCAAACAACTAAAAAGTTCCCAAAAGGTGAGAGTAAAGTGAAAATAGGATTAGGGCACCCCAGTCCTAGTTGGGTGCCCAAGTCGAAAAATGGGAAAAATGCGGAATGACAATACAGACTAAGCAAGTGCGGGTGTAAGATCGAAAGTAACCACATAAAATAGAGTAAAATGGCCAAAGACATGGGTTGATTATTACTCTTTTCACTTAAGAACCATATGAATAGTAGTATGAGATCGAGAATAAATAATGACTCAAAGTGTGATTTTGTGTCTATATTTGCCCCCACTTTATGTTTGGTGAGTGAAAAGCTTGCTAATATAAAGTAGATAGATATGCGTGCTGATAATCCATATAGAGTGATGTATTATTATGCATGCCGAAGGACTAAACAAAGTGTGAAGTGATAAAAACATAGAGTGTGGAGACTAAAGATGCAATAAGTGATGAGAGTGAATCTAGGGTAAAAGCACGAGTGCAGATGCCAATGTGTGTAGTATACCCGCATGGTTAGTACCATGTGTTGTTTTTTGAATACTTACTTCCCATACGGATGGAGCTATAAAAGATAAGATGATCAAGTAGTCAAACACGCATGTAATTTGTAAAAACACATGTATATATGTAAAAATCATGTAAAGAAAGTATGAAAATGAAAAAGGAACATGTGCATCTGATCCATGATGAGAGAAAGGGTGTAGAAAATATATCTTGTAATTGTGAGTTTTTGGGTGATCTCGAACCACCGTGGCCAAAGAAATATAGGGATGAAAGTTTGATGTTCCTCCAACCTATAACTACTTCCTTGAATGTGAAGAGATCTCTGTCTTGCCTAGTTTTTGGGTGATCGACGCCACTGGTTGAAGTAGTGTAGGGAGGAAAGTCTGATGTTCCTCCAACTTGTAACTACTCCCCAGAATGCTAAGGAAAATTTGCCTTGTAAAAGTTGTTGTGTATGGAGTTTTGTAGACAAGTATGGACCCACTCGCTATGTAACTCCGTTGTGTTATAAACAATAACTACAAACTAATTTATATCGCTACTATGTTGTGTAATGTGTAAACCCAATGATGCCCCCTCATTGGGGGTGCATGTGATGTCACAAATAGGAGGATGTGGCCCCAAAATAGGTTAATCACGTAAACTTAAACTCTTCCCTACATGAGGAAGGTAAATTTGTTGGTAAAGACCAAGGAACACATAAACAAGTGGGTAGGAAATACTTGTTAGTACGAGCAATCATGCATGTAGAAAATAAGTGTAAGACAAACAAACAATGTGTAAGCTAGAACATAAACACATAATGTAAGCACCCAAGAAGAAAAAGTAGGCCAAAAAAATTGGGTTGCAAACATGGGAAACCACTCATAGTGTCGTAAGACACTCAAGGATGTAGTGGCTGAAAACAAACAAGTGTGCACATAAAACAAATTACATAGCCTGCAAACAAGAACAAGTAATAGCAGATAATATAACAAATAATTATGGAAACAAGTAGCCCTACATAGAAAATGTTGAACATGAATCACTCGTTAGCATGTTAGATAGATAAAGTGTATGTCAAAGCATGTATAAACCAAAGTAGTGTGTTATGAATAAGAATGAAACAATAAAGACTTTGTAGTGTACAAATGTGAATGCCCCGAGAACCGTTTGTGGGACTAGTATTCAAGCATCCATATTACGTGTAGTATACTTTTATAGTATGTGATCACAACTAAAAAAATAAATGAATGCACGTTTTTTTATGGTAAAAGTAATGACATACAAAGTATCTAGTTAGCATGTGTAATAAAGAGAACATGTAAAAGCAAGTGCAAGCAAGAGTAAGTGCAACCATAAAATGTAGTATGTTGTAGATAGATAGAATGGAATGCAAAGTGAATGATAGGAGCCATGTGCCCCGTGTGAATGGAATTTTATGCAATGAGGTTCATTTAGTATGCCCCCTCAACAATCAAGAATGAACCATAAACGAGAGTGCGTCATTAGGAAATGGTCGAAGTATGTGTTGTGTGCTATGCGCTGTGATGATATGTGACATAGATGAATTATGTGTGACTTTGTATCCTAAGTGTATATCACGATAAGATGAATAGAAAAGGAGTGGTGATGTATCCTAAAGCATATACCACTAAATGATGTAAGTGAAAGTGATGATGTAGCCTATCATGAGATGATGGTAGAAGAAGTGACCCTATAGCCTAAAGTGTATATCACTTAATCTAGGTATGTCGCATGAGAAAATATTGAATGATGAACGTGTAAGGGTGATGAGGTCCATTTGTGATGTATACCCTCAATAGTCCAATATGGACCATGAGACTAGAGTGTGTCATCGGGTAGTGGGTGCAGTGCGTAGAAAAGAATGTGTGAAATGTGTAATATGTGTAGGAAATGCAATGTGATATGTAAAGTGTGTAATGTGCGATGTCTAAGATGTAATGCAAGATGTGTAGATGATATAGGTATAGAATGTGTATGATGTATGAAACACAAAGTGTGAATGATGCATGATAGATGTAATATGTAGAATGTATGTATGTAAGATGTGTGAAGACGTGCGATGTGTATAACCTGTAATGTAGTGTGTAATGTGTAGATGATGTAGGATCATGTGATGATATGTGGTGCCTAAGGTGTAATGACTATTGTGTAGTGTGTGGGGTTCATGTGTAGAGAATTCCCTCAACAGTCAAGTGTGAACCAAAGCACAAGAGTGTGTCATCGGGTAATGATGATGCAAGTGTATGTTAAAGTATGAGTGGAATGAGCGGATGTTGGATTGTTATGTGATGAAGATGTAATACACATGTTTGTTGTTTAGAAGAGGGAGGGGGATGATAAGTGTCATGCCCCAAGTATGTAAGTGATGGAGATTTAGTCAAAAGACACTAAGTGGATCAATGTAAGGAGTAGTTTCTTTGACAAAAGTGATTAGATGTTGAAGCGAGGACTGGATAGGGTCCTTAAATTGCGAGAGTCGAAAGATGTCAGCTAGAGTGTGCTTGTCTTGTGTAACGAGTGGTTTCTTGTTGACCGCAGATGACTTGAGAGGTGGAGGAGTTTCATTGATATTTAGAGGGGGTTACTTAGTTTGGCTCGGTAATCTGTAGGTGACTTAGTAGGAGGAAGTGTTGGACTAATTTTGAGAGGTGGTTGCTTGACTTGAGTAGATTGCATATGTGACACTTGAGTGACGAAAGCGTGATGCTCATTAGACATGGATGAACCAAATTTAGGAACCCACTGAGATGTATTATTTGTAGATGGGAATGCAACATAATATTTTGCATCGAATGAGATAAAACCCTTGCACTCAATATGTTTGATTCTTTGTTGTAAAGTGTAACATTCATTGTCGTTACGACCATTGATTCGATGATAATTGCAATATGGATGACCTTGATATTTTTCAAGCTAATAAGGAGGATAGAAATGAGTAGGTGGAAAAGTGATCAATTGATGACTAAGGAGCTCAACAAGAATGCCATGTTACTTAGTATTGCAATCAAAGGTGAGAGGATCTGGTAATGGTATGGCTTGAGGTTCATTGATATGAGCACATGTAATAGACACAGAATGAGGATGAGATGTAGAAGGTGAACAAACATGAGCCTGAGAAGCGTCCTTAAGATGTTGGATTTCATATTTGAGAGATGTAATCATGGATTCCATAGCCTTAAACTTGTCTTAAAATAAATAATGTAAAGCTTGAATTGAGTCCAACATAGATTTATTAGATGGAGGATCACGAAAACTAGGGTCATCAAATAGACGATCGAAAATATGGATTATTTCATGTGGCGGGGTATCTTTAGGAAGATACATGGTGTCTAAGGCTTTTTGCAGAACAACCTGGAAAGCAGGATGCATCTTAATTAAATCAAACAAAGAAATTTGACCCATAATAAAGGAAAAATGAGGAGCCTAAGCATGAAGATCGAGTTCGGGTTCACCAAAATGATTAACTAAAATAGAAATTTCTAGTGTAATCTAAATGATATAGGAGCAAAAATAACAAAATAAATGAAATAATAAAATACTAATATGATACCGAAGTAAAATAAACTAGAAAATATAAAACCCTAATGTGTAAGAAGGGGTAAGAAAGCCTTAGTTGATTCGATGTTGTCGCAGGACTATGTCGTAGTGAAGACTAGGTGAACAGGAGGAGGAAACCTTCGTACAGGAGCTTGAGAAAGTGTAGATTTGAGTTGTTTGGATATATTGGGGCACCTGGAGAGGGATAGAGGCTCTTGTGGGTGCACCGGTCCGAGATCTAGGCGTCGTGATCTATGGAAATGGCTAGGGAACCTCCTCGGGAGTGTCTCTAGATGTTCTCCTATGTTCACTTTCTGTCACATGAATGTCGTTGTGTGATCGCCGAAGAATTGGTAAACCTGCAATGAAAGAATCACCTGTAAAACCTCAAACAAAGCATCAAAACCATAAAAAATAAAGATGCATATGTAGGGTTCAGACATTCCTTAGCTACCAAATTGATGGACTTATCACTGAGTGTTGCACTACATTTTAGACCCAATGTATATGTAGGTGTGTGTGTGTGTGTGTGTGTGTGCAATTGTTCCCTAGGTTGCTCTTGTGTTAATCGCACTTCATGAAGTAGAGAGAAAATAACTATATGTAGAATGTAGTAAATGTGTACATGGAAATGATAAACTCCCCCTATGAAGTGTGATGTAGATGAACCAGCCTTGTATGCCTTGTGATGGAGCTAGATAGATGTAAATGTAGTTATAGATGCCTTTGATGGATGCAACCTTAGGTGGTGATAGTAAGTGCTTAGTGTTTGGTTCCTTGTTATAGTCACATAACTTTATATTTATATGGTTCTCTTGTTCTAATTTTTAATTAACCCCAAAAAGGCTGACCACCAAAAGATAGAAAGCTCAAACTACTAGAATGTGCCCAAAAGGTGAGAGTAAAGTGTAAAGAGGATCAAGGCACCTAGAGGGGACTAGGGCACCTGAGGTGCCCCACCAAAAATAGGGAAAATGCATAATGAAGATACAGACTGGGCAAGTGCGGGTGAGTTAGCATATGGATTTGCACGCATGCAAATGACATGCAACAATGTGGGAATGAAGTCCCTCCTCAATGAAGGCGAGGCTGCCTTTATTGAAAGCCAAAATTGTATTTACATATGTACATTCAAAATTGTATGTGGGGGGTGTTTTGGAACATCAATGGAAAGAAAAGTGAATGAGGGAGATGGAATGGAATGAAGGAAAGGAGTGGAATGGAATGAACTGAAAGAACATGCAAGAGTTAGGTAAACACAGAGCCTAATATTGCATGAAGAGGAAAGATGAATAACCAACACAAATAAAACGGAGTTTGAGTTAGCCAAACAAGAACGTGTAAAAGGGAACACACATGAGCAAGTAGATAATCAGAGCTTGATCACTGTGAACTAGAACAACCGATTAATAACGTTGACAATAAGATCAAAGATAATATTTGCATGCAAGATTCAAACACCTAACATCTAATGAACATAAGAACATCAAATGTTACAAGAGACAATGAATGAGACACAAAGTTCGTATTTCATTAACTCCAAAATGTTTTTCAAAAAGAACACAAAGTTTCTTCCTGAAACAAAGCTTGCACAAAAGTATTTTCTTCTCCTCTCTCAAAGTCACCCTTTACAAATGAGCCCCTCACTTCCTTTTATAACCCAAAAGTTGGTTACAAAGTAGTTAGGGTTTTACATGATCATTAAATAAGGCACTTAAGTGACCTTTGACTTTTCAACCAACTTTATTAAAAACAACTAAAAATAGAAACCACTTAAGCTAAAAAGTCATAAAAGAAATGGGCACACGTGGACCCCACTTAAATGACTTGGATGCACACATAGACATCCTAGTCAGCAATGCGCCACCTAGATCAAGACACCTAGGATTAGTGCCTTATCCATTGGGCCAAGAGTCCGCCTATCCCGGTCGTACGAGAATGAACTCATTGACCGTGCTCCACAATCCTCCAGATGACAAGAGAGCCGAGCTTAAAACTTGATCAATTCATCCACCTCTTTGTTTGAGAAACATCCTGGTGTAAGCAATTTTGTCTTCATTTGTATTCGCATTCAAAATTATATACAATTCTCCACATGCTCTGAATACCTTTCCATGGTGAATTCTTCATTTTTCACGAGATCGAAGTCATTATGCCACCTTGGCTTGTCAGAATCCAACTCTTAATCTTTTGTCATTGAGAAGATCTTCAAGAGCCAAAATTACAATTCACCTCCTAGAGTTATGTCTTTTGTCTTTGTCACCATCCCAAAGTGTTGGCATTCTGATTCACTCACGATCATCCAATTCGAGAACGAACAACTTAAAGACTAGCCGATGAAGTATTGTGCACGCTGCTAACTGAGAGCTGACAGGGACACACTTGAATGATGTGGCCTTGCTTGATGATCCACACAATTGCACCTGTCGTTGGTCTTGGTTTGTCGATGAATAGATCCGCCACAATGATCAAGTGAAAAATTGATGTAGACAAGATTCTCCCATTATCGATCTCTGCGATAACAATGACTTTTGACTCAAGAGACCAATGCCAATAGCTACGACTTATACCGCATAATGAGGAAGTTAGGGGTTATTTCTATTTTGGAGCCATTGGAGTTGAATCGCCACACTATGTAGGTTTCGTGGTGCATCCATGCAAGTGATGACCAATTTAGAACAAGTGTCAGGAAAATTGTGACTCGCCTTCGGTTGATATGCGATCGCAAAATCGACCTATGTTAATGTGTCCCACGTTGGTATCGATGATGTTCTCATACTTTGAATGGAGCGTCAAGGTGAGTAGAATGCCCTGGAACCTATACCGCAACATCATTTTGTTTGGAGATGACATGACTATGACAGAAGCGTGATTTCCGGCTATTACTTCCATCTTACAAAACTGCATAAATCACCTATAAAACTACCCTGGGAAAAATAGCAAACCTTGTCCTGAGAAGTTCTCACTACATGAGGAAGTATATTAAGGTGGGAAGAACTGAATGAAACAATTATTTTCTCTTGATGATCATCTGGGTTCAAAATATCAACTCTCGAAGTGAGTCATCTTGACAGTCGAAATCACACAGCAAAGAAAAAATCATGCAAACTGCATTTTATTTGGCTCCGTGAAAAATATCAAACGAAGTACTGTACACTTGAATTTTTTCAAATACATACATGAATGTGGGAAGAATTCAATAAACTAAACAGTTTCTCTTGACGATCGTTTGGGCTCAAGATACGAATTTTGAAAGTAGGCCCTCCACCAGAGTTCGCACATGACGCACCCTTTGATCATGGCATTCCATGATTCCACATTTGGTTGCGACATTTTTTCAAACACTTGGTGTGCTTCCTCATAACTTGTGTGAGTGATTCGATGCTGTTACAAGCCTTCAACAGGGTGCCTGCAATATCTCTGGAACTAGTAAATCGCACGTTATTAACATGAATTGCCGACACTGTTTGGAACATTGGCTCTTTGTGAGTGGCAAAAGAAACTAGTGGCGTAACAATAATACCATGCGTGATTCTAACAAATGATTTGATCATCTTTACAATAGTGATAGTTCTGATGCTCTGGTACAATAATAATTTCTCAGCTTTGAATGCATCGGCTACTACCGTACAGAGAATAAAGCAATTTCTGAACCTGTTATATGATGGTTTATTATGAATCCCAAAACAATTGGCTCATTAGTCACATTGATTGATGACTTTAACTTCCAGGAAAATGTACCACAATTTAAAATCCTTTCACGGATCATCTTCTGTTTTGAATATTTCTCAAGAAAACTGCTAAAACCTTTTTCATCTGAAATAGGCATGAACCGTTCCTTAACAAGTCTCAAATGGCAAAGAAAAATGAACTAAACCCTAACCTGTGGAGGTCAGGGAACTATACAAAGTAGATCACCACCATGGGCCGAAACACTCATATCAATACTGGAACATCCTCCAAATGTAGGACCAAAAGAAATTGTGATGCATTTTAATGGAATTGAGGTTCGACCAACCGAACTCAGGAGACACCGAGGGTATTGTTCAACCCAAGAGATTCAATAGAGTACACAAGATGCAAATCATTTCAGATTTTGTCAATTTTGGAAGCTTTTACCACAGGATTAGCCTTAGAAATGCTCTCGCGACCAGCAGTCTTGAAGTCGAAAGTGCAACTATGCTTCTCGGCGTAATGGTGCAAGCCGAAAAGGTGTTTCCACACCTATATTTAAATCCGGTTAGACCAACGCGTTTTCTGCAAGAAAAGCAGCGATTAGGGGTTTCGGGAGGCAGCGGCGGAGAAACAGAATTTGCTACGGCCTGAGAGGAAGACGGGCTGGCTACAGACTGAGAAAGCTCTACATGGCTTGGCTCGGCAACATTCGGCCTCACAAGCGGCGCATCGGTCGCTACAGTACCTACCGCAAAGGATTTCTCAACGGCAGCCATGGCCGACGTTGCTTGCGCTTCCTTCAATATGATATCTCTTTCTTTGTTTTGCCTACGTGAGAAGCTATTCCTTTTCTCCTTCTTTGTAGACCTATCCTTTATTGGCAGTGGCCTTTGAGTTTTTAATTTGCTTTGAGTGCTTGTGTGGACAGTCTTCTTTTGGACTGTTAACAATCTTCCTCTGGCTGATGCATGGCCCGTGATGCCTGAAGGACTCCTAGTGAAGGCATGGGATTATCCCGAGGCGGCCTACTCCTTCTCTATTTCTGGCGCCCCCTCCTTGCGTGGGAAAAAGGAATTTTTGCATTCTTACTGCTGTGAGTTGTTCTCCAGTTTCTACGCGGAAAACTCCTTCCTCTCTAGAGCGCATGGATTTATTTATAAAAACTATTCTTCTCCACCGCACGTGGAAAGCTTTGTTTGGGCTTTATGTCTCCTCCAATGTGTGGATTCTAGTCTCCTTGTTGTCTTCTCTAATGCATGAAAAGCAAACTTTGTCCTCTTGTTGTCTTCCTCCACCTGGGTGCGTGGATTCTCCTTCAAGCTGCTTAATGCATGGTTTCTCCTAGAGAATGTGTGGCCTGCTGTTAATTTTCTTTTTTTTTAAACATGCGCAGGTTTCTGGCCTTCCTCCTTTACTGGTTGTGGCCTGTTCTTTCTCTTTGTTTATTTAAAACTAACTTCTGCTTCCTTGAATTCTTCTCTCTCCTAGGCATGGAAATTGTTATCTTGGTATTTTAAAATTGTTCTTTAAAAACAATGTTGCTCTTTCCTGACAAATGCGTGGAGATTGTTAGATGTAACAAAATACTATGTCCTTAAGAAGAAATAAGAAGTAAAGCTTTGCACGAATTTTTCCAACAAGTTTGATGGAGGAAGTTATGGGGATTAATCCAACTTCCCTTCTTCCTGGGTAGTGGGCTTAAGTGCTAGGAGGAAATGGGGAAAGCAACGGAAAATTGCCAATGGGAATGGTAGAGTGGGTTGACAATCCCCATTCAATTTCCCCATGTGGGAAATTGGGGAATTTCTTACCCGTTAGCCAATCCATGATTTGGCAATTGGTGGAGAAAATCCCACATGTGGGAAATTTGAAGAAGATTGCCAGGAAAGGGGAAATCCGGGTTCGGGAAGCCAAATTGGCATTCTCGGCAGTTGGAAGCGTAAGCTTACTTCCCCGGCAATAAAATTTGTCGAATGAACTTTTAATTTATATTTATTTAATTAAATACTTCTCAAGTTATTTAAAAATCAATTTTATCAAACAAGAAGCAATTAATTAATTAAATATTAATTAATTAATTTTAATGTATTTTAACGCGATTTAAAGCCTGGTGGGAAGAGTTCTTGCCCGAAAAGGACGAAACGAAGACCGAAACGATCACAAAAATGAGACGATCACAATGAGGGCAATGAACCACGCAAAGTAACACTTTTGAAAATTTTCAAAATTTTCATTTTTATTATTTTTAAACAATTTTGCGAAGTCAAAATTGGCTGATAACAGCTGGTTCTAATTGGGGACAAGGACTCCATGGACGCAAAGAATGGACCCGCACCAAAATATTCATGAACACGATCACAAAATGATGGGGAAAAAAATGGGTTGACACAAGAGAGGAGACCGAAAAACAAGGAAACAAACAAACCAAAATCCTAATTACCTATGTACATATGGGGAAAACCCGTTTTCAATTTTGATAGTGCTTGAGATATTTCCCACTGTAGGGCAAAGGAAAATGAGTTCCATCAGATATGATAAGTAATAGGTACTATCTCCACAAAATGCCTTATCTTGAACAGCCTAGCCACAACAAATCAAACTTCCCATGCTTTCCTTCCATCTCACGTCTTTTGTCCCAGAAGAAGAACTAAGTCATTGATTTGAAACTATCTCTCCCTAGTTTTCCTGTCAAACAACTTCTTTACCTTGGATTGATGTTCTTCAATCATGTTTGCCACTTGACTTCTTTGTTCCTCAAGCTTGCTTAGGAACATGATCCTTTTATCTAATGCATTGGTGAAGCATTCATCATCAATTACGCCGAGCTAATTTTAATGCTTGATAACTCTAGTGTGACCGGAATTTGAGCATTGGTTCCATACAAAAGTTGAAATGGAGACATCCCGATTGCCCTTTTGGGAGTTATGCGATCAGCCCACAATGCATCGTATAACTTTTTGTGCCAAGTTCTTTGATTTTCTTCGACTAACTTGCACACAATAGTAATGAGGTTTTTGTTGCTAGATTCAACCTGACCATTTCCCTGAGGGTAGTAATCTGATGAATGAGACAAAGATATCCCATATCCATAACAAAAACCTATCATCTCTGCAGAAGAAAAATTTGAGGCATTTTCCGTCACAATCTTGTGTGGAATTCCATAACGAACCAATATATTTTCTTTGATGAAATCACAGATCATTGCAGTAGATGTTTGTTTCACCGGTATAGCTTCCACCCACTTTGTAAAGTAGTCAGTGGTGGTGAGCACGTGAGTATGACCAGCGCTAGAATTAGGATTCAAAACCCCGATGAAATCTAAACCCCATTGTTGAAAGGGTTCTTTAATGACAACTGGCTTCAAAGGAAAATCTGCCAACTTTGGTCTTCCAACAAATTGTTGATAGGCTTCACATTTTGTCACCCATTTCTAAGCATCAGAAAACATAGTGGGCCAGTAATAATGTGCTCTCAGAATTTTATGGGTTATTACTGGGCCAAAGAAATGACCATCAGTAAGCATGATTGTGGAAAAATTCCAACAACCTAGGTTGTTGTTCTTTATCAACACATCTGAGGAACATGTCTTCAATTCCTTTCTTGAACAACGTGTTATCCCAAATGACGTACCTAGCAGCTCTTAATTTGGTAGCTGGTTTCTCTTTAGTCATTGCCATTATCCTGGACACTCGCCATATGTGAGGAAGTAGGCAATATCATAATACCATTCATCTGTGGTACTGACAAAAACTACCAATGGTAAATTTTCTTCAACTGGTTCTTCCTCGGAGTTATCTCGTGGTTCATTCTCTGTAATGAGTTGGCAGAGTCCTCTTCCTCAAACCAACTTGGTAGGCTTGATGTCCAAATCATATTCTTGGATCTTAGAGACCCAATTACCTCTTTTAGATCTTGGTTCCTGTTGTGTCAACATTGATTTCACTACGGTGTCTGGAACCAAGACTTTGGTATGAGAATTCAACACGTAATACCTGAAGTGTTTCAGGGCTCTCACCACCACGTACGCATGTCTCTCAAGAGGAGTGTAATTAAGTTCATGTTTCTTGAATCCCGAACTCATGAATGCGATAGGAGATTCAATCCCCTCTTGATTGTGGCTTTGAGTCAAAATGGCGGAGATTGTGTGCGGAGAAGCATAGCAATAAATTATAAAATACTTTTAAAATTAGGACATACCAATGTAGGAGCTTTTGCAATAACACCCTTGATTTGCCCAAATGCCTCTCTTCCTTCCTTTGACCATTTGAAGGATTCTTTTCCTTTCATCGTATCAGCGATTTCTTTAGTCACTTGGAAAAATCTGGCATGAATCTTCTCAAAAGTTTACCTTCGCAAAGAAGGAGTGGACCCCAGGTTTACTTGTAGGCAGGGAAAGATTATTTATATCTTGAACGCGTTCAGATCAATCCTAGTTCCTTCCTTAGAAACAATATGACCTAGGAGTTTCCCTTCTGTAACTCCGAACATGGACTTTTTTGGATTCAGAGAAATCTTATGAAGTCTGCACCTTTGCAATATTTTCTCCAAATCCCTTAGGTGATCTTCTCGTTTCTTGGAGAACATTGTCAAGTCATCTAGGTATATCATAATGATCTTGTCTTTATAATCTACAAATGCCATATCCATGGCCCTTTGAAAAGTTATGCTAGTATTGATCAAATCAAGGGCATTCTTCTATATGCGAATGTACCCCAAGGGGTAGTGAACGCGGTTTTATGTTGATCTTCTCTAGCCACTTCAATCTGATTATAGCCAGAGAAGCCATCTAGCATAGATAGCATTTCCAATCCAGTTACTACCTACAGAATATGGTCCATGAATGGCAGTGGGTAGTTATCCTTCAAGGAAGCTTGATTAAGATTGTAGAAATCCATGCAAATCCTAATTTCTCCATTTTTCTTGTGAATCGGTACAATATTAGCTATCCAAGTCAAATGTCGAATAGGAAACACTATTCGTGCATCTAGCATCTTTTGAACTTCATGAAATATTGTCCCTACAATCTTGGGATTATATTGTCTTTGCTTCTGCCTGAATGGAACTGCACTAAGCTTCAAGGGTATGGCATGCTCCATTTCCCTGGGTTGGAAAGACTTCAAGTCTTTGTATGAATAAGCCAAAACATCAAAATATTTAGTCAGTAGACTTTTGAATTTCCTGCGCTCCTCAGGTGAGCAACACTTGCCAATATTGATTAGGCGAGGTTTATCCTTGGTACCGATATTAACTTGCTCGTAGTCAATAGAATTTGTAGGTCCCGCCTGCTCTTTCTCTTTGATAAACCTGTCATGTTTGTCAAAAATTTCTTCGAGTGAAACCAATCCTTTGGGAATCTTATTCCCTTTGAGTTGAATGATTCCATCACAGGGATCTTCGCTCTCAACTCCTTCCTGAATGGACAAGGTAGTTGATTCGCGAAATGTAGAATCACTTCCTTCAAAGTACAATTGTTCAAAATTTTCTCTCTTTTCCAAGAAGGCAATAATTTGTTGATCATCATTAAATACTTGCCAATTTTCTGCATTATCAGGAACACTTGGCCTAAAAACCATTTCAATGGTGTATTTGACTTGATCAAATTCTGAATGAGGAATCATTAATGAAGTTGAGACTACTAGAGAATCCGCTTTGTCATTCTTTTCACGAGGGATAGATTTTATGGAAAAAGCGTCGAAGACTTCTATTGTGTCCCACACTTTATTTCTGTAGTGTCTCAAATGATCATTCTTTACTTGGAACTGATTTCTTACTTGTTTCACGATCAATTCCGCATCTCCAAAGACTTCCAAATTTTTTATCCCTTTCTCCTCTAGCAACTTGAAGGCCAAGGATTAACGCCTCGTACTCTGCAGTGTTATTAGTATTTGAAAATTCAAGTTTGTAGGAAAAAGGAAATATTTTACCATTTGGAGATATGAGCACCACTCCTGCACTATAACCCGTCGAGCAACAACTTCCATCAAACTCAAGAGTCCATATCTCATTGGAATCTTGGCAAGTGATCTCAGGGGTATGAATTTCTATAGTCATCATATAATTACCCATACTTGAGCCTTGGAAAAGGATCTGTGCGTGAGGATCTTCGGTTTTAGTTACCGTGAACTTTGCCTGAGCTTCCGGCATAAGCTTTTTCATTTCCCCATTGATAGGAATCATGGTGTGAGACCAATCCATTTGAATCTCACCACCCAACTCTCTGCAAAATTTCCTGCTCAACAACATTCCATACGAGGTGGGAATGTCAGCAACTAAAATAGTTACCTTAACTCACTTTTGAGGGAATTGGGCTAAAACCATTTGGGCATCTTTAATCTGCCCAATTAGAGGAACTTGTTTGGTTTCCATGGAGTAACATGATCTGAATGTTCTCGTACAAGTCAAACCAAGAGCATGTGCTACCTTTTCCAGCATCACATTATCTGAGGTTCCAAAGTCTATAATGCAATTACTTAATTTGCATCTGCTGATCAGAAAAGACACAAAGAAAGGTTCAATCTTTTCATTGGAAGGTGTAGTGGCCGCCACAATATTTTGGGGTTTTCAGAATTCCTTTGGAGGAATGAACAGTAGAGTCGCCTTTGATAAACTGGACCAATTTCTTGAGCTAATCCTTGTTGGACTTCAAGTACTCTACCTGTGACATGGAAATTTTTGTTTTATTGATATGATCAATGATATCAAATTTAGGCAAATTAATCACAATTAAAGTCTCAGATATAAGTTTTTTTGAACTTGATGATGGCACACTTTTGACCTTGGCCTCGGGCTTGGTTGACACTGATGTGGAAGAAGGAGCTTTCTTCGTAGTTGGTTTACCAACCGATTGATCTAACAAAGGTCCTCCTTTCTTTAAGATAGTCTTGACCTTTGAAACCTCAGTCACCTTGGACTCTTTAGGAGCCTCATTTGTCTTGGATTCTTTGGGAGTTTCCTTGGAAACCTCTTTATCTCCCACCTTAGTGGTATCCTACTCCTTTTTTTGAGAGCGTGTGAAAACGCGAAAGATTGACTATTCATATCTTCTTTAATTTCTTCATATTCACACACACACACACACACACACACACACCCAAGTGCATATATTTTGTGTTTAGAGGAAACAATTTTATCACACACACACACACAAACAGGAACTACATTAAGTCTGAAATGTAGTGTAGTGCTTAGTGACAATCACAATGGGGTAATCGTTGAGGTTAGTTCGACTCAAGCATATACATTATGCATTCCATCTAATGTGTGTTTGAACCTTTATATGTAGCTAGGGTTTGTTTTGTAGGTACATGTGCAATATAGGAACCTTACAACATAGCAAGTGTAACAAATAATGAAGTAAAGAAGAAAAGTTCAAACCTTGAAAATATCATAGCTGAAGTTATTTCCTAAACACTAGTTCCCAGTTTGGACACTAGCACCCTAGATGGTCCTGGCCTTCTTTGGGTAGTTCTGTCTAAAATCCTTGCAGGTCTCAGTTTTCTAAACGAAGAATATTCAACCCATATCTAGTTTATTTCACCTTCTTTATCATAGAATCATTCCAGAACTCGATACAAGTTAAATAACCTTTATCTCTCTATTTCTCACACTTACTTATTATTAGATGTTAGATCTTACTTATCACCGTCATATCTATTTGATCTCATTCCTATGATAACGATTTAATTTTGTTAAATTAGGAACATCAACCTAATTAATCAAAAGTAGCAAGCACATCACATCTACCACCTAATTTATTAAGAACGCATTTTGCTTTAGTACTCATGGCCCGGATCTTTTGCATCATCATATAAAGGGAAAACAAATAATTGTACATGTGAATATTCATGCAATTTTGCTCTTATTTTCAACCACACACAAAATAAAAATACATATAAGGAAATGATGAGGAATCAATCCTCTTTGTCTTTGTATGTAGCCACCGTTATGGATCATTCCCACTCTAATCTCTAATGGCACAACTGGTATCCACCACCACCGGTTACTTTATTGGCTTTAGTTACTTTTATGTAAATGGTCATCACTAATGCAATGTGTGGCTCCATCGCTAGTTAATAAGAGATCATTTTTGGCCTCCTTTCTTCGCTTCCTCCGACTTACCATTTGTTGTTGCTTAATTAGCTAAATAGGACTTGAAGCTCATTTTTGTGTTGAGAAAATCACCTAGAATTATCTCACTAAATGATGATTTCACCAAAAATACATTCTTACAATATAAAATGACTTTTGCCTTCAACATTTTAATTAAGGTGGAAATACAAGGACTATACATACTCTGTAATGAACACAAATCAAGAATACATAAAAATAAAGAAACTATTTACTCATAGCTCTATTTAATTTGACGCCCTTCAAAAATTGCCACCACAAATAACATATCCCCCTCCATATTGTCTCCCCCAAACCCCTCCTCTTGATAATAAGGAATACCGTGCATTAAAAATATTTCCACCGAATTCAAAAATATCACCTTAGGGTTCTACCCCAATTATGTAGCCCCGTGAGGTATGTGAAACTTCAAAATTTACAATGTAAATATTACTATTTTACCAAGTGTGAAATTCACAAGTTCTATAATGCAAAACACACCTTTGTTTGATGAAATCCTCTTGTGAAATGATGGGCAAACTTTGTGATTTTGAGGTGGGTTAGGAAGCTAGTTGGTGAAAATCAAATCAATATAGTGTTGATCATAATGGAGAGCCACAATACACCGAGAAATGTAAGCGAGATCCTAATGCATAATAGATTTAAGTGAGGATAAACTCGGATTAAAAATCTTGATTCCTCATTCAAAAATCTTATCTTAGACTGGATATTGACTCAAATGTTGGTAATAAAATATTTTATGTAGTGTATCTAGAAAATATTCACACAAATTTGTTGCAAAATGAATCTAAATACACTAATATAGATATCATTAGTTGGGGCAACTAGAAAATCAGAAGCTGCCCCTAGACAATCATTTTATATAAAAGTATTTCTTACAATCTTTTGATTAACTTGGCTAAACTTTGGTTTAAATTCGTAGAAATTAAACATAATAAAAGCCACTCTTCTATTACATTTTATGGTGAGATTCATTACATTTATAGAACCATATCTTCACTAATCAAGGAGATCACATTTACACAATCGTAACTCCCATCTCAAGCTTATTATGAGAGTTGTTATAATAACTTTGAATGTTTATTATTTTACCTATACTAACACACACACAAATTATTGTTAACTATGAGTTGTTATTAACAACATTGTACTATTCAACACATGTACAAACACTTATTTTATAAATTATCTCACTTTCATGTGAGTACTAACACAATATTCCTAATGAATTAGGGTTTTCATATTATATTTGATTGTGTATAATTATAAAAGTAGTCTACACGAAAAACATTAGAAAAGGCCCGAAGAGAGACAAACCAAATCAAGAATGTCAAGACCATAAAACTTTTTTATTAGAATTATATAGATTTCCAAAATAGTGTGGATGACAAAAACTATAAAAATGGAAAACCCAAAAAATAGATGATATAGGTGCAAGGATGAGTATGGTTGTCTAAACTTCCTAATCTGAAAGCATATCACTTAATTTCTTTGGTTCTAGCGTGAATCACTAAGAATTTGATTCCCTTCTTTGAAAGCCTAATCCAACCTCAACTCCTTACAAAACTTCAAAAATAGGGGATGTTAATGGAGGATGTTTTATCCCTACATTATTTTCACGCCTCTCAATATTTGACAAAATCACAAGTAACTTTCAATGCAAGTCAACACCAATCGCATGCATACAAGTGTCCCAACCCTTACTCTCAACACATGTAAAAATAACTAGTAGAGGCTAGAATCAATCTTTCAATGTGTGCATGAGGATGCTTCAAAAACATAATAAATTATGCTCTTATAACTTTTCTATCACTCGTGTTTCAAACAATATCTGTTGTGTGATTGTATCATTTTCTTCTTAAATGTAGTCATCTATGTTATTGTGTATTCACAAGGACTTACCGAATTTAAATTAGGACCCTATTAGCATGCAATCCGACGCACAATCGACATAAAATATAATACAATAAAAAACATAAAGAATCAAAATGAAGAGTGGGAAGGGCCCATGAAAACAAATTGTCAAAAATCATAGAGATGACTATATGTTTCTAGTCACAACCCCAAATCAAGTAGAAATATAGTTAAATGGAGGAAAATTAAAAAAGAGAAAGGAAACAAGGACAAGGGAGACACAAATGACAAAACAATAAGAAACAAAATTGACATGTAGAAAAAAATGATAAGAAACAAACAATACAAAAATCTAAATTAGATAATGAATCTATAAACACATAAATACACTAACACCAAAACAATTAAATCAATTAAATAGTGTCATTCCTTGTCTACCATTAGAACCAAACATATATAAAATAACATTAATGTGATTGAGAATAGACATGGCGTAAGTTAATTTCCACCCATGAAATGTATCAATTATCTAAGAAAGACCCACTTCCTATCAAGTGTAAATATAAATATATATGTGAGTGGAAAATATATTTATTTCATTCATGTGCTGTGTAGTTTTGTTTACGAATATTTCTGTGGGTCTTCTCTCATATACGCACTAAACACTATTTTACAAAGTGCAAACTTTTCTTGAGATTCTGAATCTTGTGGGTTCACTGAGCTGCAAGTCCGTGACATGAATCACGGGTTTACACAACCAGGAAATGTTTTTGTTTTAATACACTGTGAGTGAGCTGTTTTCCGCCATTGGAAAAACATATATATGGCATTAGGGGTGAGCAGAATTTGAAGATTGAAGATGAAGATGTTGAAAGTAGTTGTAATAACGATGATAATTATTGCAGGAGCAGCAGAAGCATGGAATATCAGCTTCCCGAGTCCGCAGGCGAGCTGTCCTCTGGCAAATCCGTTGAGTCTGAATGTGTGTGTGGCTCTGGTGGGAATACATGTAATTGTGGGGGATCCAAACACGGTGGAGTGCTGTGATATTCTGAATGGGCTCGGCGTGGATGCAACGATATGCCTCTGCACGGCTATTCATCTCAAAGTGTTGGGATTGAATGTGGACGTCCCTCTCGCCCTCAAGTTGCTTGTCAAGTGTGGTGGAGATATGTATCTGCCCAATGGTCTCAACTGCTGAATTTTTCCTTCTGTTTCTCTTTAAATGTTCTTGGGTTTTACTCCACCTGTTTGGATTTGGTTTAACTTTACGATGATGGTGACGATGTCAGATAACGATGTTATTGCATTAATTGGGAAATAAATATTGAGTTTCCCCTTCGTCTCTTGATATCTGTTTTGTCCCTTTTTTTTCATTATTTCCATTTCATTAGCAGCTAACATGAGAGGGAAAACCTTATGGTAAGGAAAGAACAAAATCAACGTTGCATGCTACAAAATAAACACCCTTTTTCGAGCATGAATTAGGAGCAGGAGTGTATATATATGTGTGTGTGGCTTTTTTAAACAAATGACCTTCATATTACATGTAGATGTGAAAATTAAAAAAACTAGCAATGCTAAGAATTTTTCATTACATTCTTAAGGCACGAAAATACTTGTAGATACCAATTTTAAAAGCATTTTTGTCTTATGCCTATATTTTATACAAT
Organism: Taxus wallichiana var. yunnanensis; assembly: GCA_018340775.1. NCBI lineage: Eukaryota > Viridiplantae > Streptophyta > Pinopsida > Cupressales > Taxaceae > Taxus > Taxus wallichiana. The sequence continues at coordinate 510,424,961 of CM031234.1, forward strand.
TATTGGGTTGGTGTCATGTTGGTGACAATTCTCTATCACCAAAAATAGCTAGATTAGATATTGTTTTATTTGTGGCATTGACATATTACTTCATAAGGATTTAGGGTATTTTCATGATTTCATTTGATTTTCTAGAATTTGGTGCAAACATACATTACATGACACAACGTAGGAAATGTGATAGGGTAGTTGTGATATATTATATATCTAAGAAGACTCACAATACATCATGCCACCTCCACATGCATATACCTTTACAATGGCCTTCGAGAGATAGCATGATGCTTGATCATCATGGCACAACACTTGTGTACTCGACATAATACCGAAACATTGTGCAGATCATTAGAAGCTTGGATCAAGCCTAGAAACATTATGATGCATGCGAGGTAGTACATACCTCATGTCAAAGGCTCAAGTTTTGCCAAAGTGCTAATCTTCATTATGCGCACATACTAATGGTACCACAAAGGCACTAGAAGTTGTTTATGTTCTATACAAGTTCAATAAGTTGTATGGAATTCGTTTAGATTCTTGTGATACATAACATTCTTTGTGATGTCTTGCCTTGCTGATATAATCAATGTCTCATCTTATTGTGTTATACTCAAAATGTATTATTATGGGAAAATAAGTAGGAAATTTCATTTAATGATCAGAACGCATCTAATACTTGTAAATGTAGTAAGTTACTTGAGAGAAATATTTTATTAGGTTGTGTGTGTTTCTATAATAACATACCCTCTTGATTGAGATGATCTACTTCTCAAGTTGGTGGGATGTTGTGACACGTATCATTATTAAATAGTAAAAGACTATATTTGTTTGTAACATCCGTAACCAAAATCTACCTGTGTGTAACCTATAATGCTTCACTTGAAATAGATCAAATGTTGTGCTAATTTGATTGTTAGCATTTGTTGTGTTTTTATTTTACATTGTATGGTCTAATGCCACACTTAATTGGGTACCTTAACCATGCCTCTGCAACATTTTCTATTAGAATGAGGTTTTCTCGCATGTTAGTATGTATTTATTTTCCACATTTGCAAATGTTAGTAGAAAGCGGTGAAGACATCTTCCACCAAGGTGAAGAAATTTTGATTTTAAGGAAAATAAATGGCAAGTAGAGAATCTTTTACCGTAAAATTTAATAGAACACATATAGCAAGAAAATTTCCATATCTCGTGATGTTGATGAGAGGACCAAAGCCAATTTGGAAGCTACTGAGACCGTGCAACATAAAGGTGCCATGTTGGATGATGAGAGCAATAATGAAGTTGCATAAGGGGTGCCTCGAATCCCATGGTATAAAAGAAGTGTCATAGTGGATGATGATAGCAATAATAAAGTTGTATAAGGGGTTCCTAAATCCCATGGTGTAGAAGAAGAGTTGGATAATGGGTCTAAGGATAGATTCTTATATGCATTCACATGGACGAATAGTAGAAACCACAACGGACACTCATAGTTATTTATAAATTTTAAGTCTTGAGTAGCTAACTCTTTGAATTACGAGTTAGAGAAATATTTTGACTATGAAGGTATGGAAGATCTTAAGAAAGTAAAATACGCCTACCCTAAGTTAGAAGGGCGTGTATCCTTATGGTGAGAGAATATGTAAGAGAGAAGATTATAAAGAGGTAAAGAAAATATCTCAAGTTGCGATAGACTAGCTATGAAGTCAAAGGCCAAGTTGTCCTTTATATTTTTAGTTAATTTTAATCAAGAACTCGTAAAATTTTCAATAGAGGAGTTGAGTATAAGGGATTATACCAATGAGTTATACATAGGTCATGTTGAGGATGACACTAAGAAATATTGAGATATGTGAATGGATTGTATATTTTCATTTGAGGTGAATTCGGTATGATATGGTCAGCAATCCATCAAGAAACCTAGTAGTGCAATATTGAAGGGCGAGGATAAATTATCCCATGACAACAAGGCACAACATAAGGAAAGGGATGATTAACATGCAAATAAGGACAAGGTAGAAATAAAAGTTATTTTATGAAAACATGAAAAGATAACACTTCCCATTGCAAATGATAGTGTGTAAAAGGAATATACCATAGGGGAAGGTCCCTATCAATGAGTTATAGCTCGTGGATTCATGGGAATGTGTTTCAAATGCAAAGAGACTAGGAATACAACATGTGAGTTTTCACATGTACACAACAACCCATAATAGGAGAAATTATGTGAATACACACAAGCCGATGAGGAGATTATTGTGTTAATTCATCATGAAGAAGATCCAAAATGTAGAGAATATCTCATGATGAAATAGATGTTGTTTAAACCAACAAAAGCAAAAGTGGAGAATAGTCCCACAAAGAGGAATAATGTTTTAGAGCCATTTGCAATTCTAAAGGTAATTGTTTTAAGGTGATTGTCAATAATGATAGCAGATATGATCTTATTTATGAAGATATAGTAAATGTTTTCCTAATTTACCCAATGATAGAACCACACACAATATGTTAAGGCAATGCCTCTCACAACATATCACACAAGAGATATACTTGTTGGGATTGTAATATTAAGTGGGTCAACCACTTAATTAAACATACTAATGTTTTATTTATAAAACATTGATTTAAAACTTATATTTAAAATACAAGTGTATGTGTCAAGTCCCCACTCCACTTAATGTGGAAGTTATTTGTTAAATAAATTTAATTAAAGAGTGAAATGGTGTGCACTTGGGTGCAACTAAATCACCCACCCTATTTAATAGGGTGATCTCATATTTGGGATGGACCGAATTATTTTTGGTGTGTGGAAATATTTTGTGAAAATATTTCAAACCTTTGTAAAGGTTGATATTGTGTGGGACTCGAGGAAATAGTGGGAGTGTTGGGTGAAAGTAATGTAATTCTCAGTAATAAGATAAGTGATTTTATTTGTGGGTTTTTTATCGAAAGGTTTTCCCACGTAAATTTATGTTATATGGTCTATTTATTTTTATTGTTTATATAATTAATTAATTTAGTAATTTAAATTATTTTCCTGTACATTTATAAATTATAATCCTTGGCAAATTTATGTGGTGGATATTTAATTAGTTATCTCTTGTTTTACTGACATGGTATCAAAGCTATAAGTTTGTGATTGTGCAAGAAAATATGGAAATTGTTATTTGGAGGGGAAAATTGGTCTCATAGTAATGATTGTAAAAGGATTTCTCGAAAAACTACAAATAAATTCAGATAACATTCCTAATAAGAATCTACAGTGTAAAAATTCTAATCCACAAAAATAAAATTATATTCGGGAACTTTGTAATATAAATATATATGTATTTTTGCATATGATCTTATGGAAATTATTTGTTTGTCATAACCATAATAAGTTTGCACAATCTTCTAAAATCCTAAACAACTTTGGAAATCACCAAAATGATTTGTATTACATTGAAACAGTGCAACTTTGTTGTGCTCTATGAAACTTTTGTTGTACCATCACAATTTTGGTCTTCTATGGATTTTTGTGTGTTGATGTCGCGTTGCTTTTGATTCATGGTCTTCCTCTATTTTGCCTTATTCCATGGCTTTCTGCATTTTCCCATCTTTTGTGGATTTCTTCACTTTGGTTTTGTGTGGAACTCCTTTGTTCCACAAACCTACCTTTGTCAGACAACGGATTTGTCTTTAAATCGCGAACTTGCCTTATCTGCACTGTGGACTTGCCTTTGTATCGTGGACTTTCCTTGGTTTTGCAATTTTTTAAAACTTGTGGAACACTACACCTTGTGAACCCATTGAATCATATTTTCCTTTGTTACGCGGGTTAGGTAAACCCATGGAATACTACACCTACAAAACACTAGTCCTTTATTATATGGATTTTTAAAACCCGCAGAACACTAAACCTTTCTTCCGCTAATTTTTAAACCTACGAACACTACACCCATGGAACACTAATCCTTTGTTTCGCAGCTTCCAAACTTGGACACACTTTAAATCTTTGTCCTTCACTTCACGGTGCCGCCGCGACTCCTTTTTCTTATTTCACATCTTAAATCCTTGTACTATATACTTTGTTGTGAGGATTTCACCAACACTCATTGTTTCATGGGTTTGCAAAACTTAGTGTTCCCGTGTTTATAAAACTTAGTCTTCTCGTGGGTTTGTAAAACTCATTGTTCCACAAATTGGAAAATACAATGTTCCACGGTTCACAAAAATTAGTGTTTTACTGAAATGAAAAAGTTAGTGTTTCATAGATTTCAAGAATTGTAGTGTTTTATAGATTTGCTAAGTTTGTGGAATGGAGGAAAAATTGAGGATCAAAGGAAAATTCGTGTAATGAAGGAAAATATGTGGAACGAAGGAAAAGTCTATGGAATGAAGGAAAATTTGTGGAATGAAGGAAAAGCCATGGAACGAAGGAAAATTCTTAGAATAAAGGAAACCCATGGAATGAGGGAACGATTATCCATGAAGCAAAAAAATTAAAAAATTCACACAACAAAGTGTTATGCGAAGGATTTAGACACCGCATAAAAGGTAGTGGGAGGTAAAATAAAGAAGATCCTTTGAGAAGAAGATATGAGGTATAAAAAGAGGCCACATAAAGTAAAAGTATGATTGTGGATCAGGGGTTATAAAGAAAACAAGTTCGTGGATCATTCAAAAGACATTGAAAGTCTGCAAAAGACCATGGAATTCAAAGTAAGGTCGCATATCACAATAAGAACATCATAAGCCACATAAGACATGGAGAAGACAATGGATCATCTAAAATATGTGGAACAAGGAAAGGATCTATGGGAAACTTCATGGAACATGAAAGAAATAGTCGATAAGTTAGCTTGGGCCCATACTTGAAGTTAAAATATGATTATATGATTTTGGTCAAGTTCATAGTGGAGATCAAGTTGGATTAATGAGAAATTCAAGCATGCAAGGGAAAGATGAAGGAGAGTTAAATCTTGTGTTAAGAAAACATGCGACATGGCCTATTGAAGATCTATTGACTAGTTTGAGTTCTCTAGTGACCTCCTACACCATTCAACCTCCTATGCCATTTTGCATGAAAATAATGAAATTATGCATGCTTTTATTTTTTTCTCTGCGCTTTCTTCTCTCCTATATATATAAGAGATTATTCATCGAAGAAGGGAGACCTTTGTCTGTTTTGGCTTATCCCTACCAATTTTTGTACTTGTTGCACCTTTTGGATCAATAAAGGAACCATTTTTTACCTTCTCACTACCTGTGTATTGTGTAGAATTGTGATATAGCTGATTTTATCTCGTGATAGAAGTATTTATCCTTGATTTTCAGTCCTATTTCCTTACCTTTATGCATGGATACATTAATTTACAGGTCATAGTCTGTGTTTCTATAAAGTTCATGCAGGATTCAACAGTGGGTTTCACCATTTGAGCCCTTATAAAGCCATTTGCTGCCCCTTTGTGTGTTGTCATAACTTTAAGCCTCTCTATGAATCACTTATGGTGTGTTGATCTCTTTAATCCTCTTGTGTATGCTCAAACAAATAGAAGTCCTCAAACATTCTGGTGCATCACCTTGTTTTCAAATTTATGTTTAAGCCTTGCACTTAGTTCTTACCCCTTTTCCTTGGTACATCAATAGAGTAAAGTTAGTTTTTAGATGTTACACTAGGGGAACCATCCCTCTCTAGAGACTTACTCCAACTTTAGGTAACCCATAACCTAGGAGTGTTTCAATTTTATTATTTGGAAGGGGATTCATCACATAACTCCTCAAAGGGTGCATTCTTTCATGAAAACAATGAATTCAACGCTTTTTGGAAATACATGGCATGTGTCATCAAATGGATCCTCTGTATACATATAATGGTGTTTCGTAATGGTGAAATTGTACTATCGGGAAATATGATATATGATTGATGATGTGGGCTTAACAAAAACATATTATATAGAATTAGCTAAAACAATAGGTTATCTACTAAACATATTTCCCATGGTAGCTCTTGATGGAGTAACACCGTAGAAAACATGGTTAGGTAAAATCCATAAGTTTCACACATTGGAATTTTTGATATAAAGCTAGTATGCACATTCTTAAGAAACAAAGTTCACTAAACTTAATATGAAATCATAAAAGTATATCTTCTTAGGATACAATGATGAGACATTTGGTTATAGACTCTGGATCAAAAAACTAGAAAGGTTTACACTAGAAGGGATTTTGGGTTCTTTGAGAAGAAAGAATCGATGCTCCTTCCATACACTCACATGATGATCAAATCATTCCTGCTATGAAAATAGAAAATAATAATCAATCTGATGAAGAGAGTTATGATGGGGAAGATGGTGAAGAGCCAATACCCATAGGAACCACTCAACATATTCCTAAGTGGTATACAAATATGTTATGAGATGCTAAATTAGATGGTGATTAACTAAAAATATGAAAATATTATGTATTCTAAGTTAATCTAAACTAGTAACAACAATGGAATAACTGATATGAAATGAAATATAGATGCTAATTAATTTTATTTGATATTTAAATGAAATGAAATAATTGAAATAGGAGGGATAAGGTACTAACTTGAAGATGACTTACCTATGTGATTCTGGACTAAACAGGATGGTGTGTGGATGAAGCATAATGTGAAGGTACTACCTAGAAAACTACATCGATGAAGATCCGACCGACTTGGGCACCTGGAAGAGGAGTGGGGCACTTGTGGGCACCCTGGTTTGCAATTTGGGCTCTCTATTCTACAAAAAAGCTCAAGATCTAAGTCTTAGAGTGTCATTGTATCTTCGCAATGTCTTGATCCTTGTCATGTGATTTTTGCAGTAACTTCACTTATGTTGCCGTAAACCTGCAAAAAATATCTACCTACAAAACCCCATACAAAGCATCAAATTCCTAAAAATAAAGATGCATATGAAGGGGTTGACTAACCTTAGCTGCCACAATGGTGGACTTACAACTAAGCATTGCACTACATTTCGCACTCCAACGTAGTTCGTCAGGCTTATGTGTGTAATTGTGTGCCTAGGGTTCCCTTGCACCAATGACACAGAGATAAAGGTAATAACTAGATGTAAAATACAAATGGTGGATGGAATAAAATGAATAAAACCCTTTATATGCAGTGTGTGTGATGCAATGATGCCTAAGTGTAGTCCCTTGCCTTAGTAGATAGTCTCCCCATAAGATAGTATGTATTTTATGTTTATAAAGGGATATCTTGTTCAAATTTTGACACTAATGACCCGACATGCCGACTAGTACCTAGGGGAATGAAAGGGAAAATGACAAAGACCGACCTCGAATAGATAAATTAGATCTAAGTGCTGCCAATACTAGGGCACCTAAAATTAAGGACCAGGGTGCCCATGGGCGCCCCAATACTATTCTAGGTGCTTTAGTAAAAGACTAGAGATGAAAAATGACCAAATAACGACACTGATACTCCCTGAGAGATGACTAGAACTTTGAAAATAATTGATGACTGTGAAAAACAAATGACAACAATGACCAACTAACTGACGACATGACTAGGGGATAGGTCATTAGTGAATACTTTTCTTACACAAGATCCATATATAAAATAACATATTTTGCGGTATAAATGTAATAGCAAGTGCGTGATTTGTGACTACAAATGGTTTCCCCAAAAAAACTACCTATATAATAAAGAATCCAAGTATGGATCATAATGAGGTCCATGTGGCCTTAATGTGTATAATTTGTTGAATATAATGAACCATCTATAGTTTCGAATCCCTAAAAATAAAACCTCGGAAATAAGTTATGGATGAAGAGTATAAGTAACTAATGAATAATAACACATGGAAATTTACGAGATCTTCCACCAAAGTGAAGAATTTGATTGGATGGAGATGGATCTTCAAGACAAAGTACAAAACATATGACAATATTGATAAACATAACGTTGGGCTAGTAATAAAGGGATATGATCAAGAAGAAGGAATTGACTATGTGAATAATTTTACTCCCATTACAAATATAAAAACTTTCAGGATGATGTTATCTCTAGTTACAAATTTTGGTTGGAAAATCAACCAAATGGGTGTAAAAAGCGCTTTCTTTAATGGGGACTTACAGAAGAAGTCTACATGTCTCAATCGAAGGTTTTTTCATACTTGAAAAAAAAAAAAATTATGTAGACTCGTCAATTCAATGTATAGCATCAAACAAGCTCCCAAGGTATGGCATATAAAAATTGATGAGAAACCAAAGTCCATATAATCCTAGTTGTTGTCTAAAATTACACCCTCGTAATTTTGAACAACACATTAAAAGGACTTATCCATTTCTTTTCTCAAGAAAAGCCATAGGACACTAATTCAATTTTCTCGTGGGTCACATGAATATAGTGTTTTGTGGGTTCTCTAAACCCACGGGACAAAGGAATGAGCACTTCAAGGACTTAGATAAATTTGGGTCATTAATCCAAAGGTTGAATTAAGTCTAAAGGAAGCCATGAGGTGTGAAAATCATTTTTTTGGTCAGCGCTAATGGAGAAAAATTTATAAAAGTGACCAAGTTAAAAATCCATGGAACATTGATTTAGTGTTGCGTGGTATAATGATTTATAGTGTTTTGTGAGTTTCCTATGTAAAAGTCATGGAGCAAAGAAAAATGGTCATCAATCATAAAGCCGTGGGTTAAATGATTACACACTCATGGGTAGTGCAAGGTATTTTTGCTCATCAAATCATGTGGGGAGAAGTTTTGGATTTCATGTATTAAAGGAAAATTCAGAGACAACAGATCAAGAAGAGGTCGTAGATGGTATCAAAACCGCATTGAATCAAAACCTGAGAGCCAACCACCCCAACCACTAAAATTTAATGAATTATGGCATCATTCTGTGTAATATGATGGTGTACAATACACTTAGGGGTCATTATATAGTTGTTGATTATATTTGGAGTTGTCCATTCCTATACTACAAATAGCCTGTACAAGATTTCATGACACCTAAACTCATTCAATGAGTTTTCATAGCATCGGCCCAACTTAGCAGCCCTACATTCTCCCTCCTCTTTTTCCTTAGCATGAAATTGTAAAAATACAAGTTCTTGCACACTTTTAGTGGTTTTTCTTCCTCTTTTCTTCCATGGCATATTTTCGATCTCTTCTCTATGAAACTCGAAACTTCATGTTTTTGACCTATGTAACTCGTGAATGGTGATTTTCTTACATCGAATCAGTATCTAGTTGTTGAAGATTGATTAATGCAAGTTTGATTTATATATTTCCTTTGAATACATTATGTTTGATGTGAATATTTCACCCTCTTACATTTTCATGTTCTTTCGCGTATTTGCATCAAAATTGTGTGCATTTTCACGATCACATCCTCATGTTTTCACATCTATGTCATTTGGATTTAGGAAATTTCTACCTTCTTTTGGTGCTATCATCGCTCTTAACTTAGGATTTACCTTTCTTGCACCTCTCTCTCCCCCGGTCCCTTGGAACTATTAGAATGGAAATTAGGTGAGGTTTAGTTTTAGTGTTGGAATTAGGTTCCATTATGCATTTTCTAAAATCGTGCGGTGAGGAATGTGACCTTCTCCATAGGTCTATCTCGAGCCGTAAGTCCCACACTTTGAGAGAGTCCCTTTTTTCCTCAAAATCCTAAATTTTCTTGATTTGGGGTAGGGTGCAATATTGAGCTCCAATAGTTTTGGCATGCCTGGTGGGACAGTCTAAATCACTTTATAGCTTCATATCTCCATGTTGGATGTGTGCTTGGTGAAATTCAACCTTTGGAGGAATTTGCAAACATATATGGTGACTCCACTATTTGAGAAACCCATTCTCGAGTTTGCAAATCATTCCCTTCATCTTTCCACTCATTTTCATTTTTCATTTGTATCATGGCTCTCCAAAGAGATCTTTCATTCCCCCATTTTAGTTTGATACCCCTTCATTTCTAGCGGTGGGATGATATCCCCTAAAAACTTGTCTTTTCCATGGAAATAGAGATCATATCATGTTGATTATATTCAATATGTAGTAAACTATTGTGTCATTCACAATATCAAAGAAGAAAACATTTGGGCCTTAGACTTCTTGTTTCATCATTCATAGGCAAAACAAGAGTTTGGTACAACAGGTTTGGCTCCACAATCCATTTCTTCATGGGATCGGATGGGCGAACAATTACACAAATGGTTCATGGAGAATAAAGATGTCATTTCTCTTATAGAACACCGAAGGAAAATACAACGAGATTCAATCAATTTCATCCGAGAATTCAATTTCTATTTCACAAAGACATGACACATAATTCCTCAATAATTCAAACCCTCACATGGTGTAGACACCTATAATTTGGTCTACATGATATTATTACTAAGATCATACTAATTATCCTAGTCTCGTGTTAATTTACTACACTGCACTAGTAAATTACCCTTTCTAACCTCTCCTACACCCCTAAACCATGCTAATCCCTCTCTAACCAGCTTCTATAAGCTTGTTTTCCTTTAATTAACCTTATTTAGGTTAATTAACCCTCTTATTGACTTTCTAAGAAGTATTTTACTTTCTAAACAAATATCTTACCTTTCCAAATAGCCACTTAGCTTCCTAAAATCTTGTTCACACCTCCAAATATGTTTTTCTAAAAATCAACTTTTTGAACCCTTTTAGTCCCACATGCATCCAAAACATCATTTTCTCAAATCCAAAAACTATAAATAGAGGCATACCCCTCCCACCATTTCCTAAGAACTCTCTCTCTCTCTCTCTCTTTTCTCTTTCTCTCTCTCTCTCTCTCTCTTATTTATGATTTAAGCCATTTTAGGTCTCTTAGAGTTATTTTCATAGTTTATTTGAGCTATTTGCTTGTTATTTACTAATCCATTTCAAAGCTTTAGGTAAATGGGAGAATCCATTAATGGTGAGCTTCCATTATTAATCTTTTGAAATATCAACAATCACAAAACTGGTTGTTAGAGATTTAATAGGTTCATTTATTGATAGCTTTCATGGAGTAGAGAACTAATATAGTCATGTTTAGAGGTTGATTGCTTGTTTTAAGCTTTATATATGAATGCAAATAGTAGTTATTGTTTATCTCTAATCGATGCTTATTGAGTTGTTTGTTTAAAGCTTTTGGGGCCTCTTCTATGTTCTTACCCCATTTTATAAGATTTTGCAAACTTTTCACTGCACACATTTGGTATGACCGTGGGACAAATGAATAAGCCAAAAATCAAATTAGTGAGTCAAAGTAAGATTTGATTAGGCTTATGAGAGTTTAATAATTTGCACGCACCCAGGTGGGACTTACTCCATATTCCTTTTGAAATCTTTTCTAGGCTTTACATGTCCATTTTTAATCATTTTAAAGCTTTATAGGGTTAAAAGGCTTGTCTTTTAATAGATTTCATGTTTTAAACAAGCTAAATCTCCCTTTTGCTAAAAATTTAATGGGTTCAAGCTAGAAATAGATTTCCATGATCAAAAACTAACCTGTTTTCTTCTTAAATTTTTTCATTTCCGTGAGTTTTTAGGTTTTTAGGGGTACAAGTAGGTTTATTGGATTAACGCATCTCGGTCAAAATAGACGCACACCCGTCGAGTTGGCCGCACACCTGTGTGGTTATATTTTACACTATCAGGCCATTTACAAAGGGCCACATACCTGTTGAACTATCGGTGTATCCATTGAATGGCACGTGTATCCGTGTCTCTAGACACGCAAGTGTATTTTTGCATATTGTGCTAATTTTTTTAGCTTAAGGCATATCCGTTGAAATCCTAGTGTATCTATTGTTAACCCATGTAGGTGTTGGACCTCACTATCATATTTTGTTTCCATGCATACTCATCAGTTGGGTTGTGTATCCATTGGTTCGGGACACGCAGTGTTGGATGTGCAGGCATCGGGCATGCGCAGGTGTCTATGTTAAAAATTGAAAACTTTTCCCGAGCTGTAAGATCAAATTTTCTAGTTTTCTAGTTGTTTGTAGGTTCTAACAGGTGATTGCAGGGTTCTTTTTTATTTTGTTTTGACTAACTTAGTTAAGTGTTTCATTTTCTTAGTTGATAGAGGTTTTCAAAGTGTGTATGCTCTTCCCTCGCACCTTCTAGGTGATCTTGGGAACCAAAAACACTTCCAAAACCTTCTTATTGCTTTCAAAACACTTTCTTTACGCTTCATAATGGATTAAAGTTCAAATTTGGTTAAAACAAATTCCTTTTTCACAAAAAAATTAAAGTATTTTCCATTATCTATTTGTAGTTGATTTTATCGTGTTGCATATGCTCTTCCTTTGCACCTCTTTTGGTGATCTTGGGAATCAAAAGCAACACGTAAAACTCTCTTTTTTGTAATCTTTTGGAAAATACTAACTCCTTACATGTAAAACCAAAACTCATTTATCAAAGAAGAAAGGTTTGAAACACAAACCTACTAATGCATGCTTTATTGAGGTTGCCAAATGGCATGCTACTTAAAACCACGTTAAGCTAAGCAAGATAAAAAACACACCACATACATCACATTGTATTTTAGGTTTCGAAAAGGGTACATACCTATCCACTTAACTAGAACATAACCCCTTTGACATAACGCCTTAAGCTACAAAATGGGGGTGGTTCTAAGAACCCTAAAGTAATCCACCGATGAGTAACCTCGTGGATGAAATAGGAAGCTCTCCACTTACCCACTTGACTATTTTTGCATTGTGAGTTAGAGTCAAAGTTTTCCATATCACAACCCCAATGAGAATACGCATGAACGCATTCATTGCTCATCATATTTGAAGGGAGTAAAGTAAATCTGAGATACTCCTTGGGAAATCTTGGTAAATCAAGCTCACATTAGACAAATTTGTGACACCTAGTCGAGTAATCTACTTAGGGAAGCCATTTCGTCAAGGAGCCCACTTTGCTAGTCCATTGTTGTGTCTTTCCAAACCATCATGAAGTGATAACTTGCTTGGTTTCAAAACCTTGTTTTTCGAACAAGGCCATGAATCCACTCAAGTTAGATCTAAGTGTTTCTCATCATGAAATTAAATGACGTATCACTTCACTTGGTTTCTTTCTCACCTTCGGACGAGGAGAAACTCTACCCAAGTGCCACTTAGTTTATTTTTACATATTTTTATCTATACCTTTGCATTCTTGTTTCCCATTTGGGACAAGAGAAGGCATCTTTTTAAGTGTTTTCATAAATAGTGGTCACCACGTTTTTTCTTTTTATGCGCTCATCCATGTTTACGGCTGAGTTGTTAAACGTCTAAAGTGCGTGGATATGTCCTTATATCTTTGATAGCCATGTGATCTTGATTTCAGGATCATCTTCATAGCTAGGATTTCGTTTCATCATCATTTCCCCTTTGAGTTGTTACTTTGCACATTTATATCCATACAATTGTGACACTTACATCTTGTTTTCATTTCTTGAGAACTTGATATAAGTTTCCTCATTGTATCGTTACACTGCTCGCATGACTAACAACTTCTTGCTATACTTGTACTTAGTTTCGGTCCCAACAACATCTAAGGCCTTTTGAGAGTGTTGATATTGCATTGTTCATATCGTGATAGCATCATCTTGATACTAAACACCTTGCTTACTCCAAATCTTGGTTAACGTGTTGGGGTAGTGTTGTTACATTATTCGCATTTACAACTTCCATTATCAAAGACTTAGATTTTTTCGGCATTTGAACTAGTCATAGTATATCTCATGGAGAGATCGTGTTAGTGCAACTTTGGTGCTTAGATCTTGTTGATATTTCAACTTGACCTAGGTATTGATAGGGTATTGTCACTATCTAATTTTTGCCTATTGTTGAAACCATAGCTTAAAGGTATAGTGTTCCATAAAATAGTTTGAGTGAAAGACCGGTTTACTAGTGACTTGCATGATTTTTCCTTGCGTGTTAACAAAATCATATACTTATTATAGGAAAATCTTGTTGGGTTATCAAAATTGTGTTATCATGATGTATGCCTCAAGTTCCCTTCAGAAAATCACATGTGCATCCCCTATTTATCTTATGAAATGTCTAGTTGGTTGTCGTTATGCTTCCCTAAATCGACATGTTACTTCCTTCCCTTTGAAGGAGTTATATCACACTATCTAGGTCTAGACATTTTTGCTTAAACAATTCCAACAATGAGTGACTATCACACGGTTCCTCACACTTACAAAAATACGAAACCTAAGTTTAGGAATTCAAATCAAAAGATTTCCATTACAACTAAACCTCATTTGGTTCTTTGCGCTAGAGAGACCATTCGGGAACCTTGTTCCCCACCTTCAACTCATAGTCGGTGGTATGGTTTGGATGCTTCTGATCCAAATTATTATTCAGTTCCCCCACTCTTCTTTTGATTCAGATCCAAACTACCATTCGGATTCCCACTCTTCTTTTGAAGATTCAGATCCCAACTATTGTTTGATACCCATAGATCAAATCTTGAATCACAGTCCCCTTTCTTGAAGTAACTTTGCTCCCAATCACCTCAACAATTTCTTCCTCCTTTGAAGACTCGTGTGATTCCAAGCTCCATTGATCAAACATATAATTTGGTTCTTGAGTCATGGTCCTCCCTTTCTTCCCATGACCTCCTTCATCACCACCATCGACAACCCATTCCTTGGTCAAAGAGTTCCACAACTTGGAATCCCTCTAAATCAATCATCTAATTCGACTCCTACGTCACAACTTAACAAATGGCTATGTGATCCTACTTTCCTTCCTACATTGCGTCGTCTTCTAGAAAAATGAACCAGCCCAAATCCAAATCATCTATTCATGAGACACCTGCCTCCAAATATACTTCATCTCTTGAGTCATCTTCTACTATCATTCCAACTTCAATCCCTCTTCATCCCTTGATCCCTTTCAACCATATCGTACCATTTCCTCATCCATCTTCTAAATATCAATGTCTGCAACCATGTCAAACCATTAGAAAGAAGCCATGTGCTACGATATATTTTCGAAGCACTATCAAAAATCTTCATGGGAGTGATAAGGTCAAACCTTCCCCTTATCTACATCATCACACATCTTCTAAAATTCCACGCTTGTTGAAATTGTTTCTTCTAGTCAACCTCCTATGGTCGAAGAAAAACAACCTCTACTGATTTATTTCTCTCAAGATGACGAATCAATTCGACTACACGAAGATATCCATCTAGAGGATTGCAACCAAGGGTGCTTTCTTGAACTTGATACACTTGCGTATTAGAGTGAAGAAATTGATCCCTTTTGTCAGAACATAGAGGAAGAGCCTAAAGTCATGGAACTTGATTCTTCTTTTGTTATTCCATCTTCACCTTCCTCTGAGCATGATGAGATGTCGGGGTCTAGCATTGATCCATGGCCTATCTTCTCATTGCCAAATCATTCCTTATCTATCATCATTCCTCAATCAAAATATCACCTTGAGTCATAACTAAGTAACCCATCGTCTTCTTCTATCTTTGAGCCACCCCTAGGTAGCCCTCCATTTTCTACTTTTGGGTCACCTCCTAGTAGCCCATCACCTTTTATTCTTGGGCCATGTCCTAAAATCCCTTCATCCTCTTTTATCTATGGGACACCTCTAAGTAGTCCCTCCTTATTTGTACTTGGGTCACCCCTAGTATTCCCTCGTTATCTTCTTCCATTCTAGGGCCACGTCCTAGTAGCCCTCCATTATCTTTCATATATGAGTCACCTTGGGGTAACCCATTACCTTCTATTCTTGGGTCATGCCCTAGTAGCCCTTCATTCTCTTCCATCTATGGGACACCTCCGGGTAGCCCATCATCTTCTATTCTTGGGTCATGCCCTAGTAGCCCTTCATTCTCTTCCATCTATGGGACACCTCCGAGTAGCCCATCATTTTCTATTTCTAGGCCATGTTCTAGTATCCCTTCATCCTCTTCTATCTATGGGAAACCTCTGAGTATTCCCTTGTCTTCCATCTTAGGGCCATATCCTAGCAGCCCTTCGTCATCTTCTATTAGTGGCTCACCTCCTGGTAGCCCATCCTCTTCAATTCTTGGACCGTATCCTTTTCACCTATCATGTTCTTCTTCTATCAATGACTGGGAAATCCCACCATCATTTCTCTCATTCCTATCATCAATCATAAACATTCACTTTCTTCTCCCACTTCTTGGGATCAGAAAATTCATGTATTAGCTTATAAGAAACCCAAACAACTTCTTCATCAAGTGCATGTCACACATCCCACAAGCTCCAAAGCTCCCAACAATTCCAATGATCATAAAGTTACAAATCATATGTGATTCAAGATACACCAACACACCCATCAAGTATGGTGCAAAGTGCATAAATCTATGGATATGGGACTCAAAGTCCTATATATGAAATCCATGTTTTAGAATAAGTCACAGTCATTTGTTGAGTATGAGCTCACCTTAATCATTGATATTGGGGATAACATAACTCTTGATAAAAAACACCCTTAATCACCCTTATCAAGGAAATCACGAACATCATTGTTGGATATTATCATGGAGAGTGACATTATGGGTCCTAACCTCCTAAAACCATCAAAAATTTAAAAATCAAATAAAAGGCAATGTAAAAAATGAGAAAACAAAAACAACAAGATCAACGGTACAAAGATCAAACATTGTAATCAGGGATTGCATACACATGGATGTTCTTTCTTCCATTCATTGTTATTTATTCCACAAGTCTTCCTACCATTTTCATCCCTTCGGTGATATTTTGGTTAGCTCATTCACACGCATTTTATGATGTTTATCTCTAAGGTATCTATTTGACCTTGGTCTTTCATCACCTTGGTAAATTAAAGAATGACTGACCTCTTAAAGATCCTATGACAAATTTACATCTAATAAACTTGTTGCAAATATGTTTTTAGACATATTTGTTGACACTAGCCACTAATGTCGTTATCGCAATCACTTCCACCTCCTTCCATCAAGTCATTAGTGGTTCTTAACCCTTGTCAAAAAATAATCCAGAGAGCTGAAATAAATTTTCAAAAAGAAAAAGAATCAAAATCAATCAAAAGTCAAAAGCTAAAAGCTAAAAGAAAAATCAAAGTGATATATAAGTCTCTCTTGGGGTATTTCCAATAATCTCTATCGAGGATATAAACGCCTAACTTGAAGTAAAGCAATGTTGCGATTAGAATCAAATGAATCTTTTTCTCGGGCTATGGACATCCGGATGGTAATAGAGTAATGTGCATCTCTTCTTCCACCCTCCATTCACAAATCACCTATCAAAATAAATATTTTCTACACATTGGCTAGGGTGTCTTTACTTGTTGTCTATCAAGTCTTACCTCCAAGAGGTAATTAATTTCCACGATGCACACACTTTGGATCTCTATGAGTAAACAGGATTAGTATGTTACCAAGTGTCTTTTTTTTGACCTTGTTCAAACTCTTGCTTTAGTCCATATCTCGTCTCACGATTTGTGCCTTTAGATAATCACTTTTTCATCACGAGTCTTCTAAGTTATTCATAACATTTTTTTTTCTTCTACTTTGTTCAAAACATCCATGTGTATGGTATTTCCTTTTTCCATGTTTACGAACACCTTTTTCCTCTTTCATAAAAAAAATCTTCAACTTCCTTCTATCATGTGTTTCTTGGCCAACGTAAGCTGGGGGGCATCATTACTCCTTCCTAGCACATCATTGGTTTATGTTCATCATCATGATTAAACCTATCCATATTGGCCTTGATCCAACTTCTATGTGTGAATATTTTTCCTTTGAATACTCCCACCTAATGCTAGGGCATTTTCACATCTTCACTTTCTTGTGCATGTGCATGGCATTTTCCCTTGTACATCCCATCTACGCAGGGGGCATCCACATTTCTTTGTCTTCCATACATAGTTTTAGAAAAAAAATCAAAATCACAAAAAAACCAAATATATTAGGAAAATCGAACATTCAAATATGTTTTAGAAAACTTCTAAAAATCAAAAATCATCCTACAAAACGTCGTTCTTTAGTTCTTACTTATTCTCATCATCATGACTCGCATATCATTCGATCTACCTTCATTAAGAAATTTAGTCTGCGTGCTTTCGGCTCACGTACTCGGTGCACAACAAGTTTCTTGGTACTATTTCATAGTACATAATGCTTTATCATTGGACCTAAGTGTCCTCTATTATTCCCCTTGCATGTATCCTTGCTTGGGGCACCATCATTAACCCTTGTCATTAATTCAAATAGGTTGGAACTAAAGCTTGATAACAAAAACATTGCATTATGTTTCTCTATTAGGTTAGCTTGTTTACTTTCTCGTATTGCATTGCATTATGTATGTTGCATGGAGTTAGGCATCTTTTACTTTCTCGTATTGCATTGCATTTTGTATGTTGCATGGAGTTGGTGTTTTTAGCAATGGACATTTGTTCGTATATGGATTTTCATGTCATATTACAATTTTTTCATTCTTTATTTTAATAAGGACCAATGATGAAGATTCTTAGCAATATGATGAAATGACTATTGTCTTACACAATGTTGGATTACAGATAGCTCAATATCTTCCCCTTGTTGTTTTTCTTCTCTATCTCTTTTCTTCTTTCTTCCCTATCCTACTCTCTTGCTCGGGGCATCCTGTCCCTCCTCATTCTTCTTTCTTCTTCTTTTCAATCGTCAATTGACCTCTTTCATCACCTAATCCACTTGAGGGGGCATCCTTCATCCTACTAATTTTTCTTCTACCCCTTCAAAAAAATTAGTTGTTTGTATTTTTCTACTTTCTTTGAAGTGACATCACTTACGCCACCTCAAAGAGGGGAAAATTTAGACACCTATAATTTGGTCTACATGATCTTATTACTAATATCATACTAACTATCTTAGTCTCATGTTAATTTACTACAATGCACTAGTAAATTACCCTTTCTAACCTCTCCTACACCCCTAAACCCTGTTAATCCCTCTCTAACCAGCTTCTATAAGTTTGTTTCCTTTAATTAACCTTATTTAGGTTAATTAACCCTCTTATTGACTTTCTAAGAAGGATTTTACTTTCTAAACAAATATCTTACCTTTCCAAATAGCCACTTAGCTTCCTAAATATTTGTTCACACCTCCAAATATGTTTTTCTAAAAATAACGTTTTGAACCCTTTTTAGTCCCACATGCATCCAAAACATCATTTTCTCACATCCAATAACTATAAATAGAGGCATACCCCTCCCACCTTTTCCTAAGAACTCTCTCTCTCTCTCTCTTTTTCTGATTTAAGCCATTTTAGGTCTCTTAGAGTTATTTTCATAGTTTATTTGAGCTATTTGCTTGTTATTTGCTAATCCATTTCAAAGCTTTAGGTAAATGGGAGAATCCATTAATGGTGAGCTTCCATTCTTAAGCTTTTGAAACATCAAAAATCACAAAATTAATTGCTAGAGCTTTAATAGGTTCATTTATTGATAGCTTTCATGGAGTAGAGAACTAATATAGTCATGTTTAGAGGTTGATTGTTTGTTTCAAGCTTTATATATGCATGCAAATAGGTAGCTCTTGCTTATCTCTAATATGATGGTCATTGAGTTGTTTGTTTAAATCTTTTGGGGCCTCTTTTGTGTTCTTACCCCATTTTATAAGCTTTTGCAAAATTTTCATTGCACAAACATGGTATGGTATTTTTGTATTATTTAAGGTCCTTGGATGTTGAATTAGTTGTATTGATTCAAACTCTATGAGGTGGTACACTTCCTCATGATTTTATAATTGCATTACAAGATGAGAAGATACTCATTCAGGATGGTCAAAGGAAACCCATCCCCATTGCTTTCATTCTTCTCCCACCATCTCAAATTATCCATACCTCCTATGCAAATCAAGAAAAAACCATTGTCGCATTCCAAAAATAGAAAGATCATTTGCTTCCTAGCTCCCCTTTTAGTGCTCTACAAGTTTATCATGCCTAAAATAACTCCCTATGATCTAAAAATTCCCCTCTCATCTCCACCTAAGGCATTACTAGGCTCTTTAAAACCTTATCACAATGCTTTGAGAAGCTGCAATATTCCAAATATTTCTCAATTTTCTACCCGAACTCGCATTGAGCATAGCTATAATACAAGGCGGGTAGATCATAATGCTTGGTATTTCCATGAAGAGGAGAAATCATGGAGACCAGGATATGTTTTGGAGGATCATTTAAATTCCCCAATTGTTCAAATTAGGATTTTAGAGCCCAAGCCATCTCTTTTTGCAACTACAATCAAGGAGCATACTCATATCAATGCCCCACTTCTAATCAGGTTCTTCCAAGAATGAAAACCAGACATCCATTAGAGAATGGTTTGAATTTGACTGGGTGATAAAAATATGAAAATATGTAAAGAGATGTAGTTACTTTGGAGAAATAGAGCAAGTGGATTTTATGGTGGAAACTTATAATAATACGTGGGTTAAGGAGAAAGTGTTTTTCAACACTTGTGACATCCACATGTGCAAGGAAGAAGATGTTCTAAATGAGCAAGGTGAAATATATATGAGTGCAATGATCCACATTGCTTTACATGCCTAGAACTTTCTACACTTATAATAGAGGAAAATCAAACTGAGGCAGAGAGTGGAAAATATGGAAACACATGCCTAGGTGGAAACATGCATGTTTTCACAAGAAGAAGAAAAACAGAGTTCAGTCCATATTGCAAGCATAAAAAATGATGAATAATATGTCTCAATCAGCTCCATTCATGAAGGTGAATACAAATAAAATGGGAAAACCATGAAAATCCATCGCTTCCCAATTAAATACTTGGCTAGCTTAGATCCACAAAAGGATTTGCAACCGGTCATGCTCACTTCGATCATGAGGAAGATCTTCAAAGAATCAAAGGTTAGTTTTCATACCTCTAACCAAATGCAAAGAAACTTGAGGAGGTATTCACACTCTTTCTCCGGATGATACTTTGGGAAATGAAGAGGGAAATACGTTTTAAAATAGTTTTCTACTCTCATTAAATACCATGTTTATTGTCAAACTATTCACATGGCCACATTTTCTAAGGAAAGGGAGCTACTTCTCCCAACTTGTATCAGAGTTTTATTTAGCTCCTTTTACCTTTTGTTAGAGTAGATTAGATTAGGTTTTTTTTTTTGTAAAACAAGCGTTGGTGCACTATTTGCATGTTTCACTTGAATCATGTATGATCTTTCCTTTTACATATATTTTGCGGCCTCTTGCAGTCATGCACGGATTAACTCGAGTAGGTTTCCTTGCATAAATCATATAGTGATTGAATTTCAGTATATACCTTTTAGAAATCCACATATCAACTTCAGCCTAATGCTAAGTCTTGTAGATTTAGGAGATAGTTTTTCAAAGTGATATCAACATTCTCGATGTTGTTCACGACTCCATGCCAAATGGATGCTTTAAGGAAACTAGTCTTTATCAACTCGTAGGTAGATGTCCCCTAGAGGTCATCATATGGTTGTTTAAAATTACGCCCCTTATAATTTTGAACAACTCATCAAAAGGACTTAGCCATTTCTTTTCTCAAGAAAATAGGCGAGACATTAATTCAGCTTTACCACGGGTCACAAGAACATAGTGTTATGTGGGTTCTCCAAGCCCACATGATAAAGGAATGAACACTTGAGGACTTATATAAATTTGGGTCATTGATCCAAAGGTTGAATTAAGTTTAAAAGGAATATGTGAGGTGTGCGTAACAAGTTTGGTTGGTTGCACGATAATAGAGCAATAATTAGAAAAGTGACCAAGTTGAAAATATGTGGAACACCGATTTAGTGTTCCACGAGTTTCCTATGTAGAAGCTTTCAGAGAAATTAAAATTGGTCATCGCACTGCAAATCCGTGGGTCAAAGGATTAGACACTCGTATGTAGTGCAAGGTATTTCTATTTATCAAAGAATGTAGGGAGAAGTAGACCACATACCAAAGTAGAGGTCGTGGATGGTCTCAAAGCCACACTAAATTCGAACCTAAGATCCAACCACCCCAACACTACAATTTATTGAAGTATGGTGTTATTATGTGTTATTTGATGGTGTGTGATACACTCAAGGGGTCATGCTATGGTTGTCGAATGTATTTGGAGCGTCCATGCCTATACTACAAGCAACCTCTACAAGATTTCATGACGCCTACACTCATTCAATGTGTTTTTAAAGTGGTCAATTCTAACTTGGCGGTCCTTCTAGATTATCCCTCCTCTCTCTCCCTTAACGTGAAATTGTATAAATATAAGTTCTTGTGCACATTGTATGGGTTCTTCTTCCTTTTTCCTTTTATAGCATATTTTCGAGATCTTCTCTATGAAACTTGAAACTTCATGTTGCCAACCTCTGTAACTCACAAATGGTGATTTTATTGCCTCAACTTTGTATGTAAGTTGTTGAATATTGATTAATGCAAGTGTGGTTTAGCTCTTTAATTCAAATGCATTGTATTTGATGTGAATATTTCACCTTCTTACACTTTCATGTTCTTTCATTTGTTTGCATCTCGAAATGCGTGAATTGTAATGATCCCAACCTCGTGTTTTCACATCCATGTCATCTGGATTTGGGAAATTTCCACCTTCTTTTGGTGTTATCACCGCCTCTTAGCTTAGGCTTTACCTTTCTTAAATCTCTCTCTCTCTCTTAAATTAGGAGTATTTTTAGTGTTAGAAGTAAGTTATGTTATGCGGGTTTTCAAAATCCATATGGTAAGGAAGCTAGACTTCTCCGGAGGTTTGTCTCAAGCCGCAAGTCTTACACTTGGAGATAGTCCCATGTTGCCTCAAAATCTTGAATCTTCTTAATTCGGGGTAGGGTACAATTTTGAGCTCCAACACTAATATCTAGCTTAAAAGCAAGGGGGAGAAAGTGGTCATTGTGGTTTATGTTGATGATCTAGTTATCACTAGAAGTTCAATGAAAATGATTGAGTCAATAAAGAAGAATCTAAATCGATCATTCAACAGATAGATCTTGGGATTCTACCTTATTGTCTTATTTTGGATGTTTGGCTAAGAGAAAATCATATTTTTGTATCATAATTGAAATACACCAAGATAATGCTCGAGAAGTTTCGTATGATCGATTGTAATATAATTTCCACACCTATGGAGACAAGAATTTAGTTGTCTCAGACATATCCATCACCACAAGTAAATGTTACTATCTATTGACAATTGATTAGGAGTCTAATCTACTTGACGTACACTAGGCTAGATATCAGCTATGTAATTAACTATCTTTATTGGTTCATGGAAGATCATGAGGTTTGTCACTAGAAAGTAGCAAAGCAAATACTAATGTACATTAGAGGAACTATGGATTTTGTCGTAGAATACAAAAATAATGAAAACTTCTTCTTGATAGGATATTTCAATTCAGATCATGTAGGGAACATAGATGATAGGAAATCCACTTCAAGGTTTGTGTTCTGTTTGGTATCTAGACGGATATCATGGGGAGTAAGAAGAAGACTTGTGTTTCAAGGTCCTCCATAGAATCCAAATATTTTTCCATAGTAGGAATTGTTTGTGAAGCATGATGGATCTAATGTATACTTGAAGGATTGTGTGTGCCATAGAAACATCCAATTATCCTACATGTTGATAATGAAGGAGTAGTGAAACTTGTTCAAAATCCAGCTTTTCATGAATTCACCAAACATATTGAGGTGTAAGTACAATTTATTCATGAACATATTTAGAACCACAACATCCAGATCCAAAGTTGTCTAATGGATATGCAACACATAGATGTCTTCAAAAATTGCTTGCTTGAGACAAATTTGAGGGCTTCAAAGAATTTCTCTCCTTTTCACTCGAAACTGTGTTGAATTAAGGGGGATGTTAGGAATGTAACCTAGATTAATTCACCCTAGCGAGTTAATAAATGTAATAATTTAAAGTAATTTGTTTTTTTACTTTAACTTTAGTTGAGTTGTCTCTTAGTTGACAAGGTGATAATAAATCACTATGTTTGTGGGTTAATATAACTTGGGTTATTTTTTCCTAGATGTAATTTGATGGGGAAAAATTAGGGGCAATATCATATTACAACATATTTTCTATGTTTAGATGATTTGGTCTACTTTATGTGGTGTAGATAGAAGAAGTTCAATGCCTATAAACATTACATCTCTTTCCTTTTATCAGTAATGAATTATTTTCAAATTAATAAAATTATGTAGTTACTATCCTATTTTTGTAATCACATAACATATTAATTGAATGTCTTTCCCAAATCACTAACTATATTAAAATTGAGATACATTTAAATATTATAGTTTTTCAATATTTGAAGATTGTATAGTGTAGACAACTAAAAATGGTATGTATATGCATTTATTAGTTGTTAAATTGACTAGTTATATCATGTTTATTTTTGTGCATTTTTTGACTTTCAATGGTCCTTTTGCCCTTTCTCATCCCCATTGAGTTATTGTCTCCCTTTCCCAAAGAACTTTGCCTAATTACATGTACCCTTGTCCTGGTCATTTGTATTCTCATCATGCCTCTCATGATTGTTTAGACACTCCTAGAAAATGTTGGTGAGACATAACTTGGATAACTCTCATTGCTTGTGCTCATCTTTTTCAGCTTTTAATCATTGGAGGTCACTTTGGGTTCCCATAAGATCGTTATTTGAATTTAATTTGTCTATAAATGCGTATGGGTTCTAAGTCATTTTAAGTCTATAAATTAAGAGACACTCATAAGCACACTAGACATTTAAGAAATAAATCATTGAGCATTTACAATGCTTTAGTGAAAATCAAACAATCATTAGAACATTTATCATATTATAACATTCATTGGAAGGAAGAAATTCATACATTACATTGTAGTGGTTTTTATAGATGAAGAATTACTAAAATTATTGGTTTAGTATTTGCGATAATGTTACTATCTAGGTACTTGCAAAATATCAAGATAGTTCTATTATTCTCTAGTTTACTAAAAGCCCCAACTCATAGCTGGTTTTCATTAAGATTTTTAAACATCTTAATTGTTCAATTGAGGAAAGAGAGATATTTTTATTGCGATTCAAGTAAAAGAGACACATATTTCCACTTTTAAATTATCATGATTACCATTATATCTCACAATATACAAGAAACACTTCTCAACCTTATGTATCACATCTTTTAACTGATTTTATAATTGTTTAATTAGAGGGTAAGTGCACCAAGTTGGGGGCCAAAAGGGGGTCTTAAGTGGATGCATTTTTTTGAAAAAAAAAAACTTCAACTTGTACGAGTTTTTCAAAATAGTTACACTCAAAATTGGAAGATGTTGTAGAAATATGAATCGTAGAATTTTGAGTCTAGTTTCTAAGCTACTAAATTTTATTGAAAACGGATAAGTTTAAGTGGGTCAAATAACTAAAATACCAACAGATGCTCTTGTTTTTGTTAAAAACATAATAGAGTGACTTTCGTGCCCCCCACCATTTTTTGAGCACCATTTAATATTTTTGAAAACCCTTTGGTAGAAAAATAGCTAGGAGCATCTAGTTTGGGCTCCATTTTTAAAAGATTTTTTTAGTGAATATTTTTTTATTTATGATTTTTCTAGTACATAAATTTTATGTTTTGAAAAATAACAGAGCTCCGACCGTGCCCCCCCAACTACCTCAAAAAATATCGAAAATTAGTTTTTTTAAAAATATGTATAGAATTATGCCTAGTTTGGGCTAGTATAATTTTTCATATTTACACTTCAAAAAATAGCTATAAAAAGGCATAGTTAGAAAATAAATAATATGGAAACCTTATATTAGTCAGAAAATTTGAAAAATTATATTTTTAGAAAGAAGAAACTCTGCTCTACGTTGTGGTATAATTTTTTTAAAATGGATCGATTGTTTTATTTTGATTTATCATAGAGGAAGTGGCATTTTTACATTTTTTACAAAAACATGATGTTTGTTGTGTTTGTATAGGTCCATGCCTCAGGCTTGGGGATCCAAACCGGATCCCAAGCCTTGAGGCATGGCTTGGGAAAAGAGAAAATGCAAAATGTGTACACATTATAACGCGTACGCATTTTTCTTTGTTTTATATATTGTGGCCCCCAACGTCCCTTTCATCTCTTTCATGGGAATTTTGCAAACATTTTGTTTTGTCTGCAATTTTCTCTACATTCTTACACGATTTTTTAGTAGTTCATTTTGTCCCCTACCCCACTAGTTGATTTTTTCTAATCATGGGTGATAAACGTCGAGCTAAGGACAAGAGGAAAGTCAAGAATAAGACACCGAGCAATTGGAAGAGAAGAGAATAAAGAAATTGAAGAGAATGCAAAAACTTTGAGTAGGGAAAGGTACATCTGCTATATCAAATGTAGCTAATGTATTAGAAAATGGGGATGAAATACATAATGATTTTGCAATGAATAATGATATTGAATTGAATGATAATGTTGGTATGGATGAAGAAATTGATATGAATCCAATTGTTGAACCCTTACCTGAGAATCCAAATGTTAACCCCGAAATTTGTATGGAAACACCGAATGAAGAAAGGAACTTGTAAAAGAATCTTCACCTCTAAGAACATTTCCTTCCATTTTGAGAAGAAAACCAATTCACTTAATTGAAATTGATGAAAACATTATAAAACCAATGCCTACCAAAATTTCTGAAAGAAATGCGAGAAGAAAAGATAGTGGAATTTAGGATAATTACTTTGAGAATTTAAATGACACAAAGATGTTAATTATTTGTTTCATTGATGAAATTAATTAAGATGAGACCTATAATGAAGACCCTGGGGTTAAGAACATATAATGTTGTTGATCAAAATGCGTCAATTGTTGAAAACATACATAAAGCATACCAAATTGTAGGTGGCAAAAGACACACCAAAGATAGTAATGTTACACGGCGTGCACTTACTAATTGTATAGTAAGTGATAAAATAGTTAATAAATGCTTGATTAGAAAAACAAGCAAGCTTTGAAGCTAAACAGAAAAACACTAATGAAAGCAATAGAGAGACGTAAATGTCTTGAGTTAGTCAATAACACTAACTATTGGGCTTTCTCTAGTAGAATTCCATGAAAATACAAGAATACATCTGATATTCTAAAATAATTAATTGTAAAATTTTGGAATGAGAACACAAGGGTGTCACCGAATAGAAGAGATACAATAAAAAGAAGAATAGGTTCTCATAATCGTGAATCGTGTGAAAAATATTTCTTAGATATGACTCAAATAGAATTGTTCTCTAAGTTTAAGAATGAAAATCCACAAATTAACATTAGCCAAAGATTCTTTGAAATGAGCAAACCCTTTTATGTGAAAATCAATCACTCACGTATCACTTGTTGTTGCAGGCATCATGTTGAATTTTTAATGCATTATGATGTTTTTTGTCAAATACGTCGTGTTTTGCATACTAACATCATGTTGCAGGAGTGTGGAATAAATGTCCCACAAAAATCTTCAAGGGAATTTATTCCAACAATATTTTGTGAAAAATCAACAAGACAATTTTTTTATAATAAAGCATGTTTGGATGGAACGTGCAATGTATGCAGTGGCTTGCCAAATCTGAAAAGTTGTATCCATGAGGAGAGTACATATTCAATAGGAAAATAATTGGTTGATTTCACAAAATATAAATTGGTGGCATATCAATTAAAAGATGGAAAAGAATCTAAGAGGTGTGAGATTCTTAGAAAATAATTATTTGTATCAGAATATATGGTCAAATTCGAGAGGAAATTCTTTATGAGTATGCGCAAGGCACACACATATAGCTCGATGGTTGGATGAAAATTCAAGTTAAGCAAGGACACATTCCCACTTGGTACTATTATTTCAGTAGTTGACTTTGCAGAGAATTACACATTACAGCCACAAATGGAGGTTCAATCTCAATATTATAACTCAGTGCAAGTTTCTATTTTCGTGCATATAACATTCATGCACTCTCCTAAAAGAACTAAGCAAGATCAAAAATATTAAGAGAGTATCATTTCTACATCAGTGATGATCGGACACATTCTACAGAATATGTACAAGGGTGTTTCTAGGTGTTTTATGCGAACTTGAATGAGAGGAACATTAGTTTTGATCAACATTACATTTGGTCGACAATTACACATCACAATTCAAGAATGCATGGATGTTTTATTGGCTAAGCAAGATGCACAAAGAAATAATATACAACATATCTAGAGTTTTATTGAGGCAGGGCATGGAAAAGGAGAGGATAATGATGTAGGAGCATGTGTGAAAAGAGCACTTGCAAGAGAAGAGTTAAAGTACAAGGATGATGCTAAATTTACGTGATGCAAAAATATTATTGATTGATGTGTTAAGAATATGGGCCATGAATCTCAAGAGAGATCAACGGTTCTTAGATATGTTTGGTCGATAGAGGAACAACATCTGGAAAAATTTTAAGATTGTATGACGATTACAAGATCAAGTAATATGCACTCATTCCATAGTTCGATGCAAATGCTTGACTATTTATACTAGGAGCATGACATGTCTTTGTATATCATGTATTGATTTTTCATGGAATGAAGGTGAGTCGAGCAAGGGTGGATGAATGGACTTGTAGACCTCTAATTCCACTCGACACACATCAAGTTCCACAAGCATTACAACTTACAGGTCTTCGATCAAATGACAACATCACCCTCGACTTTGACCATGTCTCTAATTTAGTGCAACAAGGTACACATACACACACACACACATATATATGTACATGCCATGTTTTAGATTTATAAATTATCAAATGGTCAACTCTTAATGTATTTATAAATTGATCGAACAATTTTACTTTGTGATACATACGGCACATTTTTATGCGCTTATTGTGACAGAATTTAATGAAGAGGGAACATACTACTTCTTGTCTCGTTGTGTAGAGGGGAAAAAATTGACTTCCACAAATATCGATGGTGAAGACCTCGAGTATCCCACTAGATCAACAGAAGTCACCGGAACTTGGATTCGATGATATCCTATCAAAAATTAAACATTTGGTTGTTTGAAGACTATGAAGTACATCGAAGATACTTCACTATTCATATTTGGTCCATGCAACAAATATTAAATTGATCAAATATCGAGGTTGGCCATCAAACAAAAATCATCAGGAAGGTTTGTGAATTGATCATGAAACAATTCTTGATACTTCATCAGAGAATAGAGTTGATCATTGCGGTTCATTGATTGAATTTGTAAAGGTATGTTCTTCATGAATTTAATTTGAATATTTACTTAAATGATTTTGTTTAAATTTTGTATGATTTAAAATTCTATTTAATTTCTTACTAACATGTTTATGTAGGTTAGTGGTGCCAAAAAAGCTTCCACCTTCACGTGGTTGGCACTGTCAGTAGAGAATTTATTATTCTTGAAGCCAAGTGAAGCTAAGAGAAATTAAATATTAGAAAGGAACAACAAATAGAAATTCTCATTTCACCACCTATATTGTAAAAATATCTTATTAAAATTATCATTTCACCACCTATATTGTATGAACCACCTATATTATTCAGGTGATTGGCAATGGACAACCTTACACTGACTCAGTCTGAATGGAGATGGAGAAAACCATGAGAGGCTTTCGTAGAGGTCCCCAATTTGGAGGTCTCATATCTGACGAGACGTCTCTAGGTGCCACGAAGTCTGAGAAATCACCCGTCGAAGATATGGCGTGTTTAGGCCTCGGGGATCTTAAGTGACTATGCCTGACGAGGTAGCCTGAAAGCATGGGGAGCATAGGGAACCAAAAGAAGCCTCCACTAGCATTCACCTAGCCACCCCGATGTGTTGGCATAGTTGGTTCGGTCCCACAAGCTTCATTAGCAAACTACAAGATCTCGACAGCCCTCTACATCGACTTAGACCGCACTATTTCGAACGTTTACAAACAATAGCACAGCGAGAGAGCCGAGATGGAGATGTAGAAAACCATGAGAGGCTTTCATAGAGGGTCCCAACATGGAGGTCTTGGATCTAATGAGACGTCTCTAGGTGCCATGGATTCCGAGAAATCACCCATCGAAGATATGGCGTGTTTGGGCCTCAGGGATCTTAAGTGACTACGCCCGGACGAGGTATCTTGAAAGCATGGGGAGCATAGGGAACTAAAATAAAGCCTCCACTAGTGTTCACTTGGCCACCCCGATGTGTTGGCATAGTTGGTTTGGTCCCACGAGCTTTTATTTGAAAACTATAGCGTCTGGCACCCTACACTGACTGCATCGCACTATTTCGCGTGTTTGCAAACAATAGCACAATGAGAGAACCGAATGGATATGGAGAAAACCATGAGAGTATTTTGTAGAGGGCCCCAACATGGAGGTCTTGGATCTAACGAGATGTCTCTAGGTTCCACAGAGTCTGAGAAATCACCTGTCAAAGATATGGTGTGTTTGGGCCTCAGGGCTCTTAAGCGAATACGCTGACGAGGTAGCCCGAAAGCACGGGGGAGTGTAAATAACCAAAATAAAGCCTCCACTAACATTCACCTAGCCACCCCGATGTGTTGGCATAGTTGGTTTGGTCCCACAAGCTTCTGTTTGCAAAATACAACATTTGGCGAAATTTACACTGACTTAGACTGCACTATTTCAAGCGTTTACAAACAATAAACACAAGAGAGAACCAGATGGATATGGAGAAAACCACAAGAGGATTTTGTACAAAGAACCAACATGGAGGTCTTAGATCTGATGAGACATCTCTAGGTGCCATGGAGTCTAAGAAATCACCCATCAAAGATATGACATGTTTGGGCCTCAAGGCTCTTAAGTGACTACGCCCGGACGAGGTAGCCCGAAAGCACGGGGAGCATAGGGAACCAAAATGAAGCCTCCAATAGCATTCACCTAGCCACACCGATGTGTTGGCATAGTTGGTTTGGTCCCACAAGTTTTTGTTTGTAAACTACATCGTCTGATAGCCCTACACTGACTCGCATCGCACTATTTTGTGCGTTTGGAAACAATAGGACGGCGAGAGAACTGGATGGAGATGGAGAAAACCATGAGAGGAATCCTATTATATATGGAGGTATCAAATCTAACGAGACGTCTCTAGGTGTCATGGAGTTTGATAAATCACCCACAAAGATATGGCGTGTTTGGGCCTTAGGGCTCTTAAACGATCACTCGGATGAGGTAGCCTGAAAGCATGGGGAGCGTAAGGAACCAAAACAAAGCCTCCACTAGCATTCACCTGGCCACCTTGACGTGTTGGTGTAGTTGATTTAGTCCCGTAGAGCTTCGCTTGTAAACTACAAACATCTAATAGCCATACACCGACTCGCATCGAACTATTTTGCACGTTTACAAACAATAGGACAGCGAGAGAACCAGATGGAGATGGAGAAAACCACGAGAGGATTTCGTAGAGGGCCCCAACATGGAGGTCTCAGATTTGATGAGATGTCTCTAGGTGCCACGGAGTCCGAGAAATCACCCGTCGAAGATATGGCGTGTTTGGGCCTCAAGGCTCTTAAGTGACTACGCCTGGACGAGGTAGCCCAAAAGCATGGGGAGTGTAGAAACCAAAACAAAGCCTCCACTAGCATTCACTTGGCCACCCCGATGTGTTGGTGTAGTTGGTTTGGTCCCACGAGCTTTTGTTTGCAAACTACAACAGTGTCTAGTAGCCCTACACTGACTCAGACTACACTATTTCATGCATTTGCAAACAATAGAACAACGAGAGAACTAGATGGAGATGGAGAAACCCATGAGAGGATTTTTAGAGGGATTCAACATGGATGTCTCGGATCTGACGAGATGTCTCTAGGTGTCATGGATTCTGAGAAATAACCCGTCGAAGATATAGCGTGTTTTGGCCTCGGGGCTTTGAAGGGACTACGCCCAGATGAGGTAGCCCGAAAGCACGAGGAGCGTAGGGAACCAAAATGAATCCTCCACTACAGTTCACCTGGCCACCCCGACATGTTGGCATAGTTGGTTTGGTCCCATGAGCTTCTGTTTACAAACTACAACATCAAGCAGCTGACACTAACTCAGACTACACTATTTCGCGTGTTTGCAAAGAATAGCATAGTGAGAGAACCAGATGGAGATGGAGAAAACTATGAGATGCTTTCATATAGGGCTTCAACGTGGAGGTCTCAGATCTAATGAGACATCTCTAGGTGCCACGAAGTCCGAGAAATCACCCGTCGAAGATATGGCATGTTTGGGCCTAAGGGCTCTTAAGGGACTACGCCTGGACGAGATTACCGAAAATCACGGGGAGATACAGAGCCAAAAAAAATCCTCCAATAGCATTCACCAGGCCACCTTGATGTGTTGGCGTAGTTGGTTTGGTCCCACGAGCTTCCGTTTGCAAACTACAGGCTTTGGAAGTCGACACCTCAAACCGCACTATTTCGTGTATTTGGAAACAATAGCACAGCGAAAGAACCAGATAGAGATGGAGAAAACCACAAGAGGCTTTTGTAGAGGGTCCTAATGTATAGGTCTTGAATCTGAAGAGACATCTTTAGGTTCCACGGAGTCCAAGAAATCACCCGTCGAAGATATAGTATGTTTTGGCCTCAGGGCTCTTAAGGGACTACACCAAGACGAAGTAGCCCGAAAACACGGGGAGCATAGGCAACCAAAATGAAGCCTCCACTAGCATTCACCAAGCCACCCCAATGTGTTGGCGTAGTTGGTTTGGTCTCACGAGCTTCTCTTTGTAAACTACAGCCTCTTGCAGCCCTACACTTACGTGGAGGTGTTCTTAGAGGTGAAGATTCGTTTACAAGGTTACTTTTTTCATTTAGAGGCACATAGAGATGTCTCATTAGATCTAAGACCTCCATGTTGAGGCCCTCTATGAAATATTATCGCAGTTTTATCCATCTCCAATCAGTTATCTCGTTGTCCTATTGTTTGTAAACACGCGAAATAGTGCAAATCTAAGTCACGTGTATGGTCATCAGATTTAGTTTGCAAACAGAATCTCGTGGGACCAAACCAACTACATCAAAACATTGGGGTGGCCAGGTGAATTCTAGTGGAGGCCTCGCTTGGTTCCCATGCTCCTCGTGCTTTGGGTACCTGCTCGGGCGTAGTCCTTTAAGAGCCCTAAGGCCCAAACGCGCCATATCTTCGACGGGTTATTTCTCAGACTCCATGGCACCTAGAGACATCTCGTTAGATCTGAGACCTCCACAATGGGGTGCTCATGAAAGTGTCTTGCAGTTTTCTCCATCTCCATTTGGTTCTCTCATTGTGCTATTGTTTACAAACGTGCCAAATAGTGTAGTCTTAGCTCGATGTAGACGGCCGAGGTCAGTAGTTTGCAAACGGAAGCTCGTGGGACCGAACCAACTATGCCAACACATTGGGGTGGCCAGGCGAATGCTAGTGGAGGCTTAATTTATGTTCCCTATGCTCCATGTGCTTTTGGGCTACCTCGTCCGGCGTAGTCGCTTAAGAGCCCTGAGGCCCAAACACGCCATATCTTCGACGAGTGATTTCTCGAATCCGTGGCACCTAAAGACATCTTTTTAGATCCAAGACCTCCATGTTGGGGCCTTCTACGAAATCCTCTCACGGTTTTTTCCATCTCCATCCGGTTCTCTCGTTGTGTTATTGTTTGCAAATGTGTGAAATAGTGCAGTTTGAGTCATTATACGGTCAGTCGTCAGCTCAGTATTTTGCAAACGGAAGCTCGTGGGACCAAACCAACTACACCAACACATTGGGGTGTCCTAGTGAACACTATTGGAGGCTTATTTTTGGTTCCCTATGCTCCTTGTGCTTTCGGCTACCTCGTCGGCGTAGTCCCTTAAGAGCCCTGAGGCCCAAACACGCCATATCTTCGACGGGTGATTTCTTGGACTTCATGGCACCTAGAGATGTCTCGTTAGATCCAAGACCTCCATGTTTAATCCCTCTATGAAATACTCTCTCAATTTTATCTATCTCCATCTGGTTCTCTCATTGTTCTATTGTTTGCAAACGCGTAAAATAGTGTAGTCGAGTTAGCGTAGGGTCGCTGCAGACATCAGAGCAGTTGCAAAACGCTCGTGGGACCGAACCAACTACACCAACACATCAAGGTGGCCAGGTGAATGCTAGTAGAGGATTCATTTTGGTTTCCTACGCTCCCCATGCTTTTGGGCTACCTCGTCCGGGTGTAGTCGCTTAAGAGCCCTAAGGCCCAAACATGTCATATCTTCGACGGGTGATTTCTCAGACTCCGTCGCACCTAGATATGTCTCATCAAATCCAAGACCTCCATGTTGGGGTTCTATATGAAATCCTCTCTCGGTTTTCTCCATCTCCATCCGATTCTCTCGTTGTGTTATTGTTTGCAAACGCATGAAATAGTGCAATCTGAGTCAACAGACGGTCGACGATACGACGTGTAGTTTGCAAACAGAAGCTCGTGGGACCAAACCAACTATGCCAACACGTCGAGGTGTCCTATCAATGCTATTGAGTCTTCATTTTGATTCCCTACGCCCCCGTGCTTTTGGGCTACCTCTATATGGGCGTAGTCCCTTAAGAGCCCTGAGGCCAAAACATGTTATATCTTCGACAGTGATTTCTCGACTCTGCAGGCACCTAGATATGTCTCGTTAGAACCGAGACCTCCACATTGGGGCCCTCTATGAAATCCTCTCATGGTTTTCTCCATCTCCATCCAGTTCTCCCAATGTGCTATTGTTTGCAAACGCGTGAAATAGTGCAAACTCAAACAGAGGGCCGCGACGCTATAGTTTACAAACAAGCTCATGGGACCAAACCAACTATGCCAACACTTCAGGTGGCCTAGTGAACGCTAGTGGAGGATTTTGGTTCCCTACACTCGTTGTTCTTTCAAGCTACCTCGTCCGAGCGTAGTCCCTTAAGATCCCTGAATGACTACATTGGCTTAAGAATGAATTTGATAGGGGTATGTCTAAGAACACACAGGGGTTATCAATCACCTAGTAAATCCTTCTCTTTAGTTTTGGATGGGATTCAACTAGCCTACGACTTAGTGACCTTCCATTCATTGATAATTTATGTTATGATAAACCCATTGATGCTTTTAAAAGCGCCTTAAAAAGGATAGGGGTAGTCATCAAGCCTAGTGAAGGGTGTGATGTGATTTCCAAATAACTTGAAATTCCTACATGATTTAAAGGTAATAACATGAATTGATAGATTAGATGATCAAGAATCATTGAGTGTCCGAATTAGAATGTCATTGCATCCGAGACATTCTTAAGCATTGGAGTAATGTATATGGAGAGACATTCTCAAAATATCAACAAATGAAAGGCATCAATTTGTGAAGACTCTCGTGTGTTTTAACCGGGAGAAGACTACGAAGCATAGAAGAATGTAGTAAGTGCATAATAAGATAGAACCAAGACAAAGAGACCATGAGCAAGAAGAAGTGCAAGTAAGGTAAATACACATATACACATTGATAAATTGAATGAATAATTACTCATATTAGGTAACTCTTTATATACATACATTATATAAATATTGATTTCCAAAGTTTGATGCATATTATACATTGAAAATGCTAGTACATGTACATCACCAATAAATGAAAAATTAATCCATAATGTCTTAAATATTGTCAAGTGCACATCATATTAGTTTCATGTGAAAATAATCTCATAAATGTAAGGTCTCATACAAAATTATCAAGTTCCAAATAGTATTTTAATGTGCATAATAAATACAAAAATGCCCAAATAGGTCATATACCATCAAGTTCAAATGCCATATAGGTGTACATACAATGCCATGCACATAGGCATACAAAAACAATGTCATGTAAGACATATATATTTCCTACTCATCAAAATCTATCCCTCTCTTGGCCTTGCTCAAAGAAGGCCCTCCCTTAGACAAAGATGGAGATCCATGAGATGACTTTGGATCATCCGAGCCCATGCTTCGAGTCCTCTTCGGTTAAATACTCGCATGTAGATTAGCCTGTAAATGCAAACAATGTTTTTTTGTCAAAACTTAATTTATATATGTTTTCAACATGTATTTAAGACCATGCTAGAATGAAAGTATTTACATAAATACACAAAATTACCACAAGTTTTTTATCACACCGAATTTTCATCTCACGCTCAAATGAGTCATCGGGAGCTCCTAGCAGTACGAACGGGGTACAAAGATGACAAGATGGAGGAGTCTCGTGCCTCAAAGTCAAAATGGAGGTGGTTGAAGTTCCCTACATACACATAAGATCAGAAAATCTAACATCAGAATTAGTGAAAATAAAACTAAGTACATGTATGTACATAATGACAATATTTTAACTAATTTTATCAATATAGAACTATTGTTTTTACCCTCGTCACGTCTGTGAATCAAATGAACAGGGTGATACCTATCGTAGGTAACTCCTGCATATACACAATGAAGGACATTATTAACATAATTTAATAATTCTACAATGAAAGACATTACTAACATGTAATTTAACATAATATGAATTACATGAGAAATTTAACAAAATTTACGTGTTGTTTGAATACCTCAGTGAGTTGTTATGCAGATGAAATCACAGTGGCAACACCTTTATCTACTTGTCACAGAGATGGTGGGGTGTCTAGTGAAGTCAACATCTTTATCAAACATGTATATCACGTGAGTTAGATGGACATACAAGAACATACATATATTTGACTTCAAAACTAATATATATATATATACATGCAAATATATATACACATGTATGTGAAAATTTTACATAATTAACATTCTAAATTACCTCTGTGAATGTATGTGTATGCATGGTGCTCGCCGCCTATGGTCGGGATGAAGATGCACCTCCCACGCACACTGTAATATCAATGCATATACATGTACAAATACAATTATTTCAAAAATTTAACATATATAAGTAAATCAAGTACTCCAAACTTTTTGTAACACACATAACAAAACATAACAAATTTACCTGCGAAGGTGACACCGATGAATGTAATCCAAATGTCTCACTCAAAAGGACATCTGACATAGTGACATTATCATGTTCACCCCTAGCACCAGGTGCACCAAAATCAGTATGCATGAAAGTATCGTCCTCCTCGGGCCCCAAACATATGCTACCACATGACGAGCAAAGATGTGGCCTCATGCTAGTACTCCCTGAGGGAATACTCTGTGTACCTCCACAAGCATCTAGCTCATAAATCTCCCTCGTATGTCAACAAGGGTCGCAGATAGCCCCGAAGTGTGTGGAGTGTATCAATCTCTACAGTCTCCTTCACTGCTTGAGGGACAATCTCAAGGTGAGGGGGCTTCTGTGCAGGAATCTACCCTGCTAAATAGGTGCATGTTTTGCACTGGTTGATCCCGTGCATCCTTTTCCTCACTCCCTAGAAATCTTGGAAATCAAAATAATTTGGGTTTTCCTTGAGGATAAACTTGCAATAGAGTTTCCTCGTAAAGTATAGTGGCACCTCGTTGTTATTACAAGGTGGAAAATCAAATACACGTCCACCATCGGTCCCAAAAATTATTTTTAATCAAATTATTATTACACTAATGGATGGGAAATCATTTACATGATAACTAACAGAAAATTAGTGTGGGGGTCTGTGAATAAGGCACATATGAGGTCTTTTAAGTTTCTTTTTTCTTTACATCCACATATGATAATTTTTTGGAATAATAAACCCTACAACCCTCTCTGTAAGTTGTCCAATGATCAATTTTCCTCATTTCCGCATCAATTTGAACAAGTAATGCCTCCAATTTGTTTGCAAGAGAGGCATGGTGGGGGTTTGTAGATTGTGAATCCCTCGTTGTTTTAATTAAATCCTCAATTTCAATTTTTTTTCAACTATGTGGGCTGCTAAATCTTCTTAACTACCCGAGGGATGTTGAGCAATTATGGGAGTGTTAAGAGGGATGACAAGAATAACAGGGTTTGGTTGTGGTTGATTCCCTCGACCTCTAATTGTAACAATAAAAATATGTATTCAATTCAAATTTTAATCTATAATTATCATATTTCAATGCAATTTTGAGAAAAGAATTGTGCTTACCTCTTCTCCATGGCACCATCGTCGATTCAGATCTTCCCGATGATCCAGAAACGATCCTTTGAGCTTGAGATCCAACTGAATGAAAAAACATGAGGGCAATGGTTAAGCTCTAAAACTCTCATTTGAGGGAGATAAAATTATAGAGGCTCGGCCTTTTTTTTGTTTATAGTAGGCATAACGTGTACGCGTTATGCTTCAGTAAATCCCAAACCTGACAATTGAAAATGCAATCGCGTTATAATAGAACATGTATGCATTTTGCTTTTTTCCAGATTCTTGTCCTTTTTTGCCCCCTAACTTCGTGCACTTACCCTAGACCTAATTTATTATTTTAAATATTTAAGGTCGGGTTATAAGGTATAAATATAGGTATTACAAAAATTTTAAAATTTATTTATCTATGTCATATAATAAAACATTTTGACTATTGAACCGCACATTATATTAATAAAAATATAATAGAGTTACAAGAGTAATGGGCGACTGACAACTCACTATCCCACAAAAAAATCATGAGACACCATGAAACGCCCAAAGGGAAAACAAAAACAAATGCCATGAGGGCAAAGTTCAACACCACCATTTATGTTAATTTTTAATATAAAACAAATTCTTGCTTTAGAGCATGGAAAGATATGTTGTTAAAAGAATTTTCTAGATTAAAATTAGATAAATCTAGGTTTTACAAATGTAATTTTCTTATATATAAATATTAAAAAATTGCTAATTTATTACAACATTCACAATAACATTATTGAATAAATATTTGTGTTTATAACATAATCATTTATTGCCCAAATAATTAACGGTTTCAAATTTGAATTAAAGGCTTACAAATTGATTTTTTTAGTACGATTATTTTAATTACCATTTCCCATTAACAATAACCAAAAGGAGATGCGTAAGTGTAGCAATTAATCAACAATTCATTCAAATGGACAATATTAAGTGAAAAGACATAGAAAATGTATAGTAACATATAGTTTAGTTAGTAAAAATTATACAAATTTTGAGATGGTCGAGTTGTTCTAAGGCGCCAAATTAAGGTTGTGGTCTGAAAGGGCATGGGTTATGAGAGAAAGGAGCATATTTTAGCTAGCTAGCTGAAGGGACAACAGTTTGCAACAAGTGACATACAAATTATCTTCAGGTATGAGAAAAGACTGAAATTTCCTTATTAGAAGAGCACGGCACCCAAGACATCAAAGTGTTGGTGTAGCAAATTGGTTAACATGATGAGATCCCTCTCCAACACTACCGAAAAAGCTTTTAGTGTGACGATAAATCGTACATGGTATCAAAGCTTAGCGCTTAAGCGTGCTTGGCCTAGAGTAGTACTTGACCTCCCGGGAAGTCCCATTATCGTTGCCTCCTAATGTTGTTAGACCTGACTGGGTGTATATGTGATGGGCCCAGAGCTCATGTGGTTACATTCGGATCCATCTTACGAGGGGTGTTGGCATAGTAGTTGGTTAAAATGATAAGATCCCTCTCCACCACCAGCTCTAACCTTTTGGTGATGATAAATCATACACAAATCCCTATCATTTACATAAAACAAGCAGTTCACAAATCCAAAATTGACATGCAGTCAGACGAGGATACGGTAAATCGTACATAAATCCCTCTCATTTTATACATAAAATAAGCAGGTTCACAAATCCAAAATTGATGTGTAGGATGTATCAAAGGATATACATCGCATTTCCTACCTATTTATAACATCGAGTAATCATGGTATTTTTTTATGCTTCAAATCCAAATAATTTCCCATATTTATCATCTCTTAATGTGCCAAGCAAAGATAATCTTAAATAAAAATTTAAGTTATGTTGATGCATACAAATTGAAAAAATAGTGTAGAAATAATTAACCATCATATTATTGTGTTTTTTAAATTTATTCCAGATGTTCATCTCTTGCTCAACAATACATTTGCATCAATTTTCTATCTAAAACCTGGCAAGATGCAATGAGAAAGTATAAAATTCCAAATTTGTTGACTATCCATTTGGGTTCTGAACTGCGACAAAGAATTATAAACTTATATTATTTACAGGTCATCAATAATATAATTACATCACTGTAAATCTTGTTTGGAGATTTCAAAACTTGTGCTTGCATGCATTCCTTCAATTGAAAACAACCAATATGCCACATGAAACATATTACATACGTGGTCTCATGAAATTTCTGCAGTGAATCTGCAAAACTTTGAATCTTCACCTGAAAATGTAGGTGTGAAGTGAAAATCATTTTAGAGGAATTCTTTTACTAACGGCCACCCACACAGCACCGCAACATGACCCAATTAAAGTAAAAATAAAATGCAACAAGACAAGAAATTGAAACGAAAACAATGAATGACATTTAAAAATGAAGGACGATGAAATTACATAAATGTGCCCCAATCGTAGAAGATGCTTACAGTGTAATTAATAATCTAAATAATAATATTTTATTGAAACTTTATAATAATTCAGCCCATGTAATAATAACTAATTTGAATAATAATATTTCATTAAAAATATAATTATGTATTTGACAATCTTATAATAAAGTAGTCTATTTAATAATATCGATTAATCTTAATAATTTTTCGTTGGTTATGCATTTACCCATCATATTTAAGTCGATAGGCATTACATCAGTGGGAAGCATTGAACTAAGAGAGACAGATCAATGGTCGCTGCTCCATCCGTATACAGAGGACCACCATGGAAGCAACATGGACCATTCAATGTGTAGACTATTGGAAATAAATGCTAATTTCATTCATCTATTATCGGGATAAAAGTTGTTCTCCACTTTGCATGCAAGCCATAGCTTTTAGGAAAGAAAATTAATTAGTTTTATTTTTTCATGCATTGCTTAGTTTAATCAAGTTTCTCCTATTTTTAGGATATTCCAAATAAAACAAAATCTTTTATATTCATGCACAAAAAACATGTGTTAATCTTAGGAGAGTTGAGTGATCTATTGTTAGAAAAAGTCATTTGCATATTAGAGGCAATTATAAGTCTTTTCACACATATTCAGAGATTGTATTGAGTTGAAGCTCTGAAAAGGAAGAAAAATATATGCACTAGGAAGTTCTGATATGAGTTTTCAATAATCTATTTTATTTGTAATTCTTTATTTTATTTTTTGTTAGTTATTATTTTATGTGCCTAATTTTTACAAATTAGTATCAGAGCATGAATTTTTTCAGAAGGTTTCTAATTGACAACAGGTTATGGCTTCTATATCCGATCTGTAGACACCGCAATTTATAGGAAATAATTACGAGTATTGGTCATTAACCATGAAGGCACTATTTAGATCCCAGGATGTGTGGGAAATCGTAGAGAATGGGTACACAAAGCCCGTAGATGCAAGCAACATATAACGCACTCTCACAAGAAGAGAAAGACACTTTGAAGGAATTAAGAAAGAAAGACAGAAAATATATTTTCTTTATTCATCAAGCCATGCATGAAAGCATCCTACCTAGAGTGGCAAAGCAACAAGTAAAACACAAATTGTATGGGAAACTCTCTAAGTTACGTATCAAGGTAAAGAGAAAGTAAAAACCGCAAAGCTACAATTACTTCAAGAGATTTTGAAAATATGTCAATGAAAGATTCAGATTCCGTAGAATCATTCTTTACTTTTGTAGTTGGTTTAGTCAATCAAATCAAATCCCATGGAGAAACTATTGAAGACAGAAGGATTATTGAAAGTTTCTTAGAATTTTGCTTGCAAAATTTGATCCTTTGGTAGTTGTTATTGAAGAAACTAAGGATCTAAGTCAGTTTTCAATTGATGAGTTGCATGCATCACTAATAAATCATGAACAAAGGTTGAATAGATCACATGCAGTTGTAGATCAAAACAATTCATCACATGTATCAGGAAATCATGGAAGAGGAAGAGGAAATTTCAGCCCTAGAGGCAGAGGAAGAAGTTCATCTAGAGGACACAACAACAATCCATCAAACTCATGTGGAAGAGGAGATAATCAAGAGCACAATCATAATCATTTTTCATGTCGTCAAAGTAGATAGGATAAGTCACATGTACAATGCCACTATTGCAAGAGCTATGGGCACTATGCTTATGAATGTAGAAAAAATTA
Source organism: Taxus wallichiana var. yunnanensis (assembly GCA_018340775.1). NCBI lineage: Eukaryota > Viridiplantae > Streptophyta > Pinopsida > Cupressales > Taxaceae > Taxus > Taxus wallichiana. The sequence continues at coordinate 510,467,066 of CM031234.1, forward strand.
GTATGACATAACAGTAACAAGGAGAATTAAAATCGGGTCGGGATCACTACTCCAAGCTCCATGTTTATTACATGTGCAAAGATTGTCAAAGAAATGCCTACTTTATTTCCTATTGAGTGCAATATATCACAAGAGAGTCCTAGTGATGTATGGTATTTGGATTATGGTTGCAGTAATCACATGTCAGTAACTTAGATTTATTTTCCAATTTGGATGAGTTAGTAAAGACAAATGTTACTCTTGGGAATAATAATATAGTGTCTATAAAAGGTAAAGGAACAATAAACATTCTAACTAAAAAGGGGGAGCAAAAGATTATGCAAGATGTTTATTATGTTGCAGGTTTGAAGCACAATCTTATGAGCATTGGTCAATTGGTACAAAAGGGATACATAGTTTATATTGAAGACAATGAATGTGTGATCATGGATAAATATCCAAGTACTAAGTGATTTCTAAAATGAAGATGACAAACAATAAAATGTTTCCTTTGAAGATTAAACCAGCCACATCTGGAGCTCATACTACAGATCAGTCCCATCAAAAAGAAATTGAATCAACTTTTCAGTTAGTTGAAAAAGATGAATCGTGGCATCTCAAGTTTGATCATTTAAACTTTGGTGGTTTGAATTTATTACACATGAAAAAATATGGTAAAATGTTTTCCTTTGATTTAGAAACCAGAGAGAGTTTGTGAAGGTTGTATTTTAGGGAAGTAACACAGAGAATCTTTCCTAGTTGGAAAAACAAGAAGAGCAAGTGCACCACTTGAAATTGTTCACTCAAATTTATGTGGACCTATGCAAACAAATTCTATTGAGGTTGCTCATATTTTATGACATTCATTTATGACTATACAAGGAAGACATGGGTGTACTTTTTGAGACACAAATCATATGCTTTTGATATATTTAGCAATTTAAGGATTTAGTGGAAAAGAAAAGTGGGTACTACATCAAATTTATGAGGACAGATAGAGGAGGTGAGTATGTTTCCAATTTTTTCTAATTTTTTTAAATATCATGGTATACACAAGAAGTTTACTACCAAGTATACACCATAGCAAAATGGTGTGGCAGAGAGGAATAATAGAACCATAATGGAGATGGCGAGAAGTATGATGAAGGAAAAACATCTTTCAAATGAATATTGGGTAGAAGCAATAAAAATTGTTGTTTACATCATAAACAAGTGTCCAACAAAAATTGTTCAAAAAATGGTTCCTCAACAAGCTTAGACTCACAGAAAACACATTGTTTCTCATTTTAGAATATTTGGTTTTGTGGCATACGGACATGTGCCTGATGAGCTAAGTAAGAAGTTAGAAAAAAAGGATAAAAATGCATATTTGTTAGATATTTAGAGAATAAAAATCTTACAAGTTGTTTAATCCAGTTACTAAAAAATTCATAATCAACAGAGATGTACAATTTGTTGAAAATAAGGCATGGGATGGAAGTATTGAGAAAATAATCAATGTAGTAACAACTATTCCTCATGATGATATGGAAGATGAAAGCATAGAGCAATAAGGTATTGTATCTTCTTTGAATCTTGGACATGCACCACAAGTTGTAGCACAAGCTACACCTCCATCTACATCTAGGAGGTCTCCAATATTTCATTCATCTTCAACCATGCAACAGACACCACAAAGAACACCAAAAGAAACTCCTTCAAGATAAAAATAGTCCATCATCAGATAGCCCTTTGCAGCGGAAAACAAGGAGTCTTAGTGAGATTTATAATGTTGATACAACTAATTCTTTTTTTAGTTTTTGCATTGTTTTCTCAAGTTGCAGATCCAATATACTTTGAAGAGGCTATAAACAATGAAGTTTGGGTTCAAGCCATGGATGATGAGATAGACACCATAGAGAAGAATTAGACATGGGAATTGGTAGATCTTCCAAAAGGAAAGGACGTGATAGGAGTGAAGTGGGTCTACAAGACCAAATATATTGTTGATGGTAAAGTATAGAAACATAAAGCAAGGTTGGTTGCAAGAGGTTTTTCACAAGCAATATGGAGTAGATTACAATGAGACGTTTTCACCTATAACACGTTTGGACATGGTAAGAATGGTTTTAGCAATTGCAGCTCAAAACAAATGGCCTATTTATCATATGGATGTAAAATCAACATTCTTGAATGGTTTTCTTGAAGAAGAAGTTTATGTGAATCAACTAGAAGGTTATGAGATTGAAGGTCATGAAGGAAAGGTATACATGTTGAGGAAAACGCTATATGGTCTCAAGCAAGCACCTAGAGAATGGTAAAACAAGATTGATTCTTATTTGATACATAATGGTTTTAGTGGGAGCAACAAAGTGAGCCTACTTTATACATCATAATCAATGAGTAAGGTAAAATTTTGATTGTTTGTTTATATGTGGATGATTTAATCATTATTGAAATCTATCTACAAATTCATTCAAATCATCCATGAAGAAATAATTTGAGATGAAAGATCTAGGCCTCATGCACTATTTTTTGGGCATTGAAGTTCAACAATCAAAAGTTGGAGTTTTTATTTCACAAGCAAAGTATGCTAATGATGTTTTGAAGAGATTTAACATGTTAAATTGTAAGCTAGCACCAACACTTGTTGTAGTAGGTTTGAAGTTAAGCAAAGATGACAACAGATCATTTGTAGATCCAACATTGTTCAAAAGGCTAGTTGGAAGTCTCATGTATTTGATGGCCACAAGGCCTGATATTATGTATGGTGTGAGCCTCATCTCAAGGTTCATGGAATCTCCAAAAGATTCACATTGGCAAGATGGAAAAAGGATTTTGAGGTATGTATGTGGAACTAAGAATCATGGAATTTTGTATTCAACATCAGATGAGTTCAAACTCATAGGTTACATAGACAGTGACAATTTCGGAAGTATAGATGATAGAAAGAGCACATCCAACTATGTTTTTCACTTTAGAATAGGTGTAGTTTCATGGGCATCAAAGAAGCAGCCCATAGTCACACTATCTTCAGCAGAAGCAGAGTATGTAGTAGCAACAAGAGCAACATGTTAGGTTGTTTGGATGAGAAGAGTGTTGAAATATTTGAGGTAGAATCAAGAGGATGCTACACATATTTTTTTGACAACAATTCGCAATAACATTGTCCAAAAATCATGTTTTTCACAAGAGGAGCAAGCATATAGACACGAGGTATCACTTCATCAGAGAGTTGGTTAACAACAAGGAAATTTGTCTTGAATTTTACAGATCCGAAGATCAATTTGTTAATATCTTTATGAAAGCTTTAGGAAATGAAGTTTTTGATTATTTGAGAAGTTGTTTGGGATTTTTGATCAAGAATATATCAAATCTAGAAATGTACACTCAACTCCATAATAAAATAAATTTTGAAGGTTAGAATTAAGGGGAGTATCGAAAATAAATGCTAATTCCGTTTCATCTATTATTAGGAGAAAAGTTGTTCTCTACCTTGCATGCAAGCCATAGCTTTTTAGGAAAGTAAATTAATTAGTTTTATTTTTTCATGCATTGTTTAGTTTAATCAAGTTATTCCTATTTTCAAGATATTCCAAATAAAACAAAATCTTTTGTATTCATGCATAAAAACATGTGTTAATCTTAGGAGAGTTGAGTGATCTATTGTTAGAAAAAAACCATCTGCATAATAGAGGAAATTGTAATTATTTTCACACATATTCGAGATATTGTATTGAGTTGAAGCTCTGACAAGGAAGAAGAAATATATGCACAAAAGTGTTGATCTGAGTTTGCAATAATCTGTTTTATTTGCAATTCTTTATTTTATTTTTGTTAGTTGTTATTTTATGTGCCTAATGTTTACATAGATAAGGACATTGTTTAAACATAGAGATCGATGTATTTAATGAGGTATGGGTTGATTCATTATCATCGTCCTTGTCAAATCTGCAAAATAATGTGTCAAAGCCAAGACACCCTTGTTTTCCATGCCCGCTCACTATCTCTTGAAAGTCAATCTACAATGTTGGTGTTTCTTCATGTGGTATTAGATGTTATAGTTGTAGCATTACGGTGGGAGCATGCTCTTTTCCTACGCTGAGGAGGCCATGTTGTGTGAAAATCACTTATCGCCATTTAGAACTTTAGAGGGGCAAGAGAAAAACAAGGATGCTTTTATATTTTAAAAGACATCGCAATTAAGCGATTCCATCAGCAAATAATACAAATTCATTTTGCGATTATAGAGAAGAGGGAGGGTCTATTTTATTTTGGTTTGTTAAGGGTTTATTTCAAGATAATATTGTTCAATTATATATTTTCAATTTTCCCTAACATTTTCTGTTTTAAATCTTAAAACATGTCCATCTATCGACGCAATGGTTGTTCTTTAGTTGATATTTTGAGGTGTTCCTTAATTTTTCATTTTCGATTAATTTCACAAGTTGGAATAAATCTTTATGCCTAATAATTTTGAATGCCTTTTTGTGTCAAACTTTGTAGTTGTGCACTCAAATTTTTTGCTTTTATTGAAGTCATGGTTGTTGTTTAGTAGTTGAGTTAAGGAGACTTTTAAGTCCTTAATTTTGGGATAAATTTTTACATTCAAAGTTCCCACTTTTTTAAAAATGGTTTGGTTTGGATGGAATCATATTTTCCAAAGAACATGTGTGAGAAATTTCGTTGTGTTTGTATGTGAATTTATCTATTGTTTGAGATTAAAATGTGTGTGCCTCTTTAACCCATTAGCATATGTCTTTTATTGTCTATATTATTTTCTCTTTTTTCCTACAGGTCACATGACTGTGTAGATTCTTGTGATAATTTGGAATGATTTTTCCAGTTCAAGCGTGGAGTTTTATAAAACTAAAATAATTCCAAGAACCTAATCTTCCATAAAATCAGGTGAGAATCTCTCATAGCATTTCTATGTGAAATTTCTTATTTAGGGTTTCATTTAAAAGACAATTCCACTAATTTGTTCATTCATTTATCAATAAAATAATAGGGTTGAGTGGCGTAATGGCTCATGGGGAAACATGTTTTCCTGCAATATTTGATGATCATTTACCTAACTTCATAGGTGTGTATGCATTGTGTAATACAAATTTCAACTCAGGTGATAAGACTTTAAGATTCACCAACATGAGGAGGATACAATAACTTTTGTATACATTAATTGGTCCCCGAGTTTAAATGTTCCCTACTTAATAGACATATATGCTACTTTATTTCTTGTTCTTTTTATATGGGAAAATGGCATACATTTGGTTCATTTGTAATGGTTGTCAAGTGTTTGAGATAATGTAAAAATAGATGACACTAGCTTATTATTGGGCTGATAAGATCCTATTGCAAAATGGATGATGAGATCAATGATGTTGCAGTAAATTTGGAATTGTGCTCCACCTTGGCAGCCCCATTCATATGGTGTTTTGGCAATCAAAATAAATTGGAGTTTATATGTATGGTAACTATATGTTTTAACACACACCCAACTCATTGTGAATATTTTGATACTATTATGTATAGCAAGTCATTTTTTCCCAGCTAGAATTGAGAACCTTAGAAGGCTTGAAAATGGAAACTAATTTTTTTGAAAAATTCATGTATCTGTAGGAAAAGAGGGATAGAAAAAACAAGTAATGTAAGAAATTATGTCAAACAGTTCCTATGCATTGGGTGTCCTTCCAAATTTAACATAAATATGGTTCAGGTCATATAATGTGACCAGTATCACTTTATTTTCTATTTGAGTTGCTTATTCAAATACCTAACCAATATAAAAATGGATTGCTTCCTCGCATGTGACACCTATATCTTGGCATCCTTGACAAAAATAAGACTCCCTACTTGCCACATGCCATTTTCAATCAGTAGCTAAGCTATGTACTTGTTTGAAACAAGGAAGAGGTAAAACAAAAAAACACTTGAGAAGTTATATAATTTAACATTTCAATTTCCTTATCTTGCACATAAAAATTTGTAACACACTTCAATTTTGGGGTCTATACGATGTAGGGGGTTTTTTATTCATAGTTATTATACTTCTTAAAAATAAGGAAACAAAGGGGTTGCAAAAATTATATAATGAGCCTATAAATGTTATAAATGAATGCATATTTAAAAATTTTAAAAAAATTGTTTCAAACTTGTTTGTTTGGTTATAATCTTGTTATTTCAATATAGTCTTTGAATATTATATTTCATTAAAGAGAAGAAGTCTCTCTCCACTTTTACAATAAGACAATTCAATGATTTTGTTGGCTTTTTTTGGGTTCTTTGAATATCATTTCATGCAATAAGATATTTTATATTTTATATCAAAATATTAGGAGTATATTATGTTTGAAATTAAACTTATAGAACATGTTTTTGCACAAAATTACTATGCTAATAGATGTTATACAGCCAAAATCATTCATTTGGCTACCCCAAATCAGTGGCTTACATTTAATATGTACAAAGAGACAACCATATATAAAATCTTGGCCATCTATGTCAGCTTACACGAGAACAATATTGAGATGTGACACAAACTTTCACCCTAGCTTCATTGTTATTTGTTGGTGCACTTCTTCGTACTAGTGACTCACTTTGTTAAAGGTATTTGCTTCATGTTGTAATTAAAGCTGATGTTGGTAATGACATTATCGAACTACTCCCGTTGTTATCAGTATTACATTCATTTATTACCTCAAGAATATTTAGCCTTCATTTCTTTATGGTTTTGTTGTGATCATAAAATAGATAGAGCCTATAATACTTGTTAAAGATCCAACATCATTTATGGCCGATATTTCTAGGAAAGGGTCTTCTTTGGTAAGATAAATTTGTGAGAATCGAGCATGACGAAAATTCGACAACACATTCTTTCAAAGAGAGAAAACAAAAGAACACGTACATCCTAACCTTGCAAGTTTGTCAAATTTCTCTGGGGATCAAATGAGTAAAGGCATAGTTGATCGTGAGGTTTCAACCCTTCAACATTCTTTGAAAATGTAAGACCGAATTTCTAGAATGCTTTATATAATTTGTAGGTATCTATTTATCATGGAAATTTCCAAGTGCTTGAAACATGGTTATTCTCTTTTCATGTTAAAAAAGGTATATTGAATTTCAAATGACCCTTACCTAAGCAATTTTGTGAAAGAAAAACTCCTTATGATATTTTTCTAAGATCAATGCCATTTAATTTGTCAAGTGTTCTTTTTAGCGCTTTGAAGCAGGGAATACAGATCCATTAAAAAAATTAAAAGTGGGTATTTGTCGATGTTTTGGTTATCAAGGTCTTGATATACATATATGCAAACCGTGGAAACTTAGTAGTTTGGGTTGTTAATCTATGTTGTTTTCATAGTTTGTGCTTAGTAATTTTGGCTAACTCTCTTTAAGTTGGAGATGTTGGCATTCCTAAGTAATTTTCCTACATGGGATCATGGAACTAGATGATATGAATACATAATTTCGTCCATATGTTTTTATCCACTTTTGAGTTGCCTTAGTGAAACATGGTCTCTTGGACTATGATCATTGGATGGTATGCACAAAATGAACATGTTAAATAGGCCTTGGAAGTTTTCATGTCGGTTTTTTCCCTACTTCTCCTATCCTGCAAACTACATGTACTCAAATAGCTCCCACAATTTGCAAACATGGAACAATTAAATAAAATGCAAGCGAGTAAGGAACCTTAGTAATAAAAGAAACTTTCAAGCCTTTTGTGGACTCTAAAATATTGCTCCAAATCTCCAAAGATGGTACACTATTGGTTATCAAATAAGGACTTTATTGAAAGCAATAAATAAGGACGAAAGTCCCTCCTCTTTAATGGGAGAGGTTCCCTTATTAAAGGCAAAAACTTATTTACAAATGTACAACGTGTAGTTTTAATGAGGAACTCTAATATCATGAAAGTGTTATAATATAATAGATCATCAATACGAAAGGATAGAAGAATTAAGGAACGGAGGGGGCAGAAAAGCACTCTCAAGAAATATAGATAACAAAATAATTCTTTACGCATGCCAGGAGGGAATCAAATAGAATATAATCATTTGCATTTTAAGACCATAGATGTTATTTCATAGACACAAAGTTCTAGAGATGACATCCATAAGAATACAAAGCTTCTTGAATTAAAACAGACTTAATGATTCAATAATTTTAAACGGATAGCAATGAAAGAACAAGAGTAGGTGGAAATAGAAAGAGAGATCCTTTTGTATTGATAACTCTTTACTCCTTTACACTTTCAAAAATAAATAGAGTTCCAGCCCCTCAAAATGGCACAGAGAGCCCATTATATAACTTACAAATTAGTTACACTTGGTAACTGTTTCTTTTAACTAAAGTGTTAATTAAGGAAATGCTTGACACAAGATCCTTAATTAATTACAATGAGCCTGATTTGAGAAAAAGGAGGAGAGAAGAGAAGCTAGAAGGGAAAATGTCGCTTATTGCTGAGGAGGGCCCACCGACTTGAGGATCCGTTGCCTGAATCTTTTCAATGCTTCAGCTATCTCTCTGCCTCATGGGACTGATGTGTTGGCAGTGGCTTGAGACCAAGTACCTAGAAATTTCTCCATGTCCTTATCAAACTCAATATGTGCATGATATTCTTTATTAGCCTCTTCAATAGTAGATTGAAGAGAGCAAATCTCCTTTATCTTCTCTTTGGTAACCAATTCCTCCTTGAACAAGTTTTCTTTAACAAATGCCCTGAACTGAGTTTTAATTTCTTGGAGAGAGAAAGGAACACCTGAAGTTTCATCGTGAAGATGACAGTGAATATCTTTGAAGGTAGACACAACACAAGTTTTGAAGGCTTCTCCCTTCTGCCAACTGTTCCTCAACTCTCCCAAGGCTTCTTCCAGAACTTTTATTTTCCATTCCACACTGAAAACCCATGACTTTGACAAGTTGTCTTTGGCATCATCAAAGACCTTATTGGCCATCAATATATTTTCATCACCTGTCCCATCAGGTGAAGATCCACGATGTAGCTACTCCAAAGCTTCAGCTCTTTGTCCATAGTTGTAATTGAGGAGGAGAGTTTTTGTTGCAGGTTGGCCACCTTCTCATGGAGTTTGTAGGCCTCTACAATGAAATTCAAGCCTGCAATGATCATGTCATCAACCATAGCTTCCATAGCCCTCCCATAAGTAGAATACCTATGTATATCCTTGATGCTTTGAACTTCATCTTGACTAAGAATCATAGGGGGTCGAAAGGGCAGCCAGTGGAGTAGGATCCAAAACCTTGTCCTTAGCCAAAAAGACTTGATGAAGCTAGAAAGAACTTGATTTTGTTCTTCCAGTTGTTCTATAGTTTGTTTACCCCTTTCTACTCTCTCAATAACCTTGGTTATTGTTTCCTGGAGGTTATGCACCTCACTCTTAGGGGTAGATTCTCCCATTGGAATCCTAGAAAGCTCCAGATCAGAGGCTAATAGATCTTGTTCTGCCTTATCAACCTTAGGTTTTGCTACCTCTAGAAATTGTTGGCCCTGAGCATCTGTCACTATCCTTGAAGTTGTTTTAGCTCTCTTTGCTGGAGCAGGAGGAGTAGTGCCCAACAAGGCTACCACAACATCAAAATTTGGCCCTACCAATCGAGAAGAAGGTTTTCTCTTCTATTAACCAAGGGTTGCACCCATGCAAAAGTGGAGGAAGAAGGAGGAGCAAGAGATCCAAGAGCAAGTGAACTCATGGCACTCAAAGTATTTACCACTATTGCTTCCAGTAGAGATGTGAGTGAGGTATCGAGCTTCTTGAATAGAGGAACCGGTGGCACTTGGAGGTTCAGTGTTAGGCACTTCCTTCTCTTTATCTATCGTAGCCTCTGAAGTTTTGCAGGGTCTGTGTTTCACTATCATCACTTTCACTAAGAACAATAATGTTCTCTGGCCCTGAAGGTAGTTCTGAATGCCTTAGAAGGGGGTCTTCCTCAATTGGCTCTTGTTTAACCTCTTTTACCTTATTTTGGTACACTTGAGTAGAAGAAGAGGGAGTGGATGATTCAGGTTCTTTATTTGAGGAAGGAGGAGGGGTTTGTGTAGGTACCTCCATGCTTTGGGTGTATGTGACTCCTTCCTAGGTGTTGAAGTATCTTTGGAGGAAGATCCACTTGGATTCTTCTTAAGCTCTCGACTTTTCTATCAAACCAAACCTTGGTTCTTACAAGGACAGGGGCCAAAATCTCAACCAAGTCGTCCTTCTCCTTCTTGTACTAGTCCAGATCTTCCAAGGGAGTATGCTTGATCAATGTCTCATATTCATAAGACAACAAGTCTTCATTATCATCTTGGAACCCTTCAGGAATTTGGTAGAGATTGAGCTCCTATATAAGCTACAGGGAGAGCCTGCCATAGTGCCTCTACCTTGCTTCAAAGTCATCAACACAATCAGCCCAGTAGTCCTCAATATCTGACCTATGATGATAATTAATCTTGAGATTCAGCTCAATGAACTTCTTCAAATCAAAACAGGTCCTAGGCCTGAAAAAGTGAACAATGTGATGGGAGTGAGGGCCCTTTCTATATTTTGAGCATCCAAGGCTATTTTGCATGTATAGTTGCCCAAGGAAATAGGGAAATGCAGACTAGAGATCTTCTTGTCCCTGCAGGTTCTATGCAATTTATCCAATTGCCTGCATACCTCAATCAAAGCCATTTTGTCATTACAAAACATGGGGAGCTTGAGAGGTGTGTTCTCATAACCAGCCAACCTGATATATGAAAACCTCCTGAACTGAATGAAGAAAGCCCCATACTTTGCTATCAGGTTCATGGCTTCATCAGAAAATCTCCTGGTAGTATCACTTTCTAAAAGCCTCACAATATACATGGTAAAGGCATCATTCACCCTCCTGAAGTTGTGGTTGCTAGTTTCAAGGGTGAATTGAGGGCAATATGCATAAATAGGTTCATCCTTTTGACCCTCTATATAAGTGAATCCAAACCATTTCCGGATGTTGCTAGGGTATACATGAGATAGGAAGTCATATAGAACTTCCTAGTCTATTGCACATTGGACAATTGCTCTGTCAAATTTATGCAAATGATTTCTACCCAATTTATACTCTGACTACCTTCGCAGATGATGTTGATGAGTGGGCACATCCAAAAGTGAAATTCATTGGTGGAGGGTAGTCCCATGACATGAGCTAGTAAGATAATGAAATCAGACAACTCTTCATTGAAATCAGCTCTAAATAACGCCTTGGAAAGTCGGGATGCTCCCTTTTAGGGTTCTTCAACCATGATTTTGCTATCCTTGCTTTATATTTATCATTTTCTGCTCGAATAGAGTTTGAGCTTGAGCCTGAGTGATAACAATGGAGTCCTCAACTTCTGGAATCCGTAGCAAAGAGAATCATGGTAGCATCTAGTTTAGCAATCAGCTCCCCGTGTACATTAGACAATTCCTTGGTGTCAGGGTTAAAGTGAGCCCCACAGGTGAGCATGGTGTCGGCACATTGCACTAAGATTGGGAAACCCATAGCATACGCAAGGCCACTATCATTGATCATTTGCACCATGGGAGAAGGATTAGGGCTAATCAATCTGTTCCAGAAATCACCAAAATCCAAGTGTCGAACCTCACTATCCCCGATATTGGGAACAAGAGGACTCAAGTGGTGAAACGTGTTCTTGACCTTGGAATTTAATCTTCATATTTGCAACATTCAGGGAAATAGCCTTCACAGATCAAATTCGTAATGAAAAATGCAAAGGGAATGGGAGCACGAGCAGACGGTCTTAATTGCAGGGATTCGAGTGAATGATAACAAGTGAGCAGTGTGCCAAATGCGTAGAGGGTAGTCCCATTAAATAGCCATTTAGGAGAGAGAAGGTCATAAATGTGCATTAAATTCATATGCACCGACTCAAAAAGGTAAGAATCGGGAAGAGTGGCAAAAACTAGCCCGATGGTCTTTGGTACATTTGGGACATGAGGGACGCGAAGACGCGATCCGATCGACATGGGCGATGTGGGAAAAGTGGGCCAAATGAGCATAGATAGTTCAGAAACTTGGAAACACAAGGGATGCGAGGGATGTGAAGACACGATTCGACCGACGCGCATGATGTGGGCAAATCAAGAACAGAGGGCATGGACACTTTTGGGACGGATGATGGATAAAATTATGCAATAGACCCAATGCGGCCGATGCAGTGATCGGGAACAAAGACCGATCAACTTGGAACAAACAAAACAAAAAGTTCCAATAGAGCCAAAAGTTAAAATATTTTCGGGGAAAGCGGCCGATCGAGGAACAGAAGGCCCGGTAGAACTTGGGACACACTAGACAAAAATTTCCGATAGACCCGCAAAACGTCAAAAATGACTCCAAAACATGAATTTTCACTAACTCCTCATCTTTTCATTTCACTAGAACATCATTTGAAGGGTGTCAACTTAGAATTTTAAATTTTTGACTTTCAAAGAGGGGAATTTTGAGAGGACAACAGCTAGCTCTTTCTGGGGATGACTTGGCTAGATTAACAAAATGAGACAAGGCAAGAACTCTCTAAAAACTAGGGGAAGAAGACCAGTGCCTTATCCATTGGGCCATGGAGTCAAAAAGCAAACCAATATAGAAGACAACACAAAAATAGGGAAAAGAAACACACTAGAAGCAAGGGAAAGGACACACACCCTATACATAATATACAAAGAGACCTCCTATTCACCTAGGACTTGAACAATTTCAGGTACTACCCACTATAAGGAAGTGGGAGAGAGGAACCATCCATGTAATCAAGATAGAAATAATTCTCACTAACAAAGTGCCTGATTTTGAAAGGACCGAGCCAAAGAGAATCAAACTTACCATGGCTTCCTCGAGGCTCATGTCTTTTATCCCACAACAAAACAATGTCTCCAACTTTGAAATCCCTGTACTTGAGCCTTCTTATCAAACAAATATTTTACCTTCTACTGGTGGGAAGATATCCTATCAACAACCTGCAGCTTATCTTCATTCAACTTATGAAGATACATGATCCTTTTATCTAAAGAATCATTGAAGCTAGTGTCTTCAATGGCCTTCATTAGATACAAAGCTGGTAGCTCCATTGTGACTGGTAATTGAGCTTCCACACCATACACCACTTGAAAAGGGGACATTCCAATAGCTCTTTTTGGTGTAATTCTATCTACCCAAAGAGCATCATAAAGTTTCTTGTGCGCTCCTCTAAGATTCATTAACCAGCTTTCCTTACTATAGCCACCAGATTTTTATTGGTTCATTCTTCCTATCCATTCCCTTGAGGATAATAATCTGAAGAGTGAGCCAGGGAAATTCCATATCCATAACAAAAATCCATTATCTCAGCAGAAGAAAAATTTGAAGCGTTATCAATTACAATCTTGTTTGGTACACCAAACCTCACCAAGATGTTTTCTTTGATAAAATTACACACTACTTCAAAAGTAATACTTTTTACTAGAATGGCTTCCACCCACTTAGTGAAGTAATCTGTGGCAGTCAAGACATGAGTATGTCCTACACTTGAAGATGGGTTGAGTGTTCCAATGAAATCTAAACCCCATTGTTGAAAGGGCTCTTCAATCACAACTAGTTTAAGTGGCAAGGTAGCCAACTTAGGTCTGCCTACAAAGGTCTGACAAGCTTCACATTTATCAACCCATTTTGATGCATCTTTAAACAAGGTAGGCCAATAGTATCCAACATGAAGAATCTTGTGGGTAGTAATAATAGACGAGTAATGGCCTCCACATGCTTGATCATGAAAAGCTGAGAAAAGCTTCTTTTGTTGTTCTTTGTCAACACATTTCAGAAATCTTCCATCCATTCTATGTTTTAATAAAGCATTCTCCCACAACACATACTGGGTTGATCTTAGCTTGATAGCTCTCTTCTCCTTGGTAGTCAAGTTAGGGGGACACTCACCATAGGTGAGAAAATGCGTGATATCAGCATACCATTCATTAGTCGAGCTAAGAAATAGAACAATAGGAATATCAACTTCCTCCTTGGATAATTCATGACTAGCTCCTTCAGTAATGAGTTCACACAAGCCTTTACCCCAAACTAGTTTGGTTGGTCTGATGTCAATATCATATTCTTGAACCTTTGCTACCTAGTTTCCTCTCTTAGTTCCAAATTATTACTACGTAAGAATGGACTTAATGGTTGTATCAGGCACAAGCACCACGGAGTGAGAGTTAAGAATATAAAACGAAACTGCTTGACAACTTTAACCACTGCAAAAGCATGTTTCTCCATCATCATGTATTTCAACTCATGATTTTTAAGAATGTAGCTCATGAATGCAATTGGGAGTTCATGATCATCAGAATCTTTCTGATTCAAGACAATAGCCAGGGTGCTTTCTATGGCATAGCAATAAATAATAAAATCTTTGCTAAAATCTGGACATGCTAAGATATGAGTTTTAGCAATAGTATTTTTAATACCTTCAAAGGCTTCTTTCCCTTCAGAGGACCAGCCAAACGTTTGTTTTCCTTTCATCATTTGAGAGATATTCAAAGTTAGCTCTGTAAAATCAGGAATGAATCTTCTTAGGAAGTTGATCTTACCAAAGAAAGAATGCACTCCCTTCTTACTTGTGGGAAGAGGAATCTACTGAATAGCTTGAACTCGTTCAGGATCAATTTGGATTCCATCTTTAGAGACAACATGTCCCAACAATTTTCCCTTCAGTAACACAAAAGATAGATTTCTTGGGATTCAAAGAAACCCCATGTTCTCTGCATTTCAAGAGAATTGTTTCCAGATGATGAAAATGATCTGCTCTAGTTTTAGAAAACATAGTCAGGTCATCTAGATACACAACAATACATTTCCCTTTCAAACTTCCAAAATCCAAGTCCATAGCTCTTTGAAAAGTGGCACCGGCATTAATGAGTCCAAAAGGCATCCTCTTGTAGGCAAAAGTACCCCAAGGGGTGGTGAAAGTAGTCTTGTGTTGATCTGTGGTATTAACTTCCACTTGATTATACCCTAAGAAGCCATCAAGCATGGACAACATTTCAAACCCTGTAACAACTTGCAAAACTTGATCCATCATGGGTAGAGGGTAGTTGTCTTTTAAAGAGGCCTGATTCAGATTCCTGAAGTCAACACAAATACGAATCTCACCATTTTTCTTCCTGACAGGCACAATATTGGAAATCCATGTCGAATGGTGAATGGGAAAAATAATTTTGGCTTTCAATAACTTCTGTATTTCCTGAAAAATGGTGTCAGTAATCTTCGATTGTACTGCCTTTGCTTTTTCTTGAAGGGTTTAATCCTAGGTTTGAGAGGGATGAAATGTTGCATCTCCTTTGGTTGGAAAGCTTTTAGATCCTCATATGAATATGCAAGAACATCCCTATACTTCTTTAAGAGGTTCACCACCTTCTTCTTTTCTTCTTGTGTACAACATTTTCCAACGTTAACCATTTTGGGGTCAGCAGCGCTCCCAATGTTAACCTTTTCATACTCAATGGATTTCCACACTCTAGTAGAAGCTTTAGACTTAACATACCTGTCATGTTTATCAAACAATTCCTCCAAACTCACCAGCCCTTTAGGAATCTTGTTACCTTTGAGTCTGATGCACCCATCTTGATCTGTCTCCTCTTTGACACCTTCCTCATTGAGAGATACACTCTCACGAGGCAAATTGTCACTTCCTTCGAAGTACAATTGTTCAAAGTTATCCCTGAGCTCCAAGAAAGAGAGCAAATGTTGATCATCGTTGAAGATTTGCCAATTACTTGCATTATCAGGCACACTGGGCCTATGAATCATTTCAATGGTAAATTTATCCTAAGAGAAATCAGGGTGAGGTATCAACAATGATCCTGAGACTGCTAGTGAATCAGCCCTGGTGTTCTTTTCTCTCGGCACAACTTCAATGGAGAAGGCATCAAGAAATTCAATAGAATCCCAAACTTGATTCCGGTAATGTTTCAACCTTCTATTCTTTACTTGAAAAAGGTCTCTGACTTGTTTAACAACTAGTTTTGCATCCCCACGAGCTAGAAGATTCTTCACACCTTTTTCTTTTGCCACATTAAGTCCAAGAATGAGGGCTTCATACTCTGCTATATTATTGGTATTTTCAAACTATAGCTTGAATGAGAAAGGATGAATCTTTCCTTCAGGAGATATCAACACCACACCTGCTCCAGAACCAGCTGAGAAACAGCTTCCATCAAATTCTAGATTCCAAACACCATTAGGATCATGAAGTACTTCATTGGGAAGCTGAGTTTCCTCTAGAGACATAATCATATAGTTACCATGTCCAATGTCCTCATAAAGTATCTAGGCTTTGGGATCATTCTTTTTTACACAATATACTCTGATTGCTTCTCAGGAAACAACTTCTTCATCTTTCCATTGACTGGTATGAGGGCATGTGACCAATCCATTTGAATCTCTCCTCCCACATCCTTACAAAAATTCCTACTTAACAACATACCATATGAAGGAGGAATATCCGCTACTAGAATCGTAGCCAAAACCTTCTTCTCTGGAAAAGTGGCAAAAGCTACTTGTGCATCTTTAATCCTTCCGACCAAGGGCACCTCCTTACTCTCCATAGAATAGTAGGATCCATAAGTGCATGTGAGAGTAAGACCCAAAGCATGAGCCACTTTGGCAGGCATTACATTATCTAATGCTCCTGAATCTATGACACAGTTGTTGAGTTTATGGCCTACTATAAGGAGAGTCACATAAAACGGTTTGATCTTCTCATTAGGTGAGGTGACTACAGCTACAAGGTTGGGTTGGGGTGTAGAGGATGGAGTAGGCAAAAAGGCCTTTAGAGGTGGTTTTGGAATGGGAATTGACAAAGTGAACCATTTTGGCAAAGGATTTAGGATGAGTTTGATAATACTCACCTTGAAATTTGAACCTTTGTCTTCTTAAGGTGATCAATGATATCAAAAGATCCAGAGGTGGATGGGCTATCATCACTAGGAATCTTAGGCTTATCAGGTTTAGGAGCTAGAGAAGAAAAATATTTAGCAGTAGCATTAGGAAAAGAAGAATTAGTAGAACTCACCTTCTATGTGGATGCAGTGGGAATAGGAGACCCTCTTCTTGCAACAACGGGAATAGTCATGGGAGGATCCTTGGATCTCCTAGTGGGTTGTATTAGTTTCTCTTTCTTATTTGTCTGCTCCCGAGTCATGACAACGTATGATTCGCTATTCATATGTGCTACTACAACATCATAATCATCCTCTTCATCAACACCTTCAAAGGTGCAAAGAAATTAACTTGAGATCCCTCAAGTCCCTCCAGTTCTTCATCAACTTCTTCTTCAAGTTCTTCACAATCCTCGTTAATCTCCTCATCTTCAGGATCTTTGACCTCATAAGTTGCATTAACAAGGACCTTGATGAGTGGCCCCTAAATTACCAGCCTTGTCTGAGAGGAAGGCAAATGACTCCTAGGCTAAAAATTCCTCCTTGAAACATTTGCACAAGGAGCATGCTGAGCCAATTGTTTCTTGATGGCAATGAGGTCATTTGCAAGATTTTGTACGAATGGATCTGTATTAGCTCCTGGAGTAGAAGAATGGGAAGAAGAGGCTCTATATTTGGAAGGATCTCTTTTTAACTTACCAGACATAATCAAGTCATCTTCAATGCTAACAACTAACCTCTGGTCCTCAGCCAATGTTACAAGGTTAGACCTTCTCGATGCGTAAATAACCTTAGGCAATTGATCATTTAGGAAGAAATTTTTTTGAATTTGATCTACAGGTTAAGTGTTTGGTGGGATTTTGTTAATCAACTTGTTGAACCTGGCCACAAATTCCCTCATGGGCTCTTGTGATTCTTTCTTTATTTGAAAAATCTGGGATAGCAACGCATGCACGTCTTCTATAGGTTTAAAACGGTTCTCAAACCTTGTTCTCATCGTGGTCCAACTAGTAATGGCCCTAGCAGAAGGTGATAGAACCAATCTGCTGCATTATCTTGCAAAGTTTCTACAAAAAGCCTCACCGAGACATCTTCATGTTCAACTCCGAGAACTCCACACGTAACTATGAAGGCTGCAATATGTTCATCAGGATGTACCTTTTCGTCACCTCTGAACTTGGGGAAGTTCTTCCTGTTACCCCTGGGTAACTCATGCAAAGGCTGAGGAAGGGCGAGAGGCCCAACACGATGGCCCCAAGGTAAAGAACTTCCATCCTTGGAAATACTACTTGAAGGGGAATTGAAACACCAGCAAGAATCAAAGTGCGGAGATTAGGGTTGGGTTGCTCTAAAGGGATACCACTTACAGGGTTTTGTCTTCAACAGAGGAGTGCTTGTGGAATGAGCTATTTTATTTCTCTCTGTTGAAGGAAAAGGGAAACCTTGCTGCTCCAAGAGCTGAAACTAAGAATCTTCAATACCAAGGGCCCTCCTGCCATGAGTAAACCATAGAGTCACCAGATCAAAGAATGATCAAGAAATTGTTCATAAAACTGGAATACGTTCAAAATGAATCCCAAATGAGTCGCTTAAATCGTTGGTTATCAAATAAGGACTTTATTAAAAGCAATAGCGAGGATGAAAGTCCCTCCTCTTTAATGGGAGAGGTTTCCTCATTAAAACTACACATTGTACATTTGTAAATAATGTTTTTCCTTTAATAAGGGAACCTCTCCCATTAAAGAGGAGGGACTTTCATCCCCCGACTGCTGCTTTCAATAAATTCCTCATTTGATAACCAACATACACACAGGAGGATATAGACGGACTTAAAACCAAAAACAACTTATCCTCACCATGAAATTCCAAAACAAAACCAAAGAATTTTCCAAATGCATCCTCCTCTCGACTGAATCCTTCTTCATTTACCTACACACAAACCAAAAATTCTCTCATGGATGAAATCTCACATTAACCAAAAAAGAAATTAATTCTTTCTTGGTATAAGGTTGTACATAGACCAATTTTTTTAGGGATTTAAGAATATTATTGGCTTATCTATATTTATAAGATATTTCTTCTATTAGTTAAATTTTATAGTTTATTTTTATTTTAAAATTTACTTTAACCAAGGGGCTCTTTTAGACACATATTTTTTGGGTGGTTGCTTTTTCTATCTATTTTGTTGGCAATTTTTTTCAATCAGTATATAATTTGTACTTCATATGCCCCCTAGATTTGTGACACATCATGCATTATTTGTTTGAAAACCATCATTCGCTTTCCATTCCCACCTTAAGATCTACTCCTCTAATTCTTTGTTTCATGTGAATATCTCAATCCCCTTGCTTGGTTGCAATTTTTTTTCAGGGTTCATTTTAAGACCCCCTCCAAAAAATTAGTTTAGAATTGGTGGTGAATCTCTAAAATCAACTTTCACATCAATGGCAAATTTATGAAAAACCATTTCATGGAAAAGCTAATCGGGTTGGACAACCGTCCATTGTTAGATCTGACCTAGGTTGGACGATGTCCAACCTAGGTTATACGGCAGACGATGGATGGTTTTCTGATATGGGTTGGATGGTCATCCATTGTCTGTCATCCAACCCATCCATCAAAATTGTGTTGATGGATGTCCATTGTCTTTCATCTAACCCATCCATCCAAATTGGGTTAGATGACCATCCATATTTCGCAACCGTCCAACTTGGGTTGGGCGATCGTCCATCAGATGTCATCTAACCTAGGTTGGACGGCCATCCATTATCTGTCATCCAACCTAGATTGAATGGTTGGGTTGGATGACAAATCATGGACGACCGTCCAACCCAGTGTGATGGTCATCCATCGTTAGCCATCCAACCTAGGTTGGACAACAAAAAATGGTTGTCAGTCCAACCTAAGTTAGATGGACACCCACTCTTTTTTGGATGTCTGTATTAATCGGGTACCCCCCTGCAACCCCCCAAGTTATGTATTATACCTTAGAGAATCCATGCATAAGTTAATTTTTACATATAAATAGTAGGTGAAATGACCCATACAAATGACTTGTCAGTCAAAATTTTCAATGAACTTGGCGGCAATGATCATTCTAAAAATTCACCATTTCCAATTTCCAAAATCCCTAATATTCGCAAGTTTATGAAAATTCACCAATAAAATTTTCTCTCGCTTTTTTGATTATCTCATTCTAAGTTCTTGTGCACATTCATTGAGGCTTCATATGTCGAGTTATCTCTATCTTTTCGAATCATATTAGTACCTTATTTTAGTTTGATGCATCACTTTAGTTCATCCTCCTAAACCTTGGTTACTTCGAGATACGCTAGCCCTTCGGCTCAACTCCTTGAGATTTTAGAATTGATTTTTTCCCGTATGTCAATGATCACAATAAAAGACAATTAAAATTTTACTTTGATTTGGATCTACTTTTATTATCCCAAGTTGCTCTGATGGGATTTCTATTTCCAATTTTCTTGATGATTACCATATTTTTATGGTCGTAATTTTAAATTTCCTTGATTTCAATTAATCGGCTAAAGCTCATTGGAAATGTTAATTATGTATTTTATCAATTACAAAATTTGCCCAATTATGAAAAAAATACAAATAAAACATCCTCAAACGGAGTTCTAGATGTGAAAATTAGACCTCAATTTTGAAAATGAATTGGGTGCGGTAGTATTTTTATTCTGTTACAGCACCCCATATATGTGTCTGCCATGAATTTGGCCAAATTTTGAATTTGAATGTTATCTTAGCAATGAAAATTACAAAGATATATAGGAAATCTCATTAACATCTTTAATTTCTTGCAATTTTGGTACTACTAATGGAAATGTTCAGTGCTTTTTTTGGAAAATGATATTATTGTCCATCAGAGACTTATTTGAATCTACTTAATTATCTAGATTTTTGTATGTAGATCTAATCAATTTTTCTAAGTTAGACTCAAGTACAATTGTGAAAATTGTTCTCCAAATAACTATCATAGGTAGACTAAGACTAGATCAAACTAAATGCACAATAGCTATTTATTCTAATCAAAAATTATAAAACGGAATCACTATTATAGAAATTTAGGCTAATGATAGCCTACATCGAATAATATATTTTAAGTGCCAGAAGACTCTTCTTTTCTAGATTGTAGTTTCCATATAAGTAAAAAACTTCTGTGGTGTTTTTCAAATCAAAATTCAAATGCAAAATCTACAGGTATGTGAAACCTTTCAATCTTAAGGATTATAAACCAATTTTCTTCACTTTGTTGGATTAGATAAGATCTTTATAGTGCTTATGAATGATCTCAGTTAAGGGATGAACTAATTAAAGCCCTTATTTTGATGTTACATTTCTACGGGATCACATATTTATTCATTTATTTTTCATCCCTAGTAAAGACAAGTAATTTATTCATCAAGGCTCGCTGTAACTAAAATGGTTTACCCACCACATTTATGGATAGTAATAAGGTTCGAATGGTTCCATAAGTTTGAGAAGGTGAATGGTTCAACAATGTTTGGAATTTTAAAATGGTTCAGACAGGTTCTATTTATAACTTACAAAAGCATGCATAGTCACATAAATAGGATATGAAAATTATTTTTAAAAAATATTTCACAATCCAGTTTTCATATTATTTCACAATACAATACATTACACTTATCATATAATATTTAAAGAACAATACTCTCTTATTCATGATCATTAATACATTTAGGTTCTAATTCATGATCATTAATACATTAAGTGCCAACATTTAAAAATACATTGTCACCACTTTGTTTTGTAGAAGTCTATTTCTTGCAATTCATATTAGGATTGCAACTATGGTTTATAGAATAAACTATCACAATAATTAATTTCATTTTTGAGAGTTGTTTTCATGACACTTCAACACTTTTTGGTTGTGCATAACTCCACCATCATGCCCACCTATCGGTGTTTCCATTGCACACTTTGGTGCAATTGTTAAGTAATACAAATATATGAGAGTTATAAAAGCATGGGCAACGAGAATATTCGCATGATTGAGTTGAGCGTAAATTTGACGTGTTTTTAAACATTTTGATGGGCCGTTTATGTTGAATACTTTTCCTATTTTTAGACAACATTTTTATGGGAAGTTGCATGTTGAGGAGGAGCCCCGCAAGTCTGAGGTAGATGATTTTCTTTCCACCAAGATATAGAAGGGTGGCACCTACAACAAGGAACCCTCGGAGATCAAGAGCATGATTCCCCCTAAACCCTCCAAGGGACCCAAATGATGGAGTCTCAAGGATTTATTATTCAAAAGCACCATCTAGGGTTGGGCACGAGTAAGGACAAGCTCTGGGACTTTCTATACCACCTACCAAGCAGTGGGAGAAACACAAAAGTTCAAGTAAAGTGGTTTGAAGCCCAATGATGCTAAGGCGGCTTCTAATAAAAGTAGGTAGCATGAGGTTTCAAAGTGCTCCAATGCCAAACTAGCTAAGGATTTGAAGACATATAGTGTGAATCCTCGTTCGAGCAGCTTTTTACGAAGAGTGGGAGGAGGGTGCCCATATCACTTCATTACACTGCTACGGAGCTCAAGAAGAGAACCTTTTTACCTTATAAGAAGGGGCCTCCTTAGAAGAGAATGTTTTTACCCTACAAGAAGGGGTTGCTTAGGTGTTTGGGTTTTTCTTCTAAATGGTATACAACCATGAATGGGCTTACCAAAAGCTTGAATATCATTTCTTAATAGATCAATGGTTGTCGAGAAAAAAAAAAATTGGCCTTATCGATTCTTATCGACACAGTGGATAAGTATTTTTGGAGATTCATCATTCAACATCTAAGCCAAGTTGAAGTGACTCTAATATTGGTTTCTAAGATTGAAGACTAGGAATTTTTATGTATTAGACATTTCAAGTTGCCACGGTCCATAATTTTCATAAACATACTCCTGGAAAAATGTGAGACAAATTTTAGTTCATGATTTGTTTCCCATGTATTAGGAAAGCAGAATACAGCTCCTTGTATAGATGGAAACAAGCTGAATCTAGAAGAAAAAGACCCTTATATGTAATTACATGTATTAATGTGCAACCTATTGGAAGGAGAAAAAATTATTATTCAGTCTGCAATATTGTTTCTAGCAATGTCTTGCTCTCACACATCTTAGACTTTTGAGATCCTAGCTCTATGTTATTAAGAATTTTCCTACCATCTCACAATATACGAAAGTATTGGTGTTGTAATATTAATGATAAAACATGTATTCTCTGGAGTAATATGGAGGAGGGGGCAAGGGCTTGGTAGATATTTTGATTATGGAAGAGGTTTTGAGCATTGTAGGTTGGCATCTACTATGCTAGAAGATTTATGACCATGGGTTTGTCCGATAAAATTTGAGTCAACTCATTAAGAGATTTTAAGGGATTTTGCTATATATACAAGCAGAATTGATATCTCCATTGTATTGTGGTTTATCATTTAAATTTTTGAAATGCAAATATAGTCGTCCTTTTGGGAGATTTTAGTTTTATAAGAGCGAAATAGACCGAATGGGTTTCAGCCATAAGAGTTTGGAAATCTTAGGAGTATAGTGGATATGTAAGTTCTTTATACTGAAAATATGATTGTTTAACTCACAAGGTCATGTTTTTGGATCTATATGCTATGTATTTTCATTTCAAGGGAAACTATAACTTATTGTGCTTTTTTTCAATGTAGAGATCTATGTGGCAATGGATTAACATGTCCTATTCCTCAAGATCTTGGGAATCTATAGAACTTAGTCTCACTGTATGTTCATTTCATGATCCATAGGGATCTAAAATGACTCTACTTCATCATATCAGTCAACATGAAGAAGGAAAATAAATACACGGAGGTTCTGTCTTTATAGTAACAGGACCACCGCTCTGTGCAGAGTGGTGGTTATAGAACCGCCGCCCAACCAGGGTGGCGGTCCTGAGACCACCAATCTGCATTGGGTGGTGGTCTTGGCTCTTTCAGACAAAAAATAAAAATATGAAACAAAAAACCCCATAATTTGAAAGGTTGTCCATGTCTCTTCTCCTCCATGACCTTTCCCATTCTCCAGTGCACGGGAGGACATGAGAAAGGCTATAAATACATGTTGTAGAAGAGAACAAGATCATCGAAGCATGAAAGCAAGTGAGCAAGAAGTTCTTAATGTTGGAATTGTGTTTTGTAGAAGAAAGGAGTGTTGAGATAGAACAAGTGAGTAATTGGGAGGAAGTGTGAGATATTATCTACTTCTCTTTCATACTTATTATTTGAATTGGCCAATAAAAGTGGGAAGAAAGAGAAATTTCCCTTCCCGACTGGTTTTTCCTCCTTTGGAGGATCTAGGATAAAACTTGTTTGTGTTTGTGAGTATATATTATTTCCTTTCCTACAATTTTTTATTCTAAGCACAATCAAAATTCATTCACTAGCTATTTCTATCATTTTCTAATAGAAAGTAGAATAACAACATTAATTTTTGATTTTGTGGATAATTCTAAAGTTGAAAAGTTTATGGATCATTTTGGTATTAGAGCTAACAAGTATCCAGGACTGTGGTATTCGAGGTAAATAGGCTTTACCTTGCGATCCAGAAATTTCTACAAGGAAGTGGAAATAGAGAATTCGGGGATAAATGGAGGAAGAGAACTTGGTCCGTAGAATCAAGATGTTGGAGACCATGATGGATAGGATGTTTAGAAGGAAAGAAGAACTTGCAGATTTGTAGAAGATAGCTTTTGTCAAGCAAGACTCCATGGACTCAGTGGTTTGAGGCTTAGCTGAAAATTTTGGCATAGGGAGGAGCCACCATGAGGAAGATTATGGGGAAGAGTGTGAAGAAGAGACTTCAAACACAAGAGAAAAGGTAAAATTTGATCATACTCCTTTTAAAGTTGAGACGAAAGTTGAAATTAAAAGCTTTGAAGGACAAGTAGATGCAGAGTTGCTTGATAAATGGTTAAAATAGTTAGAAGTCTACTTTAGCATCCATAATGTCACTAAGGCATAAAGGATCACCTTTTCACATTTCAAAATGGAGGGACACGCTCTGGTTTGGTGGGAAACCCATCTAACCACTTGTGAAAAGAAGAAGCATCCTATTATGAAATCTTGGCAAGAATTTAAAGAATTACTTAGAGCTAACTTCTATCCTATTGGCCACAAGACTGACCAAATGATTAAATGGTAGTATTTTAGATAAGGCAATGGTCAAAGTGTGCAGGACTATACTATAGAGTTTCAGAGGCAATACATGTTGCTAAAAATGGACTTGGAGGATGAGGATATTTTGACTAAGTACTTAGGAGGACTTCACACTCACCTTCGAAGAAAATTCATCTCCACAAATCCCAAAGATCTCAACAAGGCGTGTGTGCAGGAATACTACATAGATGATGAAAATAAGCAAGGAGAAGCAGAGCCAAGGGCAAAGTAGTCGACAAATCAGCAAAAAAAAGAGTATGGGCAAACAAGTAACAAGGGTAAGTGGAAAGGGAAAGGTAAAAAGTTGTCACTACTTTAAATACTTGTAAAGATCCCAAGAATTTTTGCAAGAACTGTGATATCAATGGTCATACTGATGCTACATGTTGGAAGTTGCATCCGGAGTTACATCCGAAGAACCAAACCAAGGACTCAAAGAAGTCCATGACAGCTTGTAAAAACAAAAGGGGAGGTGGAAATCAAAGATGAATCTGATGTAGATGAAAGGCTTGGATGCACGGCCACCAACATGGATAGCCAGGAAGAGGAGATGAGTAGACTATTCTAGATCAAAATCTAGATCAAGAGAACTAAGGTAAATGCTTTGGTTGATACCAGTTCTCAATCTAACTTGATTTCTGAAGAAATTGTAAAGAATCTTGGTCTTGATACTTATGATCATCCACACCCTTATCCTTTGGGTTGGGTGAAGAAGGGTGTTGAAATTTAGGTAACAAGAAGATGTAAGGTCAAGTTTGGGATAAATTCCCAGTATATTGATGTTTTGGAAGATGACGTTATTCCACTTGATGCTTTTGATGTTGTATTCGGGAGTCCTTACTTGTATATTAGGGATGTTATATTTATGAGAAGGAAAACGGTGCAGGATGGGTAAAGGATGGGATTAGCTACAACATCCGGGCACACTAGCATAAGACACGGGTTACTATGGTGAGTGATAACCAAGCAAAATGACTTATTCAGGAAAATCATAATCAATTTTGTTTACTTTTGTTAAAGGATAAACAAGATGGGGTAGAAGTTTCAGAGATTTCTAATTAGGGAAAGCATGATTTGGATAGTATTATTCAAGTATTTTTAGGAAGCATTTCAAGCTCCCGGTGGGTTACCACCAAAATGGGAAGTAGAGCATGAGATTCAGCTATTGCTAGAGCCCCCTCTCCTGAACATCGGGTTGTATAGAAAATCCTTGCTTGAGAGTACTGAAGTAAAGAAACAACTCTAAGAACTACTAGACAAAGGGGTGATACGTTTGAGCACCTCACCATGCGGTTTGCCTATTGTGATGGTGCCAAAGAAGGATGGTTCTTGGAGAATGTGCATCGACTATCGTGCTTTGAACAAGATCATCATAAAGAATAGATATCCACTTCCCCACATAGATGATCTCTTGGACCAGCTTCAAGCATGCCAAATTTTTCACGAAGTTGGATCTCAAGTCAGTTATCACCAAGTTAGAATGAAGGAGGAGGATATATGGAAGATTGCCTTTAAGACAAAACAGGGTTTGTATGAATGGTTAGTACTTCCTTTTGGGTTATGCAATGCACCCACTACATTTATGAGATTGATGAATGATGTATTGTGGGATTTCATATATTCATGTGTCATTGTATATCTAGACGATATCTTGATTTTTAGTGCCACATGGGAAGAACATCTAACTCATTTACAATAAGTCTTGCAAGTTCTCAGGGAGAAACAACTACTTTGTAATATGAAGAAATGTGAATTTTCCAAACAATCACTTGTCTATCTTAGGCACATGGTTGGAGGAGGAGAGCTACGAGTGGATTTAAATAACGTGGAAGCCATCACTAATTGGCCAACACCAATAGGAGCCACAGAGACTAAGATTTTTATTAGAGAGGTACAAAGATATGCGGAAGTTCATTTTGGAATTCTCCGTGATTACATCACCTTTACACACAGTGGCCGTAAAGAGTAAGGGTTTTGACTAGGGTAAGGAACAAGAAAAATACTTTGAGTTATTGAAATACAAGATTAGTCATGCTCCAAAGACTTTCTCTTCCTAATTTGTAACACCTTTCAAGTAGAGACAAATGCCGTGATTACGCTATGGGCACGATTTTGCTTCAAGAAGGTAAACATATATGCTATCATTTTGAAACTTTCACTTCAACAGTTAAAGGATATTCAGTATATGATAAGGAAATGTATGCACTAGTTCAGGAAATTAAAATGGAAGCATTATTTGTTGGGTAAAGAAACTATTGTTCACACTGACCACAAACCTCTTGAGTATTTGCAAGCACAGTCTAAATTACAGCAGGCAAGGCACTACAAATGGATGGGGTTCCTTCAACAGTTCCATCTGGTGATAAAATACAAGAAGGGTAGTACAAAATTGGTGGCAGACATGTTGTCTAGGATACCCACACATGAGAATTTCTCCTATTTGGCCACTTTCTCTTAGATTGAGCCCTTCACAAAGGAAGCTTATGGAGAATCATATTCCCAGGATAGAGACTTTGAAGTGACATTTCAGCAGTTACAATCCCAGGGGATTAAATGGACAGGGATTGAAGATTGTTATCTCAAGGATGGGCTACTCTACCGATGGGGGAAGCTTTGCATGCTAAAATAAGAAATAATTCTATTGATGAGGGAGGCACATACCTTGAAAGTAGCAGGACATTTTGGTGTTGGTAAGACCCTAGCCCACTTGCAAAGGTACGTGTATTGGCCCAATATGCAAGAAGAAGTATAAAAATTTATACATGAATGTAAATTTTTTTACACCAACAAGCCTAAGACTAGGAAGGAGGGTTTGTATATGCCTTTGCCAGTACCTACTTGTCCATGGGAGGACATTTCTATGGACTTTATAGGAGGATTACCTATGTCTAAACATGGCCATGACTATCTCTATGTTTTTGTTGATAGATTTAGTAAGATGTGTATTCATATAGCATGTAAAATGACAATAAAAGTACATGAGGTAGCAAATATTTTCTTTGCTAATGTATGGGTGCATTTTGGTTTGCCAAAGTCTATTGTTTCTGACAGGGATTCCAGGTTCTTGGGGAAGTTTTGGACTACTTTGTGGGAAAAGATGGATACCAGGTTACAGAGGAGAAAAACTTTCCATCCACAGACAAATGGACAAATAGAGGTGGTGAACAGGACTTTGGTACATTTGATTAGAGGGTATAACAACAAATACCCAAGAACTTGGGATGACTCCTTAGCCTACATTCAACATTCTTATAACCAATCAGTACACACATCCACTATGAAGTCATCGTTTGAAGCATACTTGGGATATCTACCTAGAAATCGGCTAGACATAGAAGTTGGGAAGCAGGATGAGGATGAAACATGAGACACAAAGTTGACTAGAGTAAACAAATTCATTGAGAGGATCCAAAAAATCCATCTCAAAGTCAAAGAACAACTAGAGAAATCTCAATCCAAGTACAAATCTAGGCACGGTCAAGCATTAGAGGGAACATAAGCTTCATGTTGGAGATAGATTTTGGCTTTACTTGAGCAAGGAGAGACTACAAGGTCAAGCACGGAAGCTCAAGCTGCTATTATATGGTCCCTTCACCATATTGGATCAGTTAGAGAAAATGCCTTTCGACTTGATTTACCGACATTTATGAGGATTTACTCTATAGTAAACTATGAGAACTTGCACCTATATGAGCTATACATGCTAGATGAAGATGAAGGACTACATTTTTTACCTTCCATAGAGGATTGTGTCTTGGACTCATGAGGCGAATAAGAGGAGGATGTAGTGTTAGCAGAAGGTCAGAGAGACTAGGAGAGGTCTGCAGGAGTCTTGTAAGATTGGACTGAAAGGAAAAACACCAAGGCAGGCTCGGTGGTACTAGAAGGAGCAAGTGAAGGAATTATTTCCTCATCTACTCCCCCACTAAGATTTTGTGGTACCAAAAGCCTCCTAAGCAGGGGAGGTGTGATCCATAGGGATCCAAAATAACCTTACTTCATCATATCATCCAAAGATTTAAGAAGGAAAATAAATACATGGAGGTTTTGTATTTATAGTAACAGACCACCACTGCATGCAGAGCGGCGGTTACTGAGTAATCATTGCCCAACCAAGGTGGCGGTCTTGAGACTTTCGGTCCGCATTGGGTAGAAGTCCCGGCTCTTTCGTATGAAAATAAAAATATGAAACTAATAGCCCCATAATTTGAAAGATTGTATGTGTCTCTTCTCCTCCATGACCTTTCTCATTCTCCAGTGCACGGAGGACATGAGAAAGGATATAAATACATGTTTGTAGAAGAGAACAAGATCATCGAAGCATGAAAGTAAGTGAGCAAGAAGTTCTTAGTGTTGGAATTGTGTTTTGTAGAAGAAATGAGTGTTAAGACAGAGAAAGTAAGTAATTGGGAGGAAGTGTGAGATATTATCTACTTCTCTTTCATACTTATTTTAATTTTTGTACTTATTGTTTGAATTGGCTAATAAAAGTGGGAAGAAAGAGCAATTTCCCTTCCCGAATGGTTTTTCCTCCTCTGGAGGTTTCCAGATAAAACTTGTTGGTTTTTGTGAGTTTATATTATGTCCTTTCCTGTAATTGTTGATTCTAAGCAAAAGAAAAATTCATTCACTAGTTATCTCTATCATTTTCTAATAGAAAGTAGAACGGCAACGTTAATTTTTGATTCTGTGGATAATTCCAAAGTTGAAGAGTTTACGATCATTTAAACTTTACCTTAAATATAAATTTTTGGTAAGCTTGTTATTTATGAGGAGAAGTGCCATTGCGGTTAGTCTCTTGTTTCATCCTGTGTACATTGTGAGGATTCCTTTTTCCACCTGTTTCTTTGTGAAGTTTTGAAAGATATGATTTGTAAATTTAATTATCTTGCCCTAATAATAGATGATATTGTAAATGGCTCTATTTCTTTTACAAAAACCTCTCCTACAACAATTTGTCTGGTATATTCCTGTCATTAAAAAACTTTTCAAGGTTTCCTCCAAAAATGTGTAGATATAACCAAAAAAATTCTCTGTGGACCAATTCAGTTTTGTTTCTTATGGTTTTTGGATATCAACAATTAATTGATGCAAGTAATAATATTCCTCAGCTTCCTAGGAAATCCTGGCCTATGTGGCAATGGGATTGGATCACTTTGTGGAATGTACTCTGAGCCACCAAAAGGTAAAATTGTAGTAGTTGTCTTTTAAATTGTACTTTGACCAAGAAGAAAGGAGGAGTTAGGACTAATTTCACTTAACCAAAACAACCCATCGTAAATACTATGAAAGTAATTAACAAATCCCTCTAAATCAAATAACTTATACGGGATGCAATAAAATGTATTGGTAATATTTATTACGCTAAAAGGAATTCCCCCTATGGTAAAGAGCCTACGCTTTTCACGTCATGAGTGTAAATTTGACTGGTGTTTACACGTTTTTTCATTGGCTTAAATTTGACGGGCGTTTATCTATTTTTTAGTCGTTACATGGAAACAACAATAGTTGATCCTCGAATGCAAAGTGGAACTCCAATAGTTGCATGCTTTGGGCAGATACTTTTGGTAAATTCGTGAAAGGATCTCCCATTTTAATAGCCTATGATAACAATCTTGTCATTGTTCGATTTCGATTTGATGTTGTTAGGGAGCTTTTTGAAGGGTTGTTGACAACGGCCGAGATTGAAGATCCAAGCCATGCTTCAAATTCTTTGAAAGGAATCAAGGGCCTTCGTGCTGGGAGATATATATCTTCCGAGTTCGTATGTTGTCCTTCACATATCAAATTAATGTAGATACACATCCAATCTTGAAATTATTTGGTAGAAGGGTGATCCATTACTCTATCTAGGAGGGTAATTATATTTGGCAATTCTTGAATGAAGTCACTCATATAGAGAGTTTTAGGTAATTTTAAAATCCCTTCTTCTTTTCTTCCACCAATATTTTACAATCATGGTCTAATACTTGTTTGGGGTTAAATCATGTTCCCTTAGGGTTAAAATATTAACATTATTGAGAGGAGGGATTCCTAGAGCCAAATTTATATGGTGTGCATTCAATTGAGAAATGTTTTGGCCTTGAGGATCTTTCAATTCTTTAGGTTGTCAGGTTAAAACAAGAAACACGAGCTAAGACAATATCAAGACATTGGATGTAAGTGGGAAACCCACCTACACAGACAACCCATTATTAAAGATTCTCTAGTTTAGGGATTGGCTTGTCATCCTTTATCCTATTCCAAAATTCTACCAAATCAATATGTTTAACATCACCATCCCCAATCTCAGAACAAAGGTTTCTAGTGAGGAGATAGGTTCATATCCAACATATTGGAACTTCATCTTGGCAAACTAGAGATTTTATGAACAATGAATGGAGGAAATCCAACTCCACAAAAAAATTGGGCAAGACTAGGGAAAATGGTTATCAAATAAGAAGGAAAATTAAAGAAAAGAAAAAAAGAGGAAAGAACTCTTCTTGATTGGATGGAAATGAAGCCCTCTTTCCCATTATCCTATTGACACTATTTTTTTGAATTTGGTTATAAAATGTTGGATTTTGGAGCAAATAAATGGTTATGGCATCATATAAAATGACAGGAAGAGCGCACGTTTTCAAACTTTTTGAATGAAAAAAATTTGGACAGACCTCGAATTAAGTATTTATATGCATGGGCGTAATTGTAAAATATGCTTTACAATGAGTAGTGCTTTAAAGTGGGGAATCGGGAAGTGAGGGAAGTTGAGAATTATTATATTAATACCTATTGGACCTAACATCACTAACTCTTCCCAACTCTTACCTTCTAATTGGTTATGGTAGAGATGCAGGAACCAAGAGGAGTAAAGGAATTGTTCCATTTGTTCCTCTTAAACCTAACATCACCTATCATGCCAATCACCTAAACCAATTGGATTTTGTAGAGATTCGGGAACAAGTGGAACTCAGAATAGTTCCACTTATTCTATTAAGGACCAATTTATCGATATACCACATAAACCGCTAGATCGAGACATTTAATCGATGAATCAAAGAACTTATGGAACTCAAGAATTATTCCTCCTATCCCTCAAAAGAATGATTTATCCAAAAATATTTTGGTCCTAAAAAATGAATAAGTATCAAAGAATAAAATATTTACCAAGGGAGATACAACTCATACAACTTGAAAATAAAAATATTTACCAAGAGGAAATACAACTCATAAAACATGAAAAAATTGACCTTGACTTCAAAATTTTGAATTTTTTTGTTGGTATATGACAACATATGGCTTTGACGAGGAACATGAATTGGATTGATTGAAAACTTTGGAAATTAAAAAATCATGGAGAGTCCCAAAATCTCTAGTTAATAAAAGACAAGTTCTTTATACATTGGGAAAAGAAATAAAACTAGTGACTCTTCCATGATCAGGAGATAAGTGACAAAAGAGAGATAGAAATAGGAAAACCACATACACAACAAGAAAATGAAAGACACAAGATAAAAAATATATTTACAAGGAATGGACGCCCACTTTTTTACTTATGCAACTTTATATATTACTCATTATATGATAATGGGAGACGTGTCTCATCGAAATAAGAAAGCTAATATGTATTTTCTCCACAAAAATATTAGATATTGAAAGGACAAAGCCAAAGAGAATAAAAATTACCATGACTTCCTTGAGGCTCTTTTATTTTATTCCACAATGAGAAACCAAGTCCCAAATTTGGAAATCATGTGACTTAGTCTTCTTAAGCCATGATATCAAATAGGAGTTTTAGGGTCAAAATGATAATGCTTTCCTAATAAATCATGATTATCAAATGTTAGATTTAGTCCACAAGCATTTACACCATAAGGGAACTTTCAATGTATAAAATTAGTAAGTAACATGCACTCTAAAAAAGGTTTAATTGATAACAAGTCAAGTGATATCGATGTATTGCAATAACTTTCTCAAGCATAGGTTAGTAATATAGTAAATAACTTGTTGTAGTCAAAAAATCATGCACTTACTATTACATTTATATCGTCGGGTATGTTATTTTATATATGGATCCTGCGTAGTAAAAATATTCACTTGTGACCCATCCTTTAGTCTTGTTATTAGTTAGTCAAGTGTCATTGTTGTTGTCTGGTTCAGTCGTCACTTGTCTCTACAGTTTTGAGTGTCTTTTAGGAGGTATTAGGTGTCATAATTTGCTCGGTTGTTGTCTTTAAGTCTATACTGGGGTGCATAGGGTTGCACTGGGGCACCTTGGGGCACCCCATTCCGTGATTTTAGGTTCTTGTGTCTTCATAATTTGTGGTCTTGATTTTTTTGTTTGAGTTCGGTCTTAACAGTTACCCCATGTATTCCCATAGGTTGTAGTTGGTAGTTTCGGGTCACTAGTGTCAAAATTTGAACAAGAGATCCCTATATAAAAATATCATACTCACTACATTATGGGTGGACATCTTACTATCAAGGAAGCTATCTACTAAGGCAACAAACTACATTTGGGCATCTTCTACATCTAAATCACACAAGCATAGGGGAAAGGGTTGTATTCTTTCCATTCCATCCACCATTTGCATTTTACGTCTAGTTATTGCCCCTATTACCGCGTCATTCAAGCTAGTGCACCCTAGGCACAAAATTGCATGCGCGTGCACTCACACACACACACACACAAAGAGAGAGAGAGAACTACATTGGGTCTGAAATGTAGTGCAACGCTCAGTCATAAGACCACTAGTTTGGCAGCTGAGGTCAATATGACCTATTCATATGCATTTTTATTTTTTTAGGAATTGATGCTTTGGATAGGGTTTTGCAGGTAGATCTTCATACAACATTTACAATGACATAGAGAACATTATTGTGACACCCATGTGACAGGAGTAAAGGTGTTACAGAGATATTGCGACACTATCAAACTCAAGTTCTGAGCTTTCCTGTAGTCTACAACACCCATATTATAGACCAGGGCACCCCGGGGTGCCCCAAGACTCTCCTATGTGCCTCAAAGATGTTAAAAACACTCATATCCTACCCTTCCCGAGGCCATTTAGTTACAGCCTTCCTAGTCTACATACCAATCTACTACAATCCAGTACACAATGAGGTAAGTTATTTTACATGTTAGTACCATATCCCTCTTAGTTCCATTACTTTGATATATTCAAATATTACAAATAAAATAGGTCTTGCATTCCAATATAACATTTATTTTCTATTTAGATTAACTCATAAAATAGTTTTAAAATCTCTATTTTTAGTTAATCATTTTGGTGAACCCCACATTTCGAACATTTTACTTTTGGATCCTCTTTCATACCTTAGTGGTTAGTCATAGTTCTTATTTTTCTCATCATGTCTCATTTTAGTGTTAACCCTATATATGATGAGGCAACCATAGCTGAGTTTAGGGATTTATATAGTTCTCCTATGATCTTTCCTGAAGACACTCAACGAAGCCCTCTTGGAAGGCTAATAACATGTGCCAACTAATCCTGTTGATTATCCTATAGGTATATGCCTTGTTGATGATCTTGTTGCTTTCACTCATTGCACGTCATGCCATCCAATTGCATGTGATCCTTCTTATTCTTCTTCTGATACGCCACCCAATGTTTTAGATCCCTCTATCATTGATTATTTGTTAGGCATTGATTCCCAAACCGTTGTACCTCCTACCTCTTCTCCCGCCACTTCCACCACTACTCCTATGTCTTCTACCACTTCCAATAGTCCTCCTCACACATCTCCTTTGAGCATGCATTCTCCTTCATATTACATTGATGATCCCATTTATTTTTATGATGACCATAGCCTTCTTTCTGAACCCACCCTTCTACTGATCACCATCATGACTCTCCTTCTTTCCATACTGCTACATGTGACTCTCTAGCTCCATCGTTACCCTCTCCAGAGGTTGCATCTCCTGTTATACATGAGTCACCACCCACCATTGCTTCTTCTTCTCCTATTCCCACATCCTCTACCCCTCCTACTATATCTTCACCTATTGAGGTTTCCTCCTTTCTCACCACACCTACTAGGGTTTGTGTTGATACTAGTCCTACTACCACTCCTATGTCCACATCTACCACTACACCTTTAGCATTGGATTCCACTTTATCCCCTCTTGACATTCCCATGATCACTCATAATGGAAAAATTCAACCACTCAACACCTTATTACCATCCCCTACCATCCCTTCGCACAACATTCTATCCCTTATGCATGTTGTAGGACAATTCCAATCACAAGTTCATACTCTTACTTTAGAAAGTAGAGCCTATTATGCCTCTATCGACAATAACTCTTTACATGGCAATCTTGTTCCTAAAAAGATTCATAATTTTTCCTTCCCAAAATATTGTTTCATGCCTACTTTCACATTCTTCGATGGTGTCGGTGATCCTCATGCTCATATCCTACATTACCACACACTTATGGCTGCTTACTATAATGATCAATTATTACTTAAGGCCTTTCGTTATAGTCTTACTGATGAGGCACTCCAATGGTACACACACTTACCCTTTGCATCCATTAGTACTTTTTATGATGTGGAGGATGATTTCCTCTGTCACTTTATTCTTAGCAATGGCCCTAAGGTTACGTATGACCACATTCCTACCTTACATTAAGGATCCTATGAACCTATTCAAGACTATATCTTACGATTCAATTCTTGCATACACCAG
Organism: Taxus wallichiana var. yunnanensis; assembly: GCA_018340775.1. Taxonomy (NCBI): domain Eukaryota; kingdom Viridiplantae; phylum Streptophyta; class Pinopsida; order Cupressales; family Taxaceae; genus Taxus; species Taxus wallichiana. The sequence goes on from CM031234.1 coordinate 510,502,849, forward strand.
CTTGTTTTCCAGCCTAGTGACCTAGAAAAGAAATTTATCTTTTGTCATGGTCTTATTCCTCCACTTAAACAAAGGCTCCAATACGACACTTGTGAGTCATTTATCCTCTTGTGCTATAATTTTATCGACCTAGAACAAGATCTTTCATCCTCACATGACATTGCACCCACACATGCTCCTCCACCACTTCCATTTGCTGCTCATCTACTCTCATCATCAGTTGAGCCTCCAAAGAAATCTCCACCATTGTCTAAAGTACATTCCACACAAGTTCAACCCACTTCTTCACCACCACCACATCCTTCTCCACTTCCATAGCAAGCTCCTACTTCCACCACTCCACCTCCTTCACGCAAACCTTTGTACTTCTCTCCGCACACTCGACCACATGATGTGCTTCACAATATTACTCAATGAGTGATTGATTTAGTTACCCTCTAACCAACATCATCCTCCACACCACTTACAACATCAACATGACCAACACTATTGCAATTATCATTGCATTTCTGGCCATAGGGACAATGATTGTCTTTCCTTATGCGAAAGGATATAACAACTAGTGGATTCTGACATCATCTCCTTTTCCTCTCATGGACACTCATTATATTCTTCACCCCATCAATGTCAACGTACAACACTTCAGCCTCTTCTCCATCAGGTGCTCATTTTGTTTGTCATGCTCCACCGCCACATATTTGTTCTCCGCCTCATCCATCATATCCACCACCACATTCATTACATCCGCTCCACCCACATTATCCACCACTTCATGCCGCTCCATCTCATGGTTTTTTGCTAGTCTCGTACATACCCCATAGTCACTACACATGACATTTCATTTGGTTCATACACTCACACTCTAGTCCATTCCACATGTTTCCACCACCACCCTTTGTCTTGGTCTTTAGTAGGTGATTCTTATCACCTTACCCCTCAATGACACACTTGTGTTTTTACTGGTTATTACATGATTGTTGAGGGTTTAGTTCTAAGAACCTTTCATCATGTGCTCCATCATTCATCTAGCACACCTCAATATTCTCCCGATGATGCACTCTTGCTTACATGGCTCATACTTGATTGCTGAGGGGTCTTATTACATGAGCCTACTCATCCATATGTTGGGGGCATCATTAATCCCCCCCTCTATTTTCATCATCTTTTCATCTTACTGTTACATTAGGTTCTCATCTATTCATTGTGATACATTTATCTATTTTATTCTATCACCATCATTACATAGCCTACATGCTACATATTTTATTCATCTCATCAATTACATTACATTAGTTATCTACATTATCATTTACCATGCATATTTCATCTACCATTACTCATATCCTCATACTAATTTATATTCATCACATACATTACACTACACATGCTAGAACAATGACCATCAAACCATACCACATTCATTATATAACAAGCGTGAAACATTTCAACATTGATCTCACATATATCAAAAATAGGTGTCCATACATATATCGTTCATACAATCATCATCCCCAAAACATATTTCATCACTGGGGGAAAGGCCCCTATATCATATACAATCATCACTATCAAACCTCATCATCACTATCACTCTCATATACCACGAGAGCCCTATAACTAGATGCCTCACCATCAATGCGACGTCGTATTTCATGGCCCCGAAACTTCTCCACCTGCCTATATAACATAAAAATCTCCATGTTCTACTCCAAGAACTAACGTTGTAAATCTACATATCATGCGAACATATCCTGGGCCAAGGGACCACCACCTACCACCTCTCGGGCACGTCGAGTCTCCTCCCATGCCTCGTCCCTTTCGCCAAGAAGATATTTACATGTCGTTGCTACTATGGCTACTAGCTCAAACAAATGGGTGTCCTCACCTACAATATTGTCCACATGCTCTAGTATCCCTCCATAGAGCACATCACTCAACACATTCCATGTCAATGTGCGGATCGAGGTGTCTACTATCAATGAATAATAAGCATCTCCTGCATACACAACATACAACCCCATGTTAGTTACACGCATGAAAAACAACATAAACAATTCATTAGTCACACTAAAAGCATACACAAATACTTACAATCTACCATAGCCATTGCTACAAGGTTAGGGAAATCTCCCTCACCCGCTCCTCCTGGCAATAGCTCCATAGCACCTGTGAACATTGGATATAACAATACCCATGACGCACTATCCACCATGCTCGATAATCCTCCATCCACCCTACATCATCTCTATCTACAACTATTATCATTGAGTCTACCTCGTCGGCCTTGGTGACATCAATTTCTCTATTTTGGGTCTTGGCTCAAGACTCCGCCCTCTTAGGGGCCCTAATAACTTATAACCATATGTATGGCTCTAGGGGCACATCCTATGCTATACCAAACTGTTGTGATACCCTCTCCACCTGAAAAAACTCGCCACACTTGGAAATCAATCTTTTAGCCATAGGGTCCTCCGAATACATCACAACTCTGTAACATTCTCAGGCCATTCCCCATAATCCCGATATGGCCTCCATATCATTAATCTAGACCCATCATATCTATCAGGGATCTAAAACTATCTATGTCCATCTTCCTATTATGGATATCAACCCAATGTAAGGAAAATATCTCTGGCCGAGTCCACTCTCCTCGTGGCCCTGCAACTGGTCTCCATATGGCTATATGCTCACATGCCCATACATGTAGTAATGTGGTGGCCCCTATACCCCCACCATGCTCATCCGTGTAAACCGATACAAATCCATGTATAAATTGGCCAACACACCGCGCCCACACGTATCTCATCCCATCCTCCTCTATCTATTGGCATATGTCGTGCATCTTATACAAGATGCCGACACCTCCTCCCTCCACTGTTATACATGACACTATCACCATTGTGATGAACTTCCGCAACTACGGAACCCTAGACTGTAATATCACATCCAAACTAATATGGGCCTCAAGGCACCTAGGCCCCTACAAAATATCGTCTAGATGAGCGCATCTGGCACTCCATATCCACTGCTACCATAACTCGTACTTGTTCTCCAACAAGTGGAAATTGCAGTATGTGATATACATCCTCTAGTGTCACCATCATCTTTCTTGTAAATAACCAAAATGTGCGAGTATCAACATACCACCTATCACATAATGCAATCCACATCGGCATATTATGGGGCACATCCCCCATCTATGTTATATGTCGTAGGCCGGTATGTTACATCACATCCCAATCATCATTTGACAAACCCAATCCCAATAATGTACTCAAGTGTCGACCACCATGAAACTCCCTTGAGTAGATGTCCCTCTGCACAACACCAAAAATAACAAACACAATGTTAGAACATTTTACACAGCCCAATAAAACTCTTCCAACATGTCAGAAACATATTCCCCAACAATACCCATCAACACAAAACTCCATTGACTAGGGTGCCTAGATGCAGGATTGGGGTTCCCGTAGCAAGACACTAGCGCCCTCACTACTCTTCTCTAGGTCCCAAACACCGAGAAATTCAAAAACACTAATTTTTCAAATATTCAACTAAAATACCTAGTACACCCTACATTTTTACAAAAATATACACTTACCAACTCATTCGCCACTCTCTCAAATCGGCTAGGACATAATGGTCTCGCTTAGGGAATCTTTACTCCCTCCGTATACACTCTCACACTTGCGTAAAAGACAAATGAAGTGATGAGTTAACTTTTCACTTTACTATTTATAATCACAATGCCACCTTTACCATGGTCTTTATTTAGTGCTTCTACCCACGACTAATGCATATTATATCGTTTCGCTCATATCTTGAGCATTTTTACTCTGATTTAGACCCCATTTGCGGCATTATTTTTTTAATTCCACCTACCACCATATTTTACACATTTCACATGCATTTTATCCCTTCATCATTGATTCCTCTCCACTACACACACATTTTTAACCTCTTTTTGTTACTTTTGGCTTAGAGTCCATTCTTGTTCATCACTCCCTCTTTCACCAAAAGGGGGCATATTATTGGGGTCCCCTATAATCCCCCTTATGTCACCACGTGTTCCAATATCATGAATTCAACTCCTCACAATTTATACCATGACATTTCACCATCAATCCCCCTAATGACCTAATATGGGGGTAACAATCGATTAACATTCCCCAAACACGATCACATGCCATAATTTATCAATTCCCCTAATGACCTAACTTGGGGGCAAAAATGACTAAAAATCATTTTTACGCGACATCTCATCAATTTTTAGCAACTTTCCCCTAATGACCTAACTTGGGGAAATTAGTGAAAAATCTCTCCACAAGTAACCAATCAAAACAATCAATCAACCAATCAAAATCAACGCATTCAAAGCAAATCAGTCAAATCTACAAGCGGTCTCCCAGATGACCTAACTTAGGAGTTACATTCACCACTTCTTTCCCAGATGACCTAACTTGGGATTTTATTCTATTTTCCACGTTCACTTCCAAATGACCCAACTTGGAAGCCGTCTCTTCCATTCTCGTGTTTTCTTCCTGATGACCTAACCTGGAAGCTATCTATTTCTATTGTGTTCACTTCCAGATGACCTAACTTGGAAGTCATCTCATTCTCTATCGTGTTTTCTTCCAGATGACCTAACTTGGAAGCCTTCACATTGTGGTGACACTCATGGAGTGGGGGAAAGAGTTCCTTTCCCCTTATCACTCCTATATGGGTCAACTATTTAATCAAAATCATTTGGATCCAAAAATCACAACATTTTGATCTGAGTCCGTCTGCAGTGGCTAGATCTTGAGGATGTAGTTAAAGCTTGAGAATAACATACTTTTCTCCCTACACTCTTCCTCTAGCGGTAGGACGCCAAAATCCTCCAATTATTCCATTCATATACAAGTGTTTGGGTTGGGAACTAATCACTCCCTACCTAGTGTAGTCTCTTTTCACCGCTTGCTTTAACAACCAACCCCAAATGCATTGGCACATCATGCAGATTGGTCTAGAATCTCACCCAAGGCACGCATAGGCACTGAGCCTCTCCTTTATGTGAGATTTTGAGAATGATCACCCTTGGTAAGGGAGTGCTTGCATAAACATGGAATGAACATACCCATTCTAGGAATTGGGATAAAGAACTAGTCCTAGTCTAATGCATCGAGCATGGTATAACATGATCAACTAATTGAAAGTAGAATCAAACCATGAATAATATAAAAAAGAAACTCGTAACATGCACATGAACATAAGGGAAGGTACATATCAAGATCCATCACATGAGTGCTTCTGAAACTCTTCATTATATTCATTAATCAAATATAGTAGCCAAGTTTACATCAAGAAGGGTTCCATCTCTGGGAACATTCATAGTAATAGGGATTTTATACATTACAGAGCCTACCATTACACATTACACAATACCTCTATATTTTTATTTCTCTTTTCCTCGCCTACATCTACACACACATACTAATTGATCTCTCTCTCAACCTTACTAGAAAACCATCCATATGAAGAACAAGAAGGAATCTTCTCTTAACCGCTCATCATTACCTATGAAATCCTAAAGGAATCCTCTCATGATTGCTCTACCACTACCCAAGAATATGTCAGATGTCGTCATTCATTTCCCTTAATCAATTTCCTTTAGCATGCATGTGTCTAGCTAATCCTTAACAACCTTGACTCCTTATCCTTTCATGATAATTGTATTGATGCCCTAATATCCTTTCCTTGAGCCACAAGTCTCCATATCTTATCCACATCTGTATATGGTTACTTTTCCATTTTCTCCCTATGCGCATCTTTTCATGTTGTCCAAAACTCACTAAGTCTTGAATCCATCCTTCCCGGGCGTGATCCTTTACACCTCTCCAAGAACTACTCCTTCGCGTGCCTTCACGTCTTACTTTCACATGCCGTAAGGCTCTGTGCCTTAGGTACTTAGTTATTTTAGGAGTCCAACATCACCCCGCACTAAACTAGTTGCCTCCTTGGTAATTCTCTGCACTTCCCGAACAAATTTTTTTCGACCCAAATCTGCTAAGGTAAAAATTTTGCTCAAAATAATAGTGGTTGGGAAAGAATCTGAATAAATAATTAAAGGATGGAGGAATATGTTATGCAACTAATTGGAGGAGTTTGGGGAACTCCACATCTATCTCATCCTTTAACTTTTCCCAAGCCCTCAATTCTGATAGGGCCTTTCCTGGTGTTTCTCCTACGAAACTGGGCACTGGTCTGTGAGGATCTCTTCCACCTTCCCCTTCAGTGCATTGATAGCCACCCCTAATTCCATGTAGACACCTTCGAACTCATCCATCCATTCAGTGATGGAGTCTTGGAGTTTGTTGATTCTAAAGTCTAGCTTCTCACACTTTGTCTTGATTTTATCGTTCTGGGTCGTGGTGTTAATGATAAACTGTGTGCACTCTGCCTTATTGGTAGGGATGGTCTCATGTAAAACCTTGAGGGCTTCCTCCTCCTCTGTCACCCATGCATCGATAATTGGCTCATATTTTCTACAGTTGTTGAAGCCCCTATCTGCTAGTATATTTGCTTCCTTGAGTTAGGAGAGAAATTCTTCCAACTCATTGATTCAGGCTTCAACAAAGACCTTGTTCTATTCTTTTTCCATTGTGAGATCTGTAGTTATGGGGCCCAAAACATCCTTGATGTTACTTAGTAACATCCCCATGAGGTCTTTGAGGTACTCCATTTCATCCCCATAGTTGTTCCTAGCCTAGCTTACCGATGTTGGACATTATCCCATAATGTTCTTTACTAGGACACCAACTCGGTCATACGCCTCCTTGGTTCATGATTTTTCACTCTTCAATGCTTGGTGCAATCTTTCTACTTCCTTTTCCTTCTCTTTCCTTGTCATGAGCAAGGTCCGAACAAAGGGCTTCGCATCCAAGTTGAATCGATCACCTCCGTGGATATCTTCTGCAATGCATTGCATGCCTTCTCATCTGTTAGGTGGTTAGGATCCACCACCTTATATGTATCTCCTCCTTTCTTCTTCAAATGAATGGTCCCGATCACGTGATCATTGACCTCGAACTCGGTTCCTCGAGTGGCAAAGGTGCATGTTCTAGCTGAGTATCTTCCTAGTCCTAGGTACACCCATGTCTTGATCCATCAAATCCCAACCATGTAACCTTTCTGGTGGGAGGGTGGACTAGAACCTCACACGCAACACCTTCATGGGTTCATCCATGAATTCTATATGTGGGGACACGAGAGTCCACTTCTTCCTCATTTCCTTGCACTTGGTCCTTTGCTTCTTTAATTCCAGGGTAAATCTTGTATCTTCCTTTATAGTGAAGGAGTACCCTCTATATCCTCCTCCTATGCTAGCGACCTATGTTGGGGAGGCCTCTTGTAGTGCCCAATTAAAAAAAAGGGAAAAGAAACAAAAAAAAATCAAAAAATCAAAAATAGAGAGGTGCGTTTGGTAGGATTTGATTAAGATTTGGGTGGAGGATTGTGTGTAGTAGAGGGAAGCATCGACAACCCGACAGTCACATGGGTAGCCCAAGGCACCGCCGGACCTATCATTTCTCTTGCTTAGCAATCCAAAAAAATATTTTGAGATCCGAGGCATGGACCATATAGAAATCTAAGGAAACATTGTAAATTCAGCAATTTGGATTGTTGCGCGATGGCGAGAATGTAGGGGCAAGGGTTTCCTCACGGATGGTTACACTGTTTCACGTATGCAACAAACAGGTCTCTAACCTGATCCATTTACTCGGCCATGCACTCCCATCCCGTGTCAATATGTGAGCCTTGGAATAGGGTATAAGCATCCATCAAAGCAAAAATATATAGGAATTTTGTCAGACGTTGTAGTTGCAAGTGCTCTCGTAGGTATGTATGCAGAATATGGAAGCATGTGATTGGCTATGAACTATTTGACTATGCCTAAAATGTCACCTCATGGACTGTAATGGCCGCTAGATATGCACAAAGTGGGTTTGTTGAAAATGATTAGAAACTTTCAAGAAAATGCTACTGATAGGTGCAAAACCAGGCTTCATAGCCTTTGCCAGCATTCCTCCCAACCTGTGAAAAAATGGGACCTCTGGAATAGGGTATGGGCATCTAACATAGCGTAAAAGATAGAGGAATATTATCAAATGTTTCTGTTGTAATTTGGCCTTGGTAAACACATATGTAAAATGTGGAAGCATAGCTAGGCACGTGAACTGTGTGACAAAATACCTCAAAAAATGACGTCCCATAGAATTCCTTAATTACAGGATATGCATGGTTTCGATTAAGGAAGCAATTGGCATTCAAGTTTTAGCTCTATTGTAAGCACGGTGGATTATATGTAGATGTTCAAAGAACCGGGCTATTCATTTTTGGCATGCACTATATTTTGATTGTTGCAAGGGTTCAACGGTAACTGTGGAAATGTTTGGGGAACTTGAGTTCGGACATGCTAGCTTATGGTGTATCTGATGGAAGATTAGTAGTTTATAGAGTCCCAAATCCACCCTCTTTACTGAACCAACTAGAAGGGCATTCAAAGGATGTTCAAGTGGGGATGTTGGCCCAAAATATAATGATTGTTTTTTCGATTATGAAATAGAGAAATAATATATATACTTGAAGACTAGAGTACCTATGTCACAAGGATATGCACAAAATGGGTTCATTAAAAAGGCCTTTGAAACCTTGAATCAAATGCCATTGGAAGGTGTAAAGCGAGACTCCAAAACCTTGGCCAACGCACACTCCCTTTCTGTATGAAAATGGGAGCTTCAAGGCAAGGGTGTTTGGTAAGGCACTTCACTACCATTCGATTAGATGCCTCGAAGAGACGTAATCTCATGGTTTGTGTTGGTGGAAAGGTGCGCCCAAAGTGGAGTTTTGAAAAGAAATGGGAATCTAGAAATCAAAGTGCATCTAGCAAGTGTATCACCAAACTCTTTGGTGGTGAACGCTAATATTTTTCTAGGCATGGTTCATCTCTCCATATCTTTCATAATTCTTGTTCTTAAGTTTTCATTTGCAACGAAATAAATCTAAAACTTTGGAATATCTCACATTCGATTATTTTTATATAAACTTGTTTTACAAAACAATAAAATGAAATATGACACTTAGGTAACCCAAATAACACTTGGTAGCTAAGCATAAACTTAAACCCCTCCTTCGGACACAATTTGGAAAACTTTGTAACCAAACTATTAGCGTGAAACAACAAAAATCCTCCTTATGTTTTACTTTACCGACTTGTAGTTTGATCATCATCCATGGCTACAACCACAACCTTCTATGCTACTAGACCTTGGGTGTCAAACTTAGGTGTTTGTGTCCATTGGTATTGGTAAGAACTAGAAGAGTCGCCAACTAAAACAACCCCTTTTATCTACCTTGCAAAGTTAGAAAATGCAATTTTGAGAGACTTGAAAAACAACACTCTGAGCCCCGTAAAGGATATGTCAAGCATTGTATGTGTTATTTGTTATGTAGAGAGTCACGTCAAGCAATAGCTCAACCTCGTTTGACTATTTACTCTCTCTTCACAGCTCCTCTAGGAGCCCTGGTGCTTTATTTTTACACTTTTAGGAAGCTGCCAAAATTGAAAAGTTGGCTTTCATTTTAAACCACCATTCAAACCTTGAGCAACAAAATGTCTTTCCACCTTCACAAACCTATAGTATATTTACTAGAAAATTGCTTCAACCCATTTGGTTTAGTATTCGGTAGCGGTGATGATCCATTGATGTCTTAGGGAAGAGTGGGGATTGATCTCTCCCGACAAGATCCAAACCCCATTGAGAGAAGGGCCAAAGGTCACAAGCGACTGTAAGGCATGACTAGGTGTATGATGAAGATTGACATGTTGTTGGAATTTTATGTAACACTTAACGTAGTCACAACAATCATGATTGAGGGTCACCAATAATAGCCTAGGTGAAGAATTTGTTTAAGCAACAACAAGGCCACTAAAATGACCTCCACAAATGCCATTGTGAACTTCTTTAATGGTATAAGGGATTTTAGAGCTGGTAAGGCACCATAAGAGGATACCGACAAAGTTGTGTTTATAGAGGAGGCCACCCATGATGACATAACGAGATGCCTTTTTGAGAAAGGTGCGCTCTCCATTACGCCGCTTATACCAAAGGTATTGTGTGTTTAGTGAGGCAGTTCGAGTGAGGTTAACACAACAAGATTTATAACAAGGTCTCAGTATGCATTTTATAGTAACAAAGATGTCAGAATCGACAGTGAAGCCGGTATTTGAGAAGAAAGGTAGGCCATGGTATCCTCAATTTATTGGTGGATCACGGAACAATTTGAATTTTATATCGGTCAAAGGTAGTCAACATGATGCCGACGTAACATTTGTATTCTTGAAGTATTTCATTATGACACTAATAAACACCATTGACTTGGTTTACTACTAGTTGAGAATCACCAAAGATATTAATGGACTTAACCTCTAAGGCATAGGCAATCATGAGACCCAATACAAGCGCTTCGTATTTGGCGATATTGTTAGTGCATTCGAAGTTGAGTTTGAATGATAAGGGCATAGGTTCCCCATCAAGAGGAATGAGGATAATACCTGCACCACCCCCATGCTAACATTTGGAACCGTCGAAGAATAAGGTCATTTGGTAAGGGTCATCATCCAAAGAGAGGTTAGCAATGGATTCGTCAAGGAAATCAAAATTTGAAGATTGATTCCCAGAAAGAGGCGCATCAGCGAGTTAGTCAGCAATGGCATGGCCCTTGATAGATTATTGGTGGATGAATTCAAGGTCTAGGTCAGCAAGAGCATGAGCCAACGTGCGACACGTTGATTTTGGTAAGGTTTAGCATACATGAAGTGTAAGGGGTTAGTGTTGGTCACAACATAGGTTTTGTGGTTGAGTAGGTAATGGCGAAGTTTGGTGGCAACAAAAACTAAGGCTAAGAAAAGTTTTTAAGGTGGGTGTATTAGGTTTCGTAGTCCAGAAGGGGCATGCACGGCTTATGTAATAAACCACCTACTCCCTATGTTTTTCGTCACGATGAGCAAGCATAGCCCCTAAAGAGTGATCAATAGCAGAGATGTATAGGTAGAAGGGTTGGTCGTCTTTAGGTGGGATGAGTACGGGTGGTTGGAGAAGGTATTGTTTTAAGGCCTCAAAAGCTATGTGGCAATCATCATCCCATTTAAAAGAGATGTCATTTTGAGAAGGTGATGAAATGGTTGACAACGATCACATAATTGTGAAATGAAATGGTGAATGGACTGCAATTTACCTTGCAGGCTACGAAGTTGTTTAAGGTTAGTGGGCGGAGGCATTTCCAAAATGGCCTTGACTTTAGCAGGGTCAACTTCTATACCACGGAGGGAAACAATAAATCCTAGGAGCTTTCTTGAGAGAACTGCGAAGACGTAATTTTTAGGTTGAAGGCGTACGTAAAATTTAATGAGGTAGTCAAAGATGGTTTTGAGGATGGCGAGGTGCTCGGTGATTTGTTTAGATTTGGCCAAGAGATCATCCACGTAATCTTCCAATATGTGATGCATGATATCATGGAAGATGTAAGTCATAGCACGTTGATATGTAGCACCAGTATTTTTAAGGCCAAAAGGCATGACTCGATAGCAGAAGGTCCCCCAAGGGGTAATGAATGTGGTTTTGTGCTGATCCTCTAGAGCGAGCAAGATTTGGTTATAACCCGAGAAACCATCCATAAGTGATAGCATCTCATGGCCAGCGGTAAGGTCAACCAACTGGTCAATACCAAGCAGAGGAAAATCATCTTTTGGGTAGGCAAGGTTGAGATCAGGAAATCGGTGCAAATGTGAAGTCCCCCTGTCGCCTTAGTGATAGGGACGATGTTAGAAATCCATTGGGGGTAATCGATGGGTAAGATGAAGGAAACTGAGAGAAGGTGTTGAAGTTCTTCTTTAACAAGAAGAGCAATGTGAGGGTGCATTTTCCTCAACTTTTGTTTTACGGGTTTGGCATTGGGAATGGTTACAATATTATGGACCATGATATTGGAATCAATGCCGAACATGTCAATATAGGACCAACCGAAAGCATGGCTATGAATTTTAATAAAAGAAGTGAGGGCTTCTGTTCACCAAAGATCCGTGAGATTGGCCAATCTTGAGAATGTGGGGGTCGTCCTGAGTGTGGATGTTGACTTTGATAGTCGATTCATTCAACATTTTTTGTGTCTCAGAAGGTAACGACCGATGAATATAAGAGTCTTCAGCACCAAGGTAGGTGAGTATGGATTCATCATCCTGACATTAAACAACATTAATAGAAGGAGTATCATCCCTATCATGTCAAGATACAAGAAAGGAAGGAGGAAGGAGCCTCGCCATCATGGTGATAGGTCGAGGCCCCCGAGGAAATGGTATTTAGGGAAAAAAACCTTGGTAGGAGGGATAGATTCAGGATCCATCAACTCCAGTTGGTGAAGGTGGTGAAGATGGTGTAGGTGAAGAAGGTGGAGAGGGGTCATGTCTTGATGAGTTCAATACGGGGCTTTTTGGTAGGTAGTTTGGTAAAACTAATTCCACTACGATCATTGTGTTTACACGTGGTACATGAAATAACGGTGTGATGACCTTGTTCATAAAGGCCAAAACTGAAACCATTCCGGGCACAACGGTGTACAAAAGTGTGAGCAAAGTGGCGATTGGTAAGCGAATCAAGGTCAGGCTAAAAAGGTTGGGTTTGTGATGATTGTTCGGGTGTGTGAGTGGAAATGTCAAGACCCCATAGGTAAGATGGGTACGGAGGTGGGGAGGACCATAAAGGAGATGCTCGCCTATGCAATGATCATAGTGAGGATGTTGGTGAAGGTTTCCATACTCTTGTGGAGTAAGGAATGTATTGACATTGTACAGGTGATACTCCCCCATAGTGAGGCGTTGAAAAACACCTTCCAAGGGATCAGTGGTTGATATATTGGTGGCTAGAATGGAGGAAGCGTTAGAAGCTAGATCAGCGGAATTGTTGGTTAGTTGGGAAGCTGAGGTGTGATTGGTAGAAGCGGCAAGCATCAGGGGAATAGAAGATTTGGGTGAAGGTGAAGTTGCAACGATGCTATTAGATGGGGTCGTGTGTGAAGAAGATGTAGGCGGGAGGTGGATGCCTTAATAGGTACAAGGACATCATTGGTCTTGTAAAGCATGTTGTAGGTTTTGAAAGGTGATGGGTCAGCTGGAATGGTATAAGAACATCCTTCATGTTTGAACTTTACACATCGGTGCAAAGTAGAAGGAACACAACCCATGGCATGAATCCAGGGTCTGCCGAGAAAAAAATTATATTAAAACTCCCCTTCCAACACATAGAATAGCTTGGGAACGAGACGGGAACCCACACGAATGTGGAGGATGATAGTGCCGAGTGTAGAGGTGATAGCGTCATTGAATGAACGCAACATGACTAGATGTTTATGCATGCAGTTGTTGGGTATGCACATTTGTTTGAATGCGTGAGAGGAGATGATGTTAATGCTAGCACCCCATCGATCATAACACATCGAGATGTGTATATTATCGATATGGATGGAGATGAAAAGTGCGGATCTAGGTCATCGGTTTGGTGGGGAAAATTTCGTCATTCGAGAAACTAAGGATAAGCAACTTGGTGAACAGGTGGAGGTGACGAGGTAGACGGCAATTTGGTGAGTGACACGACATGATGAGGTGTGATAATAGATGCTACAGGTGTGGGGTCATTAGGTAAAACTTCAATGGATTGAAGAACCTCCATGAGGGCTTGACGATGTGACTCTGAGGTTTGGATGAGATCATATAAGGACATTTTGAGGGGAGATTGGTGTATTTGTTTTAGCATGGTGCGATGTGTGACGCCTTTAAAAATGGGGTACATGGGGCCACCGATAGTTATTTTAGGTATGGGTGTAGATGGTATGTTGGGTATAGGATTGGTTGGTGGGTCGGGCTTGTTTTTTCTTTTCCCTTCTCGCGCATGTGTATTTATGTGTACCATGTTGATTTGAGGGAAGTTGGAAAATGGAGAAGGTTTAGGGTAAGTGGTATAACGACACGATGGGAAAAAACCTACTGGAGGAGAAAAACCCAGTGAGGTGAGTTGGGCGCAATGGCATTTAAGTGGAGGCATGGCAAGTTCTCTGATGTGAACCATGTTAATTTCAAATTTCGGGGTGGCTCTATGAGCTGTGAGGGTGGAGGTTGTGGTATAGGTGTAGGAGGAAGATGTGAAGAAGGTGGTGAGGGTTAAATAGGTTCATCATCCAGAGGTCATCGTCATCAAAATTAGGTCGAAGGACATAATTGAATGATGGCAGCCTTTAGACCCTTACAGCTTCTCAACATCATGTCCCGCACACGATGGTAAGTAAAATTTTAGTATCATCAAACCCTTCGGTTTAGATGGTGGCATATGATCCCACCAATGGATCACAATGCGAAGTGAAAGTAGGTTTGGTTGGAAGATTGGGTGGTTGTGGTGGTAGTTGAGGTAATGAAGTCTTGGATTAGGGTTGTACTTTCTTTTGTGTAGGTGTAGCAAGAAAGAGGGGTAGGTTTAACCACCTCTTTGGAAATTAACGGTTTTTTTGATTTTGGTGCTTTTCTTAGGTAGAGGTGTAGGGGGAGCATGTGATGTAGATGGAAAGGCAGATGGTGGGAGAGGATGAGTGACCCAAGGGGACAACTGAGGTGCAGTGGTAGGTGTTGGTCAAAGTCGAGAGAGAGGTACAGGTGAGGTGGAAGAAAATGTCATAGGTAGTGAAGGAGGTATAGAAGGTAATGGTGGTATAGGAGGCAAAGAAGTTATAGATGGTGATGAAGGACACAAGGTTTGCCTAGGTAGAGCTGTAGGCTGTGGTAAAGGGGTCAAGGGATTTTTAGGTTTACCCCTGGAGAGCGTAGATTTTGTTAAGGTAGAGGGGTGAGGTCCCAAGATGGATGGTAGGGGTGAAGGTGATAAAGGTGTAGTTGGTGAGGTCGGTGTGTGCGGATTAGAAGGTTGGGTTTTTTGTTTAGGTTGAGGGATTGGTTTAATAGGTATATGGGAAGATGTGGTCAAGTGTATCCTGATAGGAGGATGTGCAAGGTTTGATGTGGGTGTGACCCCTAGAACACTAGTGGGTTTAGATATAAGAGATGATGTTGGAACACATCGGCTAGCAAGTAGAGGGGCGGGTATAGATGAGGACGATGCAATAGAAGATGTATCAAGAGTTATGTTCATGTATGGTTTGGGTTGTTGAAACATCTTCGGATAAATGGTAGAAGTGTCAGTGGAAGATGATTTCATTTGGGTTGAGACTGGGAGTAAGAGACGCCCCCAAAGTAAAGACCTATCAACATAATCCAGGCGGTCGGCCAAATGTGAGAACGGCACTATGGTAGATGAGGTAGATGTGGAGCACGTGGGAATTCTCGTAAAATGTGTCTGAGAAATAGGGAATTCACTAGCTTCGGCATTTGTAGGCAAGCGAGCCAAAAGTAGGTCCGTATGATCTTGGGTAGTTGATGGAGAATGGTCACCGAGTGGTAATGAAAAATCTATTGGATCCTGAATAGGTGGAGAAGACGATGGGTACTCCTCTATGGGTGGAGGAGGTACAATTGGTAGCGGTTCACTGGGTAGGGAAGTTGAAGGGGAAATGATATCGGTGCTAACGAGAGACTCCTCCGTAGGTGTACGGGGAGGTGAAGGGCTTTCCTCTATGGGTAGAGGAATGGATAAAGTAGGTTCCTGTGCGGGTAGAGGATTTCGGGCTAGGATTTCCTTGATGGAGGGAATAGGAGATATTTGGGAAACAAGTGGTAAGTCAATAAAGATAACATGTACCTCACGTGTATTACTTTCATTGTGTGAGGCATTACCAGTTTGATCATTAGATGGGGAATGGTTAGGGAATGGTTTCTTGAAAATATGAAGGTCTTGATTGGCAGGTGCATTAGGGTTATCCAGGACTAACTCGCCGCTCTCGAGCATTCCCTGAACAATGTTTTTAAAGGTGATACAATTGTTGTCACTTGTGACCATTTACACGGTGATAGTTACAGTAGTCATTTTCCTTGTACCAACCTAGTATGGGGCGAGAGGGGTCAAAACCAGTATGTGGTTTGATAGGAGGAAGGGTGATGGCATTAGCTTTAATAAGCTTTTCTAAAACAGATGAATATGGTTCCCCAATTGGTGTATTTATTTTTGTTCATGTTTGAATTGGAAGACTTGGACCGGTGATGATTCGATGAAGGTTTAGCATGATTGGATGGATGAGAAGGGCCAGCCTTAAGTACCACTATGTTAACAGTTCCCTTGGCTTTAGAATAACTCGTCTGAGGTTTTAAGGAAGAGGAAGTATCATGTGATTTAAACGAGGAGTTCTTGTTTCATAATTATATCTTATTATCTTTGATGGCATGAATTTAGAGCTTACATGCCATGGTGAAATCCTCATCGAATGTTTGAAAGGTTTGCACTTATAAGGTACGTGAGATATGTCTAGACAAAGCTCGTGTGAAGAGCTCTATGAGTTTAATTTGCGGTAATTGGAAAGTGAGTTGGTTGCTTAGGCTATGCCAATGAGTGACAAAATCTATGATAGATTTATCGTCATATTGAGGCATGGAATAAAGATCATTAATGGTAACCTTCTTGACGATGTTAATCAAAAAATGATCCAAGAAGGCTTGGGCTATTTGGTTGAATGAGAAGATGGAATGTCTAGGTAATCCACTATACCAGTCCAATGCTAGACCAGTTAGGGACATGGGAAAGGTTCGCAAAAGTAGAGCATCATCATGGGCAATTAAGTAACACCCATGTTTGAAAGATCGCAAATGTTGCTGTGGGTCTTCCTTACTATTAAAGTGGTTAAACTTAGGCATCTCCTAGTGTACGGGATATGGGCGAATGGGAATGGATGGGTGAATAGGCTCATTACAAATCTCGTCATAGGTGAGAGAATTGCATGGAGCCAGAAATAGATGCTTCTAATGTCTACATCTTATCCATCATTAACTTGATAAAGTCATTGTTAGGTTGTGAAGATTGGGTAACCCCCGGAGCGAAAGGAGGTTGTTGTGGGACATATGAAGAATACGACATGCCAGAATATGGTGGTGTCGAATAAGGAGGCGGGAATTGAGAGACAGACATAGAGGGTATATATCTGGACTGACTAAATGACGGATAAAAGCAGAGTCGGCTAAGTAGTAG
This sequence comes from Taxus wallichiana var. yunnanensis, assembly GCA_018340775.1. NCBI lineage: Eukaryota > Viridiplantae > Streptophyta > Pinopsida > Cupressales > Taxaceae > Taxus > Taxus wallichiana. The sequence goes on from CM031234.1 coordinate 510,520,062, forward strand.
TAGGTATGTGAGGGTGGAACACTCGTAGTGACCCTGGTAGAGATGGGAAGTAGAGATTGGGGAATAGAAAGGAAAATGTTTTGAAATGGGGTAGAGGTTACTTGACACAAAGGGTGATAGCGTTAAGACCGATATATATGAGACAACAGTGTAGATGATGCTATGTTTTGGGTGGTGGATGAAGGTATGGTGGAGATCTGCGGGTGCGGTAGAGGTGGCGGCTGCGGTAGTCAAAGCTGGCATGGGACCTAACAGGACACAATTGGGGATAAAACGGGTGAGGTCACCATGGTAGGAGGTGGAGCCGAGGCGAAGCGATCATTAGGGACGGAGATAAGGATACAGGCATGTCATAGATCAATTAGCCCGAGGCATCTCGAGTGGAGGCATGGGTGAGGTAGTGGCTCAAAGCAAAGGGATTCTGATCCAAGAGTTGTCAAACTTCATGTCACCCGTAGGAATGGCGATAGGGTGATTGGGATCCATGGATGATGAGATGGAAGGTGGTGAAGGACTCGGTGATGAAGGGCTAGGTGGGAGTGGTAGTCGACTAGTGTGAAATACGAGGGCACTTGTCCTGACTATGGGTTAGCACCATATATGGATAGGAACCGATTTAGTGAGACTCTATTATGTCTAAATGGCACGAACTAGGAAAACAGTCCACGGTGAGTGAATTAGGTCAGCTAGTGAGCTATAAAACAACCAGGTGATGATTGACACCAGCTTTAGGTAAACTAATGCTCAGTTAGGCTTAACCAGTGTTGGTTACTGTGAAAAACCAATAGTCTATTAAATGATGGTCCCAGACTGACAATTTTCACATAGGATGAGATGTAAGGTGACTGTGATTGAAGTAACGATAATATGAAAGGTGATAAGAGCCTTTTATAGCTCAGAAAGTGAAATAGGTGTCTTTTGGATAGGTATCCAAGAAGACTTCAGACCGACACCGGTTGGGTTAAACCGATGCCGGTTAAATATAACCGTAGCTGGTTACTATGAAATTAAAATAGAGAATAAGAAGAATGGTTGTGATTTAAAAATATGGTGTTGAATAAAACCCAAAAGTCTAAGAATGATGTAGATGTGGTCCAGGCACACTCAGAGGAAGTCAGAATACATCGACTATGATTGGGAGTGTGCAAGGAAAGATAAAAATAATGATCGAAAGCTCTCACCTCAAAATGCAAATCAAGTAGAACACTAAGAAAGAACGTTCCTAGAGTGCCTATTCTATTACGTTTGTTTAGCTTATGCTATTTGTATGGACTGACTGTTATGAATAGAACAATAAAATTTCTTGGTGAGGAAGGCTTCCTATGAAGAAAGAATTCTAAAGGGTGAGGTTTCAGGAATGTTATGGCGGGGCGGGCTTTACTTTGAAGTATGACTCGACGGAAAGCTTGAGCTGGTACCGTGCCACTGTATCCATGATCGTATGATCACCACACTTCTTCCAAGTAGGATGTTGTTTAAGAATGTATGTATCTTTAATTTTTGTGTGGTTTGGTTAAAATTAGAGAAAGAGAAAAGGATAGAAGTGCTTTTCTACGATTCATTTATCAACTATCACCTGGTCATGACTTCCAGTAGTATAGGTTGCCTTCAATTAATGTGAGATAATGAGCTAAATTAGAATGTAGTGCACTTGTTTGAAACCCAAATTGAAAGTATGATATTCGATGACAACAATAGATGAACAGAAGAGGGATGCTCTTTCACTAAAATTCAGAAAACAAGAATAAGAAGGTTCTTTTTAAATACACCAAAAGAAATGTGTCTTTCAGAGCAAGTAGAAAGAAGAGAATGTTACCAAGGAGAAAGTCTTAATGTGAATGCTACTTAGAGGAAACAAACACACATAATTTTCACCTAGGAATGAAGAAAGATGCAAGGAACCCCTGAATGGGTCCCACCAGGCATGCCAAAATGTTTCACCTGATTTCTTAGTTTTTCTAAGAAGTACTTGACGAAACAGATAAGGTAAAGGGTGGTAAGAGGAATACCTAATTTGGGATGGTTGAAGGTTATATGCGCGTGTATCTGAATCCTGAATCAAAGTGATTGTGAGACCTTCCTTTTGGCTAGGAGGAACTACCTATATAAGAATAAAAAAAAGACCACCAAAGAGAGTTAAACAATATATGCAGTGGACTGCCTAGCATGTGCTAGATCCTGGAAGTGCGATACTTCCTAGATGGTTGTCAATCCACTGTTTAAAACAATTCAATGCTGAAATAAAGTAAATATTGTCCTACTGTAGTTTAATATAATTTAGGCATCTCATACAAATGTAATAGGGTAGATCTCATCTAACAGAGACTAGGCTAGAAGGAGATCCAGAGGTCAAGCGAGGTTGGTTATAGGTGAATCGAGCTAACATGCTAGGTTAGATACGAGATCCAAGGTCAAATAGGTGTCCTAGTAGGTATATGTCAAAAACAAAGTTGTTATTCGGCGAAAAATCGGCAAGACAGAGACCAACCATGGTTTTACTGTAATCGATGACATTTTTATTGTCAACCGTGGTTACATAGAACCGATTTACGGTTAAGTCGAGTGGTGGTAGAATCACACAATTTGGTTTTGGAGTTTTGGGGTAAAATTGATGTGGATAGAAGCGTGATTAATCATAGAGGGGGTGTAGATATGTTACTAAGGTCCGAGGCTACTAAGGAGAGATCAAAATGGGAAATTAGACCAAGTATTAAGATGATTGGATATGGAAGGTGGCTGCATTGAAGAGAGGGAATGGACAAAGGGTAAAATACTAGGTTCATTTACCACAAATACTACAGATGATGATAAGAAAATGAAACAGATGGAAGGAGGATACTTCCTCTTCTATGAGGTGCAGTCGAAGAATGAATGAAGAAGTTACTGCATTGGAGAATGCTGGGAAGAAATTTTCACTGTTGTGCCAGTGTATTTGGTTGCCCTTGTTGATCACAAATCAATCTTCGTTATGTTGTTGCATCTAAAGAGATCGAATTCAAGATCAAAAGTCTTCCAACAAAAACCAACCCGTATTACAAAGTTGTAGATGGGGTTAAATAGGCCATTTGGTCCATTTCGGTATAACCGGCGCCGGTTTAGGGTGAACCAACGTCGGTTTGGGCGAGATATCTCGGGTTGTTCAAAAGTTTCCTGGGAAGTTGTTCCACCATTTGATAAGGGTTTCTTCTTTTCCTCGGGGCAAAAACCGACCTTAGGAGGCTTTTAATGTGAGGTGAGGGACTGGGTCTAATGTTAGGTTTTATTTAGGACATTGGTTTAGGGTTTAGGTTAATGGGTCAAATGATGGGGGTGGTTAGGTGAAGTGTATTTAATAAAGGCAATTTTATTAAATAGGTGTGTGAGGGTAGTGAATTAATTTAATGTGAATAATTAAATTAATGTGTGTGTGGGTAAAAGGTCATTAACTTAATTAAAATAATTAAATTAATATGTATGGAGGTAAATGGCATTAATTTAATTAAAGTAATTAAATTAAAATGTGTGGGTGCAGGAGGTAAGTGCTTAAGGTGTTGAGGATGAGGAAGTGATTATAGGGTTGTCTAGGGGACCAAGGTGATTACGACACGATTTCGGTGTCTACATTTTGCCCCTTCTTGTTGTGTAGCTTGTATTGGTAAGCGACGTGAACAAGAATAGAGTGTGGTTGCCCCAAGTGGGAATGAGGGTGATCCCCCTCAAACTAGGAACTGATGAGGTGGCAGAGCACATTGGCGAGTGGTTTGATAAAAGTGGATGTGAAGAAGAATAGTGAAAAATGGGGAAAGGAGTAAAGGGCAAAGAGGGTAGATAGGTAAATGGGCCAAGGTCAAAGGTAGGGGCAGTTGAACGCATGCACACGTATAAACTGTGACACGGTACTAGGTTGAAGAGCTTGCAAAATCTACATCATCTAAGGTCGATAGGTTTATCCAAACAAGGTTGAAGTGATTCAGTATCCAAGGTATAGGATAAGGTCAGGAAGCACAACGTAGGTTAGGTGCAGGAATGTTTAGGTATGTTCCAATACACCAAAGGTAGGGTCAAGATAAATGGTCACGACAATAGGCTAGGTAAGGTCACTAGGTCAAACAACATAGGTAATGAAGTGTCGCAAGGTATAATGAACATATGAGGTCAAAGGTCACTAGCGATAGGCCAGGTATATAAGAGCGAGGTCGCAGCATGGGTAAGGCCGAGGTAGGGGTAAAATAATGAGGCTTCAACAATTGACGAGGTGAGGTTAAAGAAGGGGGAGGGCCAGCACGGGAGGTAAAGTGGTCCAGTAGATAGGTCATAGCACGGGTAAGGCCGAGGTAGGGGTAAAATAAGGAGATGCCAATTGGCTAATGAGGTGAGGTTAAAGAAGGTGGAGGGCTAGAGAAGAAGGTAAAGTGGTCCAGGTAGGTGTAGGGGAGGCAAAAGAAAAAGGAGGTAAGGAAAATGAGGTCAATGTGAGGGCAATGAGTAGGTAGGGTAACCGACAACAGTCAATATGAATTGATGACGATGGAGAGGAACCGACGGCGGTTGTCTAGGGCATCAGACTGAGCATCGGTCAAGGGTTAACCGACATCGGTTGAGTCGGGTAGGGTATAAAAAGTAGAAAACCCGCATTTTAAAATTCATTTGTGCATTGTTAAGGAGAAGAAAAGGACAAAAAGAGAGAAAAGAGGAAGAAGTCAAAAGAGTACGGTAGAGAGATTGGTTGGCGAGCCACATAGGTGAGATTGAGTGGGCAAGAGGTGGGACCATGATATCAAGTGGATTAAGTTGATTGGGTGGAGAGTCGGAGGTGATTTGGGGATGGCAGAGGAAGGAGAGGGATCGGGTGGACCAGGGTGGCGGCCGGAGGTACCTCCATGTCGACGATAGCGATGGGATCAGGTAGGAATTAAACCTTTGTTATTGATTTGTGAGTTAATTTGGTAAAAATATAAAAAATGTGAAAAATGGGGGTTGGGGGGAGAAATTTGAAAATAAGGGGAAAAAGGGGGCAATGGGAATGGGGAAGGGTAGGGGTAGGGAAAAAGGGTAATGTAGGAACAATGAGGGGTGTAAGGAGGGATTTGGGTGGGTAGAATAACTAGGAAGGGAAAAAGTAGGGTTGGGAAGTCGGGGCGAGTGGCATGGCCCGATGACCGACGTTGGTCGACTTATGGCAAACGTTGATGGGTAGTGATCGGTACAGTCAGGCCAAAGAATAATGATGAGTGCCGGTCAAAGGGAGACTGTGGTTGGTCAGGGGATAACCGAGGTCGGTTGATGATAACCGGCGTCGGTTAACCTAAGGGTAAGTTGGGACCAAAAAGTAGGTTAGGTGGGGAAGGGTTAGGTGAGAGGGGAAGGGTTTAGGGTGAGAAAGTAGGGTAGGTGGGGAAGGGTTGAGGGTGGTTTTGGGTGAGGGTAGGGTAGATAGTTTCGGGTGGATGGGTTTGGGTAGGTTTGGGTGAGGGTTAGGTTAGATAGGTTTGGGTAGATGGGTTTGGGTAGGCTAGGTGAGCAAATAAGGCTAACGAGAATGGGTGTGGGGAAAGAGATTAGGTCGAATGTGGGGTAACATAAGGTAAGTTGGGAAGATGTACTAATACATTGTTTTTGTGGGATGCGAGCTCGAGACAAGTCTGCGGATGAGGGCTCGAGTGCCGCCCTTATTATTATGATATAGAGTGAGCACGACGTAGGCGAGTGGCGGCATGTTACGAGGTGGGGCTGATAGGGGTGAGGCACTACCGGTATGTATTCCAGGAGGCGAGTCTAATGGTTGCCCTCATCGATAGATGGGACTCAGTGACCAACACCTTCCATTTTCCGACGAGTGAGATGACAATCACCACGGAGGGCGTCTACGAGATCCTGGTTGCCCATATTGGGGGCCCAAGTTTATTCTATCTCCTCATAGGCGTCTGAGGAGCTACTAGCACCTATTTTTGGTGAGGGTGTAGCGGACCTGACGTTCCATAGTGCTTGCTTTGAGCTATGGAGCGATGTATAGAGCTCATCTAGAGGAGATGAGGTTAGTGGTATTCTTGATGGAGGTAGTGTCTTTGCCGCTTCGCACCGCCGGATCGATGAGGAGGGGAGATTCCCGAGGTCACTGATGTGAGTCCTCCATGATATGATGATAGATTGGACACGGTTCACATGGGCACCTGCATTATTGACGCAAGTGTATAGAGAGCTATGGGCCTATGGGTGACTGGCGAAGGTTCAACATCGGTTGCATCGTACTACTACATTATTGGGCGTATGAGCACATTGTTTGTGTTCAACCAGTGGGGATGCCCCAGGTAGATGCATTCCCATGGAGAGTTTTGAGAGTGGGGTACAGCGGTGGGTACCGGCCATGGGAGAGGCCCGAGGTGCCAAAGCTACACATGATGTAGCTTACTACAGGAGGCTATTGGAGGGGTTGTCTGAGGTGGACATTATTTGGAGGCCATATGTGGGCTTCCCCGCATATAGACAAGATGGCCATGGAGCTAGCTGGCCTACAAATACATCTATGGATAGAGGGGAGGAGAGCGGGAGAGCATGAGTGGATACCTGTAGAGCGGGTTAGACGTCAGTTTGGATTAGTCCAGGGTGTACTGCCTCCATTCCCACAGTACAAGAGAGATGATGTGGAGAGACCTATGTCTCCACCATGACCCGCAAAGTCGACTAGATAGGAGGAGGAGCCGTGAGACACCCAAATTGATGATGTTGGGGTTGCAGATGGGTACGAGCGGTGGTGGGCAAATACAACCGAGAGCCGTACCACCGAGGCCGGCGACAAACTTAGCCACCATCACAGTTCGAGAGACGCCCTATAGGGGAAAGTGGATACTTTGGTGATGTAGCTTGGGCTCATGCAGGGGCAGCTCATAGGTTCAGAGGCACAGGTTGCCACATTACAGGCCGATAACGACGCTATAGGCTCAGGCAGGCGAGGATAGGTACTGCGTAGGTGGAGGCAGGGGGAGATGGAGATGGAGAGGAGGTAGGCAGAGATGGAAGGGAGATAGCTGCTCTACAGAGTGCAGGTGTAGGCTTTACAGGGCCAAATAGCCTGGCAACGTAGGGCAGGGACAGAGTTTATACTTGCCAGTGGCAGTAAACGAGCACGGTGCATTACTTACCACCTGTAGGCCCGAGATACGAGCACAAGCATAGATTCCAGGGCCGACTCAAGCTCTAGTACTAGTACATGGCTTAGTGTAGGTTCAGGGATAGGGTCCCATTATACAGGTACCCACGCAGGTAGCAGGACCCATGGCACCTCCACGATAGCAGTGCCCATGGCCAGGTTCAGAGATGCCCTAGGAGAGGCACGGTATTACCAGGATCATTTGTTAGCTTCCGAGCTAGATGTGCCCTCCTATGCTAAGTACAGAGCACGTAGGCCTCCAGTGAGAGGACTAGATCCCACACTCACAATGTGGAGAGTACAGGGGCCAACGAGCCCAGGGACAGGGTCGTGGTGAGGCCACTAGTGTGCAAAGGCTAGCCCCAGGTGAGGGGCCATCAGTAGGAGGTGAGGTAGGTGTTGGGCCCCAGCACAGGGGCGCAGAGGGGCCGAGAGAGACACAGCACGAAACCTTCCCGACATCGGATGGGAGATGATTGACCTGCTTATGGGTAGCATGCGTCTTGAGTCATTTTTGTAAGTATTATATATGAGACCGGCCTGTGTGTCAAAGAGATTTTGTATTTGTTATTGTGTTGTACATGATACCGGCTGCGTATTGAAGATTTTTGTATTCATTCATTCATTCTTTTTGTATATATGAGACAGAGATCATGCCGATGACATTTTGTATTGTATATCGGCTTTGTGTGCTTTGACATTTTTGAGATGATGGCCATGATAAGAGACGGACATGTATTTTGAGATACACATTTATTGATTTATATGATGAGATACATGGTATTGTGTGATGTGTTGATGTGTTTATGAGATATTGGTTTATGGCTTGTGTTAGATGAGATATGGATTTGTTACTTTGTATTAGATGAGATATGGGTTTGTTACTTTGTATTAGATGAGATATGGGTTTGTTGGTTTGATATGGATGGAAATTAGGTGAGTTAGGCATGATGGAGTCAGTCAGTTTAGGCATGGATCGAGTCAGGTTGGTTAGGCATGGATTGAGTCAGGTTGTTAGGCATGGATCGAGTTAGGTTGTTTAGGCATGGTTGAGTCAAGTTATAGGCATGGATTGAGTCAGGTTGGTTTAGGCATGGATTGAGTCAGGTTATAGGCATGGTTGAGTTAGGTTGGTTTAGGCATGGATGTTCATTTCGGTATTTTGATAACAAATGGCAATATAAATGCATGAGATGGTGTAAAATGTGGAAAATGTTGGTTATGTATGAAAATGTGAAATAATATAAGTGGTAAAATTTATGTGGTATATGGTTTAGATGTCGAGGTTTTTGATATGAACAAGAAATCAGGTAAAGGTGGGAGAAATGGTTAGGGTAAAGAGTGGCTAAGCTAACCTTCCAAGGCCCCATGCCCTGGAAGTGCTGCCTACATAGTCCCGGTGAAAAGGGACCTTAGACCAATGTAGTTCTCCCATAAGCTAGGGAAGAATATGAGAAGATAGAAGAATAGGTAGTGAGGTTGATAGTTAGGTTGGATTCAAGGTCATAGGTATAGGTATGATTAGGTCAAGGTTGATTAGGTTAGGTGGAATATAGGTAGATAGGTATGGGTGATTTTAGGTCGATAGGTAGTGTTGATTCCAGGCCATAGGTATGATTAGGTCAAGGTTGATTAGGTTAGGTGGAATATAGGTAGATAGGTATGGGTGATTTTAGGTCAATAGGTGTGAGAAGAAAATCCCAAAAGACAGGTGTCAAGGGTCTAGTCCTATATAGGAAGATCAAAAGGTAATGAAGAAGAGAAAAGATAAGAGGGGGCAAGAAAGCCACCTAATTGGCAAGGATCAAAATGTATGAAACACATCTACAGATAGGCTAGTGAACATAAGACCCTAAAGACATTGCATGATTGATTACTCTAAAGGTGAAGAATAGTCACAGAATCACCAAATGTCATAGGTTCAAGAGTCCCTTGAGGCAATATGAGGTGAAAAGACAACGGGTAAGGAGGTGAAGGTAATTGGGTCATAAAATGGGAAGTAAAATGCCTTGGGCAACAGAGCCAAGATCACAATAGGAAAGTCCATGACGAAAAGGTTACTTTTCTTTTTCTTTTTCTTTTGATGTTTTAGATAGACTGATCAATGCGGGAAGTCTATACGGGATGAGTATATGTCTCCTTGAGGTCTTTGCGAAGCTGATCGATGCGGGAAGCTTCTGAATTTTGATTTTTGAGAAAAAAGTCCTCATTTTGGAAGGATTATGTAGAGAGTTGTGAACTTTTTCGCTTGTCCTTCAAGGGAGCAACACTTTTATAGTGACAATTGAAGGCGGAAGATGTCCTTTTGAGGGATTCATCTTTTATATTGGAAGTTTGACTCAAGGAGTTGATCCCTTATATTGGAAGATGTCCTTTTGAGGGATTCATCTTTTATATTGGAAGTTTGAGTCAAGGAGTTGATCCCTTATATTGGAAGATGTCCTTTTGAGGGATTCATCTCTTTTCTTTTGGCTTTTAAGTCATGGACGAGACTATAACGAAGAATTTGGTTCTTGTTGAGAAGGCAAGGGTGAACGACCATGGGATCTCATCTAAAAGAAGATGAAAAGTATCCATGAGAATCATGCCATGTGCAGAGCCGTGGTGCACATATTTAAGATAAGGCAAAAGGGTGACGGGTAATCACATGATTCTTGTTTAGTCGTTAAAGTGGAGGTGTGGAAAAGAAAAAGGTAAATGGCACTCAAGGGACAAGCATGAACTAGATAAATAGTGATGTAGGACTAAAAGTCAATAATAGAATGGTCGAAGATGCAAGGCATTGAGGGGCTCAGGTTCGGGCTTACCATCAAGTGAAGACAAGCGATAAGCACCTGATCCATAGTCATGGGTCACGATGTATGGTCCAAGCCAATTAGGAGCAAATTTGCCCTGTTTGCTTTTTTCTACTTTGGTTATGTGTTGATTTTCCTTGAGGATGAGATCACCGACCTTAAAGGTGTGTTCATGGACACGTTTTTCATAGGCACGCTTGATGTATTTTTGGTAGACTTGGAGATGGTCGAGAGCATGAAGACGACATTCGTCTAATAACTCAAGTTGTGCTAAACGATCTTGGTGAAAGTCATCATCAGTAAGCATATCTTGAAGAGAGATACAGAGAGATGGGATCTGAACTTTGAGAGGAAAAATAGCCTCGGTACCGTAGACCAGAGAAAAGGGAGTGGCAGTGATGGAGGTGCAAATACTAGTACGGTATGCCCAAAGAGCGAAAGGAATGTGCATATACCAATCCTTCCCAGTATCGTTAACCACTTTCATGAGAATTTTGTTTAGGGTTTTGTTGGTGGATTCATCTTGGCCATTATTTTGTGGGTAATATGGTGAGGAGAAGCTAAGCTAGATATCTTGAAGGTGTCACAAAGCTTCAGAGAGTTTTCTTTTGAATTATTTGCCATTATCGGTGATAAGGCAATGTGGAACACCGGCGACAAATAATGTGGTGATTGATGAACTCACATATTTTCTCAGTTTTAGTGGAGATGAGGGGTACGGCTTCAACCCATTTGGTGTAGTATTTAGTAGTGGTGATGATCCATTGATGTCTTAGGGAAGAGTGGGGATTGATCTCTCCGACAAGATCCAAACCCCATTGAGAGAAGGGTCAAAGGTCATGAGCGACCTGTAAGGCATGACTAGGTGTATGATGAAGATTGGCATGTTGTTGGAATTTTACACAACGCTTAACGTAGTCACAACAATCATGATTGAGGGTCAGCCAATAATAGCCTAGGTGAAGAATGCATTTAGCAACAACAAGGCCACTAAAGTGACCTCCACATATGCTATCATGAACTTCTTTAATGGTATAGGGGATTTTAGAGCTGGTAAGGCATCGTAAGAGGATACCGTCAAAGCCGCATTTATAGAGGAGGCCACCCATGATGACATAACGAGAGGCCTTTTTGAGAAAGGCACATTATTCATTATGTGTGAGATCAGGAGGCAATATAGAAAGGGAAAGGTAGTCCGTAAGCTCCTTATACCAAAGGTCTTGTGTGTTTAGTGAGGCAGTTCAGGCAAGGTTAACACAACAAGATTGATAACAAGGTCTTGGTATGCATTTTATAGTAACAAAGATGTCTAAATTGGTAGGTGAAGCGGGTATCTAAGAAGCGAGGCAAGCCATGGTATCCGTGAATTTATTGGTGGATCGCAGAATAGTTTGAATTTTATAGCGATCAAAGGCAGTCAACATGATGCTTTGACGTAACATTTGTATTCTTGAAGTGTTTCATTATGACACTAATAAACACCATTGACTTGGTTTACTATCGATTGAATCACCAAAGATATTAATGGACTTAACCTCTAAGGCATAGCAGTCATGAGACCCAATATGAGCACTTCGTATTCGGCGATATTGTTGGTGCATTCAAAGTCAAGTTTGAATGATAAGGGCATAGGTTCCCCATCAAGAGGAATGAGGATAATACCTGCACCACCCCCATGCTGACATTTGGAGCCGTCGAAGAATAAGGTCATTTGGTAAGGGTCATCATCCAAAGAGAGGTTAGCAATGGATTCGTTAGGGAAATCAAAATTTGAAGATTGATTCCTAGAAAGAGGCGCATCAGCGAGTTGGTCAGCAATGGCCTGCCCTTGATAGATTTTTGGTGGATGAATTCGAGGTCTAGGTCAGCAAGAAGCATGAGCCAACATGCGGCACGTTGATTTTGGTAAGGTTTAGCATACATGAAGTGTAAGGGGTCAATGTTGGTCACAACATAGGTTTTGTGGTTGAGTAGGTAATGGCGAAGTTTGGTGGCAACAAAAACTAAGGCTAAGCAAAGTTTTTCAGGGTGGGTGTATCGGGTTTCATAGTCCAGAAGGGTATGGCTTATGTAATAAACCGCCTACTCCCTATGTTGTTCGTCACGATGAGTGAGCATAGCCCCTAAAGAGTGATCGGTAGTAGAGATGTATAGGTAGAAGGGTTGGTCATCTTTAGGTGGGATGAGTACGGGTGGTTGGAGAAGGTATTGTTTTAAGGCCTCAAAAGTTGTGTGGCATAGTCATCATCCCATTTGAAAGAGACGTCCTTTTTGAGAAGGTGATGAAATGGTTGACAACGGTCAGATAATTGTGAAATGAAACAGTGAATGGATTGCAATTTACCTTGCAGGCTACGGAGTTGTTTAAGGTTAGTGGGCAGAGGCATTTCTAAAATGGCCTTGACTTTAGTAGGGTCAAATTCTATACCACGGAGGGAAACAATAAATCCCAGGAGCTTTCCTGAGAGAACTACGAAGATGCACTTTTTAGGTTGAAGGCGGACGCAATATTTAATGAGGCGATCAAAGATGGTTTCAAGGATGGCGAGGTGCTCGATGCGACGTTTAGATTTGGCCAAGAGATCATCCACGTAATCTTCCAATATGTGATGCATGATATCATGGAAGATGTAAGTCATAGCACACTGATATGTAGCACCAACATTTTTAAGGCCAAAAGGCATGACCCGATAGCAGAAGGTCCCCCAAGGGGTAATGAATGTGGTTTTGTGCTGATCCTCTAGAGCGAGCAAGATTTGGTTATAACCCAAGAAACCATCCATAAGTGATAACATCTCATGGCCAGTGGTAAGGTCAACCAACTGGTCAATACCAAGCAGAGGAAAATCATCTTTTGGGTAGGCAAGGTTGAGATCAGGAAATCGGTGCAAATGTGAAGTCCCCTTGTCGCCTTAGTGATAGGGATGATGTTAGAAATCCATTGGGGGTAATCGATGGGTAAGATGAAGGAAACTGAGAGAAGGCATTGAAGTTCTTCTTTGACAAGAAGAGAAATGCGAGGGTGAATTTTCCTCAACTTTTGTTTTACGGGTTTGGCATCGGGAATGGTTATTATATTATAGACCACGATAGTGGGATCAATGCCGAGCATGTCAAAGATAGGACCAAGCGAAAGCATGGCTATGACTTTCAAGAAAATAACGAGGGCTTCTTGTTCAAGAACATCCGTGAGATTGGCCAATCTTGAGAATGTGGGGGCGCCTTGAGTGTGGATGTTGACTTCGATAGTTGATTCATTCAACATTGTTTATGTCTCAGAAGGTAAAAACTAGTGAATATAAGAGTCTTCAACACCAAGGTAGGTGATTATGGATTCATCATCTTGACATTAAACGACATTAATAGAAGGAGTATCGTCCCCTATCATGTCAAGATACAAGAAAGGAAGGGAGGAAGGAGCCTCGTCCTCGCAGTGATAGGTCAGAGGCCCCAAGAAAATGGTATTTATGGAAAAAAAGGTAGGAGGGATAGATTCAGGATCCATCGACTCCATTGGTGAAGGTGGTGAAGGTGGGGTAGGTGAAAAAGGTAGAGAGGGGTCAATGTCTTCAATGAGTTCAATACGAGGCTTTTTGGCAAGTAGTTCGGTAAAATCGATTCCACTACGATCATTGTGTTTACACATGGTACATGAAATAATGGTGTGACGAATTTGTTTGTAAAGGCCAAAACTGAAACCCTTCTAGGCACAGTGGTGTAGGAAAGTGTGAGCAAAGTGGCGGTTGGTAAGTGACTAAAGGTCAGCCGAAAAAGGTCGGGTTTGTGATGGTGGTTTGGGTGTGTAAGTGGAAATGTCAAGTCCCCCATAGGTAAGATGGGTACGGAGGTGGGGAGGACCATAAAGCGATGCTCGCCATGCGATGATCATAGTGAGGATGATGGTGAAGGTTTTCATACTCTTGTGGAGTAAGGAATGTATTGACATTGACAAGCAATACTCCCCATAGTGAGGTGTTGAAAAACACCTTCCAAGGGATCGATGGTTGATATATTGGTGGCTAGAATGGAGTAAGTATTAGAAGCTAGATCTCATGGAAGTGTCGGTTAGTTGGGAAGTCGAGGTGTGACCGGTGGTAGAAGCACCAAAGCAGAATGGGAATAAAAGATTTGGGTGAAGGTGAAGTCAGAACGGCTCTATTAGATGGGGTTGTGTGTGAAGAAGATGTAGGCAGGGAGGTAGATGCCTTAACATGTACAAGGACATCATTAGGCGAGTAAAGAATTTTGTAGGTTTTGAAAGGTGATGGGTCAGCTACAATTGTATAGGAATGTCCTTCATGTTCGAACTTTACACATCGGTGCAAAGTAGAAGGAACACAACCCATGGCATGAATCCATGGTTTGCCAAGCAACAAATTATATTGAAACTCCCCTTCCAACACGTAGAATAGCTCGGGAACCAACACGAACGTGGAGGATGATAGTGTCGAGTGTAGAGCGATAGCATCATTGAATGAACACAACATGACTAGATGTTTATGCTTTCATTGTTGGGTATGCGCATTTGTTCGAATGCGTTGGAGGAGATGATGTTAATGCTATCACCCCCATCAATCATAGGATATCGACGCGTATATTGTCGATATGGATGGAGTTGAAAAGTGCGGATCTGGGTCATCGGTTTGGTGGGGGACAATTTCGTCATCCGAAAAACTAAGGATAGCAACTTGGTGAATAGGTGGAGGTGATGAGGTAGATGGAAATTTGGTGAGTGACACGACATGATGAGGTGTGATAATAGATGCTACGGTGTGGGGTCATTAGGTAAAACTTTAATGGATTGAAGGACCTCCATGAGGGCTTGACGATGTGACTCTGAGGTTTGGATGAGATCGTAGAAGGACATTTTGAGCAGAGATTGGTGTAGTTGTTTAAGCATGGTGTGATGTGTGACGCCATTAGAAATGGGATACGTGGGGCCACGAATAGTTATTTTAGGTATGGGTGCAGATGGTATGTTGGGTATAGGATTGGTTGGTGGGTCAGTTGTTTTTTCTTTTCCCTTATGCGCATGTGTAGTGATGTGTACCATGTTGATTTGAGGGAAGTTGGAAAATGGAGAAGGTGTAGGGTAAGTGGTATAACGACACGACGGGCAAAAACCTACTGGAGGAGAAAAACCCTGTGAGGTGAGTTGGGCACAATGACATTTAGGTGGAGGTGTGGAAAGTTCTCTGATGCGAACCATGTTAATCTCAAATTTCGGGGTGGCTCTATGAGTTGTGAGGGTGGAGGTTGTGGTATAGGTGTAGGAGGAAGATGTGAAGAAGGTGGTGAGGGTGAAATAGGTTCATCATCTAGGAGGTCATCGTCATCAAAATTAGGGTCAAAAGGACATAATTGAATGAGGGAAGCCTTTAAACCCTTACAGTTCTCAACATCATGTCCTGGCACACGATGGTAAGCATAAATTTTAGTGTCATTAAACCCTTCCGGTTTAGGTTTAAGAGGGTCGTAAGGTCTAAGAGGAGGGAGGGTGATACAGAGCTTTCCAGAGGTTAGCTAAGATGGTGGCATATGATCCCACCAAAGGTGCATCACAATGAGAAGTGAAAGTAGGTTTGGTTGGAAGATTGGGTGGTTGTGGTTGTAGTTGAGGTAATGCGAGCTTGGATTTGGGTTGTACTTTCTTTGGTGTAGGTTCAAAGAAGCAAAAAGAGGGGTAGGTTTAACCATCTATTTGGAAATTAACGATGTTTTTATTTTTGGTGCTTTTCTTAGGTAGAGGTGTAGGGGGAGTACGTGATGTAGATGGCAAGGCAAATGGTGGGAGAGGATGAGTGACCCAAGGGGACAACTGATGTGCAACGGTAGGTGTTGGTCGAAGTCGAGAGAGAGGTACAGGTGAGGTGGAAGAAAATGTCATAGGTAGTGAAGGAGGTATAGAAGGTAATGGTGGTATAGGAGGCAAAGAAGTTATAGATGGTGATGAAGGACGCAAGGTTCACCTAGGTAGAGTGCAGGCTGTGGTAAAGGGGTCAAGGATTTTAGGTTTACCCCTAGAGAGTGTAGATTTTGTTAAGGTAGAGGGGTGAGGTCCGAAGATGGATGGTAAGGGTGAAGATGATAAAGGTGTAATTGGTGTGGCCATCCGTGCAAATTAGAAGGTTGGGTTTTTCATTTAGGTTGAGGGATTGGTTCAATAGGTATATGGGAAGATGTGGTCAAGTGTATCCTGACAAGAGGATGTGCAAGGTTTGATGTGGGTGTGACCCCTAGAACACTAGTGGGTTTAGATACAAGAGATGATGTTGGAACACGTCGGCTAGCAAGTAGAGGGGCGGGTATAGATGAGGACGATGCAATAGAAGATGTATCAAGAGTTATGTTCATGTGTGGTTTGGGTTGTTGAAACATCTTTGGATAAATGGTAGAAGTGTCAGTGGAAGATGATTGCATTTAGGTCAAGACCGAGAGTAAGAGACGCCCTAAAGTAAAGATGTATCAACATGTTGGTCCGAAAATCATCGCTTGGGCGGATCTATGGATGAGACGAGCCAACAGTGTGCGGGGCTTAGCCCTCTTTGAGACAAAGAAAGCGAAACTGGTTTATTGCTACTTCTACTAGCAGGAACCTATGCAAGTCTCACAGATTCTGCCTTCGGGGGTTGGGATCTCATCCCAGTAGAGTGTTCTAGGCTGCGAAGAGAAAGGAATAAAAGAAGGAGAAGAGAAAGAACAGATCCGAAGGAAGAAAAGAAATGAGTTCCAAAGCGGAAGGGTCAGAAGATCTATGCTTTGGGCTTGGTAGTAAACAGAGCCAAACCTACTTGCATAAATAAACAAAGCAATACTGATAAACAAGTGACGGAAAAGTAGATATGAATTCAACAGAATAAACACATGCAGACCTAACATAAGAAAGATCTTAATGTATAACACAGTTATTGAGCACAAAGTCTGAATAATTGTATTAATTGTTTTTATCTCTTCTATAAGAAAGCTCAAAGTCTTTCTCTCCTCACTTCTATTTCTATCTGAAAAATGTTCACCCTTGAATACAACAAGTATTCTAGTATTTATAGAAAGTGAGGGAGAGAGAAGGCAAAATGGAGCCAACCACTTATTCACAAGATATTTACAAAATATCCAAAAGTCATGTTGACTTTGACAATTGACGGATGACATCATCCCATGATGCAACATGGATGATGTCATCGTTCATGCCAACACACTTATGATATTTCGAAGAGAAAGTCGGAGAATAGAGAGGAGAAGAAGAAGAAGAAGAAGCTATTCATCATCATCATCCTGTGGCCTAGTTCGAGAATCCCTGACATCCATATTGCACTCTGCCTGTGATTCGGGCATCCTGACCCTCTGATATTTGTATTTCATTTCTTCTTCTGTTAGCTTTGCCTTCCCTCTTGGTTTGGTGGGTCTCTTGCTTGACGTAGACATGTGTTCTTCAAGGCTTATTTGATGATCTGCACGTAGAAGGAGCGAAACCCAATCCAAGAAGCTTGAATTAGTCATTTGATCTTCCATTGGAATACTAGCAGAAGAAAGAGTTAGAACTTTTAAGATTCGGGGCGCAGGGCGCATGAAAAATGTATATAACAGGCTGAATAGTCAAGGCGCACAGGAAAAGGGTGCAACAGAGGTTAAGTTGGCGCCAAAGGCGCATGGCGCATGGATGAAGCAGACTGCATTATATATAAGGGCGCACAGGAAATGCATGTTACATTGAGATTTGGTGCGCCTCGCGCATGGGCGATTGTGCAACATGGAAAAAGGGCGCGCCAAAGGTATATGGCGCGGCGCATGGAGGGTCTACACAACATCATGTACTTGCGACGGAAGGTGCGCCCGCGCCTTGGAGGCTTTATACTTGCGCAAATAACTCTTGCGTTGCATGGAAGCTGGGCGCGCCCTTTGGCGCATAGAAGAGGGATGCAACAGGGGTAAAAGGTGCGCCAAAGTTTTTATGGAAGCGCGGGATTTAAACTCGCAGCATGTAAGAGGGGCGCGCTTGAATTTAAACTGCAGCAAGATGGCAGGGTGCGCCCTAGGCGCGGGTCTCGAGCGTGTTACAGGCCGAAAGGGTGCGCCTAGGGGCGCATGATTTTTAACTGCAGCATGCTGGGTAGACGCGCCGAGGGGCGCGACTGTCTAAGGTGCAACATGACGCGGCAACGCGCCATGGGGAATACTTGAAATACTTAAGCATTTTCACATTTCAACCTCCACTTCGAAAGGACGCTTGGCATCACTTAGTTTGATAAAATAGGATTAGACCAAGCCAAAATAAAACCATCCCTCCCTTTCCCATCAAATCCAGAAAGAGGGAGGGAGAGGAGAAAGAAAGCACAGACCAGGCAGGAGGAAGAAAACAAAAAGCTCGAGGGAAACAAGCCAGGCACAAATACAACTGATGAAAACCAGCAAGCAAGCACACACCAAGAACTAAATGAAAAGAGGATGAACCTCTTACCTTAACAATATAGCCAAAATCCTTGAGCGGGTCCACAACTTGATGAAAATGACAGAGCAGGGGCTGACAAATCCAGAGCGATCACGTGCCTTGACAAAATGCAATGAAAATGACAGGGCGGGCACGGGTATATATAACAAAACTTTGTCATTAATGCGCCACCAACTTTTGAAATGGCGCATGGAAACAGCTGTCGACAGGGGAAAGCGTGCGCCCTTTGGCGCATGGAAGGAAATGACAACAGGAGAATGAGCGCGCCTTTGGCGCATCAAACGAGTTGTCGACATGAAGCTATGTGCGCCCTTTGGCGCACCAAAACTTGATGTAACAAAGATATTACGTGCGCCCTTTGGCGCACCGAAAGACGTGCTAACATGGAAAACCATGCGCCAAAGGCTTTTAAAGAGGCGCATCAAAAATTGATGTTGCAAGGCAAAACCATGCGCCCAGCCAAAAAAGGCTCAAAAAAGACTAAGTTCAAAAACTGAATTTCCCGGGAAGGGATTTTACAATATTTTGAACGCGAAGGATCCCTAACGAGGGATCGAGACAAAATTTTCGGTATGGTTATCGGTAAAATTGCCCTTGTCAATTTTACAGGATAACAGCTGGCTCTTTCTGGGGACTATCCCTGAGTGAAACTCGGGGGTAGAGAATCCCAGATCACATGTGCCTATCCATTGGGTACGGAGTCAAAAACAAGGGGGACCGGAGGGAGAAAAAAGGAAACACACAACAAACCGAAAGCAAACACACAACCAAAATAAACTGTACAAAGAAGAGAGCAAGCTCTACTTCCTGAAGATCTTGAGATGTTGCCCGCTATAGGGAAGCGGGAGTTCAGCTCCATCCAAATATGAGAGATAGAAACTATTCTCTCCATTGAGTTGCTTGATTTTGAAGGGCCCTCTCCATAGGGAATCAAATTTTCCGTGCATACCCTTTGGCTCTCTTCGCTTGTCCCAGAGAAGGACGAGATCTCCCACTTCAAAATCTCTCTGTTTGGCTTTCTTATCAAAAAGCCTCTTTACTTGATTCTGATGTTCGGCGATCCTGTCGACCACCTTTACTCTCTTTTCTTCAAGTTCTGTCAAATACATGATTCTCTTTTCTAGAGAACTCTGAAAAGTTTCATCTTCGATTGCTCGTGCCAAGCGTAGAGCAGGAAGTTCTGCAGAAATGGGAAGTTCGGCATCAGTGCCATATAACACTTGAAAAGGTGACATGCCGAGGGATCTCTTGGGGGTAATGCGGTCCGCCCACAAAGCATCGTACAAAGACTTGTGCCACATCCGCTGATTTTCATCTACTAATTTCCGTATGATGGTCACCAAGTTCTTATTACTGGATTCTGCCTGACCATTTCCCTGAGGATAATAATCTGAGGCATGTGCTAAAGTTATCCCATATTCATAGCAAAAGCTAATAACTTCCCGGGAAGAGAAGTTAGAAGCATTATCAGCAACGATTTTATTTGGAATGCCAAACCTGACAATGATATTTTCCTTGATAAAACTGCAAACCACCTCAGAAGTGGCATGCTTGACAGGTATGGCCTCCACCCATTTAGTGAAGTAATCCGTTGCCGTGAGGACATAGCTATGTCCAGCACTCGATTGAGGATTGAGTGCACCAATAAAATCAATTCCCCATTGCCTGAATGGTTCATTGATAATGACCGGCCTTAGGGGGAGGGCAGCCAACTTGGGCTTGCCGACGAATTGCTGACAGGGTTCACACTTTGCCACCCAGGTAGCCGTATCTTGAAAGAGCGTCGGCCAGTAGTACCTGGCTCGAATGATCTTGTGTGCTGTCACGGAAGAAGAAAAATGGCCTCCACAGGCTGAATTGTGAAAACTTTCCAGCAGTTTTACTTGCTGGGGCTTGTCAACACATCGCAGGAAGACACCGTCTATCCCGCGCTTATATAAACCGTCATCCCAGATGACATACTTAGCTGCTCTGAGCTTTACAGTACGCTTCTCCTTTACAGTTAGGTGCATCGGGCATTCGCCGTAGGTGAGGAAGAAAGCAATGTCGGAGTACCATTCGTCACTAGTTGCCACAAACAAAACCAGAGGCAGAGAATCTGGCCCTTCTAGAGGGGTTTGCTCTTCATTGGTACAATTTTCTCTTTCATCATGATTTTCTGAACCCTTGTTCTCAGCCATTAGCTGACACAGGCCTTTGCCCCTCACCAGCTTGGTGGGTTTAATATCTAGGTCATATTCCTGGACCTTTGCGATCCAATTCCCTCTTAAGCTTCCTAACTCCTGCTGAGTTAGAATTGACTTCACCGCAGTGTCAGGAACTAGCACCACCGTATGTGAGTTCAGAATATAATACCTGAAATTCTTCACCGCTTTGACAACGGCAAAGGCGTGCTTTTCTAATTGAGTCATTTTCAGTTCGTGAGGCTTAAGAGGAGAACTCATGAATGCGATTGGAGATTCAATATCCTCCGAGTTCTTTTGCATTAGGATTGCAGACACAGTATGTTCCGATGCATAGCTATACATAATGAAGTCTTTGGAGAAATCCGGACATACCAGGACCGGTGCATGAGCAACAGAAGTTTTTATTTCCTCAAATGATCTTTTCCCTTCTTCACTCCATTTGAAAGTGGGTGACCCTTTCATCATGTTCAATATGTGGCGGGTCTTCTCAGCAAAATCAGGAACAAAACGCCTAAGAAAGTTCACCTTCCCGAAGAAAGAATGAACACCATTCTTGCTTGTAGGCAGAGTAAGGCTTTGGATAGCCTTAACTCTTTCGGCATCGATCTTGGTTCCTTCTTTGCTAACCACATGGCCTAGCAATTTCCCTTCTGTAACCCCAAAAACAGACTTTTTGGGATTTAGGGAAATTCCATGTTCCCGGCACTGCCAATACTTGCTCCAAGTGATCACAATGATCACTTCGTCGTTTGAGAACACGGTTAAGTCATCTAGATAAACTACAATGACTTTTCCCATCATGCCTTTGAATGCAAAGTCCATGGCCCAATGAAAAGTGGCACCACTGCGTTAGTTAGGCCGAAAGGCATTCTCGTAGGCAAATGTACCCCATGGAGTAGTGAATGCTGTTTTGAATTGATCTTCAAAGCGAGACTTCAACTGATTATAGCCTCGAAAACCGTCAAGCATACAACAAGATCATCTCGACCCGGCCATCGCTTGCGCAGAACTTGGTCCATTATGGGAAGAGGGTAGTTGTCTTTCAAAAGCTTGATTCAAGTTTCTAAGTCTACGCAGATGCGTATTTCACCGCTTTTCTTGCGTCGGCACAATGTTTGCCACCCAAGTGTCAGTGATGGATAGGAAGATGATTCTCAAGGCCCAAAGATCTTCTGAATTTCGGCCTGAATGGTGCCCGAAACCTTGGGATTATAATGCCTTTGCTTCTGACGGAAGGCTTTGGCATCTTCTTTCAGTGGTATATTATGCTGAACGTCCTCTGGCTTGAAGGACTTTAAATCTGCATAGGACCATGCCAATACATCCATATATCTTTTCAGCAACTTCACAAATTTCCGCTTTTCTTCTGGCGTGCAACATTTCCCGATGTTCACGAATTGCGGATGTGCCTCAGAACCTATATTGACTGGTTCTGTCTCTGGAGATGAGCTAGGATCATCTCGCCTTTTCTTTTTTACAAAACGGTCATGCCTGTCAAACAGGCGCTCCAGAGAAACCAGGCCTTTTGGAATTTTATTTCCCTTAAGCTGACAAATGCCATCGTTCTCCTTTGTTTCGTGGTTTTGACTGTTGATTGATTCACGGCATGGAGAGGTGGATCCTTCAAAATACAACTCATCAAAATTTTCTGATTTTTCTAGAAAGGCAATAAGGTGATTATCATCGTTGAATACCTGCCAATGCTGAGAGTTGTCTGGCACGCTTGGGCGGAAAACCACTTCAATGGTGTACTTGTTTGTTTTCAAACCCGGGTGCGGGAGCATGAGAGATGCTGAAACAGCCAACGAATCAGCCATGTCATTTTGAGCTCTTGGAATCGCTCCTATTGAAAAGGCATCAAATTCCTCAATGCTGTCCCATACTGCATTACGGTAGTGCCTGAGCCTTTCATTTTTTACTTGGTAAATCCTTTTAACCTGATTTACAACTAGCTCGGCATCACCTTGGACTTTTAGATTTTTTATTCCTCTTTCCTTTGCGGCTTGCATACCGAGTAAGAGAGACTCATACTCAGCAGTATTATTCGTATTGAAAAACTGCAATTTGAAAGAGAGAGGAATGACCTCCTCCTCAGGAGATATTAGCACAACCCCAGCGCCGCATCCACTAGTTGCGCAGCTGCCATCAAATTGCAAGGTCCAGACTTTATTAAGGTCCTTTTCTTGAACGAAAACTTCCTTTGTATCCGCCTCGGTGGATAAGAAGTAGTTCCCCATCCCTGATGATTCAAAAAGGATTTGAGCTTTGGGGTCTTCAGAGCTAGTGACCAAGTATTTCTTTTGGGATTCCGGCTTCAAAGTTTGCATTACGCCTTTGACTGGAATTCTAGCTTTAGACCAGTCCATATGAATTTCTCCACCAACTTCGCTGCAAAAACTCCTTCCCAGCAAAATTCCATAAGCTGCCGGAATGTCAGCGACAAGAACGGTCATCTTTACTCTTTTTTCAGGGAATGCTGCGAACGCGAATTGCGCGTCTTTGATTTGACCAATCAATGGCACTTGCTTGGTTTCCAATGAGTAGCATCTGCCGAAAGGCTTGGTAAGAGTGAGGCCCAAAGCATGGGCGACTTTCGCTGGCATGACGTTATCTGAAGCTCCGGAATCAATTATACAGTTGCTCAACTTATGGCCATTGATTAGGAGGGAGAGATAGAAAGGCTCTATCTTGCCTGATGCAGATGTTGAGGCAACATTTATGTGGGATTCAGGAGGAGTAGAAAGGATTCCTTTAGGGGAAGCCTGACTAGATATAACAGCTTGACTTTGGATATACTTAGTCAATCTTACAAGCTGTTCGGGGTTTGACTGAAGATACTCAGCTTCAGACATTTGGATCTTGGTCTTTTTTGCATGATCTATTATATCAAATGCGGCCAAGGGTTGCGGTGGTAAAGGAATGAGTCCTTCACCCCGCGATGATGGAATAGGGTTACTGATCTTGATAGGAATATGAGAGGGCTGATTCGGAGGAGAGATAGGTAGAAAAGGCTTCTTTGCAAAAGATTTAACAGGGAGTTGAGTGGGAAGAGGATTACCTCTTTTAACAATGGTTGGAGGCGCGTTTGACACGGCCTTCTCTTTTTGCGTATGGGCAGCAACTTCCGCTTCCTTTCCTTGCGAGCGGGTAAAAACAGCGTAGGATTGTCCGCTTGCATAGCCCTGAGTACTCTCTTCTTCATCAGATTCATCCTCGTCAAATTCCATGTATCCAATAGTAGAGTCGCCAGTCGGCTCACCGACATCTTGATCATCTTCGCCCTGAGACGAAGGTTCTTCATAGTACTGCTCCTCTTCCTCTTCAATTTCGGCCAAAGCATTGACCGGAGGAGCTTCAAGCGCCAACCGTGGAGCAGCTGCAGGCAAGCGCGGCCTTTGTGAAGCATTGTTAGGAACAAAATTCCTTCTCGGGATATCCCGATACGAGGAACTGGGAGAGGCCTGGGCTAGCTGCTTCTTTAGTGCAAGCAAATCATTCGCCATTTTTTGGAATGCTGGATCAGACGAAGTGATAGGCGAAGGGCCCAAAGACTTAGGCTTTACTGATTCTTTTCTTAACTCGCCAGATATTATCAAATTGTCTTCTATACGGATGGCAGCAGCCTGAGCGAGAGGTAGAGTAGCCACTCGCTCTTGAAGGAGTAAGAAGCTAACTTTTGAACTCATGGCATTTACGAAAAAACACTTCTGGTTCTCCGGTGTTGGAAGCATGGCAGTAGGGACACGGTTGATTAGCGCATTGAACCGGGCAACAAAATCGCGCATGGTCTCATTTGCCTCCTTCTTCAGATGAGTGATTCGTGACAATAAAGTAAATGCATCTTCTGAAGGCTTATACCTGTCTTCAAAAGCGTCCCGCAAAGTTGCCCAACTAGTGATAGATCCGGCCGGCAAATGCTGAAACCATTCAGCTGCAGGCCCTTGTAGAGTTTCCAGAAAAAGGCGGACCGACACATCTTCGTGAGTCACGTCCAAAATACTGCATGACATAATGAAAGCAGAAATGTGGGAATCCGTGCTTTGATTTCCGCTCCCGTCGAATTTAGGAAAATTCTTTCGATTTCCGTGAGGGAGTGCGTGAACTGGATGTGGTAAAGCCAACGGACCCATAGCGTTTCCCCATGGTACCGCCATCTGAAAAGCCGGAAAGAGAACACGAGCTGGAAGTGTAGTTCCGCTGAGTAGCAAAGCACTACAAAGGGATGTGGATGCTTCTGGCAAAAGACTTTTTCTTCGTGAAGGCGAGACACTCCTGGATGACCGGCTAGCTGAGCTTAGCGCTAAAAACGTGCTTGTTACGCTGAAATGGTGCCTCGCGCATCGAAAGTAGGATCAGCTTCTCCACGGGCTCTCCTGCTGCGCGTAAAAGGTTCACTCGCCAGTGTACCTTTCAAATGTAATATTACAAAATGCAGATTTAAACTTTATTTTTGGGTGTACTTGCTGATTTTCTCGGTTTTTCTCGACAAAACCAGCAGAAGATGCACTTTTCTCAATATTTGAAAATTATCCTCTCTTAAACCGATCATGTTAAATGACAAATAACAGCGAGGATAAGATGGAGGGAATATAGTAAGCTGATTTTTCGATCTGGTTTTTAATTTTCAGAGGGTTTAGAACATTTCAGAAAATAGTTAAAAACTCAGATCTACGGAAAATGATGATTTTTGATAAAAACTCAGCGAACTAAAGATATGTAACAGGCCCAGATCTATGATTCTCAGAAGAAAATTTTCAATTTTGAGTACTTTTGCAAATTTTTAGGATTTTTAACAAAAAGGTTTAGATTTGCAAACTGGCAGCAACCTGCTGATTTTTCCTGATTTTTTATTTTACTACCAGCATAGATCTGACAGATTTATCTGTTTCTGTTGGCGAAATCTGTTAGAAAATCCGATCCCCAGCGGAGTCGCCAAAAACTGTTGGTCCGAAAATCTCTCGCAGGGACGCAGATCTATGGATAAACGAGCCAACAGTGTGCAGGGCTTAGCCCCTCTTTGAGACAGCAAAGCGAAACTGGTTTATTGCTACTTCTACTAGCAGGAACCTATGCAAGTCTCACAGATTCTGCCTTCGGGGGTTGGGATCTCATCCCAGTAGAGTGTTCTAGGCTGCGAAGAGAAAGGAATAAAAGAAGGAGAAGAGAAAGAACAGATCCGAAGGAAGAAAAGAAATGAGTTCCAAAGCGGAAGGGTCAGAAGATCTATGCTTTGGGCTTGGTAGTAAACAGAGCCAAACCTACTTGCATAAATAAACAAAGCAATACTGATAAACAAGTGACGGAAAAGTAGATATGAATTCAACAGAATAAACACATGCAGACCTAACATAAGAAAGATCTTAATGTATAACACAGTTATTGAGCACAAAGTCTGAATAATTGTATTAATTGTTTTTATCTGTTACAAGAAAGCTCAAAGTCTTTCTCTCCTCACTTCTATTTCTATCTGAAAAATGTTCACCCCTGAATACAACAAGTATTCTAGTATTTATAGAAAGTGAGGGAGAGAGAAGGCAAAATGGAGCCAACCACTTATTCACAAGATATTTACAAAATATCCAAAAGTCATGTTGACTTTGACAACTTGGACGGATGACATCATCCCATGATGCAACATGGATGATGTCATCGTTCATGCCAACACACTTATGATATTTCGAAGAGAAAGTCGGAGAATAGAGAGGAGAAGAAGAAGAAGAAGAAGCTATTCATCATCATCATCCTGTGGCCTAGTTCGTAATCCCGACATCCATATTGCACTCTCGCTCTTTACCCGTGATTCGGGCATCCTGACCCTCTGATATTTGTATTTCATTTCTTCTTCTGTTAGCTTTGCCTTCCCTCTTGGTTTGGTGGGTCTCTTGCTTGACGTAGACATGTGTTCTTCAAGGCTTATTTGATGATCTGCACGTAGAAGGAGCGAAACCCAATCCAAGAAGCTTGAATTAGTCATTTGATCTTCCATTGGAATACTAGCAGAAGAAAGAGTTAGAACTTTTAAGATTCGGCGCGCTGATCCCACAATTCTCCGGCGCATGAAAAATGTATATAACAGGCTGAATAGTCAAGGCGCACAGGAAAAGGGTGCAACAGAGGTTAAGTTGGCGCCAAAGGCGCATGGCGCATGGATGAAGCAGACTGCATTATATATAAGGGCGCACAGGAAATGCATGTTACATTGAGATTTGGTGCGCCCCTTGGCGCATGGGCAGATTGTGCAACATGGAAAAAAGGCGCGCCAAAGGTATATGGCGCGGCGCATGGAGGGTCTACACAACATCATGTACTTGCGACGGAAGGTGCGCCCGCTGCGCTTGAGGCTTTATACTTGCGCAAATAACTCTTGCGTTGCATGGAAGCTGGGCGCGCCCTTTGGCGCATAGAAGAGGGATGCAACAGGGGTAAAAGGTGCGCCAAAGTTTTTATGGAAGCGCGGGATTTAAACTCGCAGCATGTAAGAGGGGCGCGCTTGAATTTAAACTGCAGCAAGATGGCAGGGTGCGCCCTAGGCGCGGGTCTCGAGCGTGTTACAGGCCGAAAGGGTGCGCCTGGGGCGATGATTTTAACCGCAAAGATGTTGGGGTAGACGCGCCGAGGGGCGCGACTGTCTAAGGTGCAACATGACGCGGCAACGCGCCATGGGGAATACTTGAAATACTTAAGCATTTTCACATTTCAACCTCCACTTCGAAAGGACGCTTGGCATCACTTAGTTTGATAAAATAGGATTAGACCAAGCCAAAATAAAACCATCCCTCCCTTTCCCATCAAATCCAGAAAGAGGGAGGGAGAGGAGAAAGAAAGCACAGACTAGGCAGGAGGAAGAAAACAAAAAGCTCGAGGGAAACAAGCCAGGCACAAATACAACTGATGAAAACCAGCAAGCAAGCACACACCAAGAACTAAATGAAAAGAGGATGAACCTCTTACCTTAACAATATAGCCAAAATCCTTGAGCGGGTCCACAACTTGATGAAAATGACAGAGCAGGGGCTGACAAATCCAGAGCGATCACGTGCCTTGACAAAATGCAATGAAAATGACAGGGCGGGCACGGGTATATATAACAAAACTTTGTCATTAATGCGCCACCAACTTTTGAAATGGCGCATGGAAACAGCTGTCGACAGGGGAAAGCGTGCGCCCTTTGGCGCATGGAAGGAAATGACAACAGGAGAATGAGCGCGCCTTTGGCGCATCAAACGAGTTGTCGACATGAAGCTATGTGCGCCCTTTGGCGCACCAAAACTTGATGTAACAAAGATATTACGTGCGCCCTTTGGCGCACCAAAAACTTACTCAACATCCTTTGGCGCACCGAAAGACGTGCTAACATGGAAAACCATGCGCCAAAGGCTTTTAAGGAGGCGCATCAAAAATTGATGTTGCAAGGCAAAACCATGCGCCACCCAAAAAGGCTCAAAAAGACTAAGTTCAAAACCTGAATTTCCCGGGAAGGGATTTTACAATATTTTGAACGCGAAGGATCCCTAACGAGGGATCGAGACAAAATTTTCGGTATGGTTATCGGTAAAATTGCCCTTGTCAATTTTACAGATAACACAACATAATCCAGCAATTGGCCAAACGTGAGAACGACACTGTGGTAGATGAGGTAGATGTGGAGCACGTGGGGATTCCCGTAAAATGTGTCTGAGAAATAGGGAATTCACTGGCTTCAGCCTCTATAGGTAAGAGAGCCAAAAGTAGGTCCGTATGATCTTGGGTAGTTAATGGAGAATGGTCACCGAGTGGTAACGGAAAATCTATTGGATCCTGAATAGGTGGAGAAGACGATGGGTACTCCTCTATGGGTGGAGGAGGTACAATTGGTAGTGGTTCACTGGGTAGGGAAGTTGAAGGAGAAATGATATCGATGCTAACGAGATACTCCTCTACAGTTGTACGGGGAGGTGAAGGGCTTTTTTCCTCTGTGGGTAGAGGAATGGATAAAGTATGTTCCTTCATGCGAGTATAGGATTTTGAGCTAGGATTTCCTTGATGGAGGGAATAGGAGATATTTGGGAAACAAGTGGTAAATCGGTAAAGATAACATGTACATCACGTGTATTACTTTCATTGTGTGAGGCATTACCAGTTTGATCATTAGATGGGGAATGGTTAGGGAATGGTTTCTTGAAAATATGAAGGTCTTGATTGGCAGGTGCATTAGGGTTATCCAGGACTAACTCACTACTCTCGAGCATTCCCTGAACAATGTTTTTAAAGGTGATACAATTGTTGTCACTGTGACCATTTACATGGTGATAGTTACAGTAGTCATTTTCCTTGTACCAACCTGGTATGGGGCAAGAGGGGTCAAAACTAGTATGTGGTTTGATAGGAGGAAGGGTGATGGCATTAGCTTTAATAAGCTTTTCTAAAATAGATGAATATGGTTCCCCAATTGAGGTGTATTTCTTTTGTTCACGTTTGAATTGGAAGGCTTGGACCGGTGACAGATTGGATGAAGGTTTAGCATGATTGGATGGATGAGCAAGGCCAGCCTTAAGTACCACTATGTTAGCAGTTCCCTTAACTTTAAAATAACTCGTCTAAGGTTTCGAGGAAGAGGAAGCATCCTATGATTTAAACGAGGAGTTTTTGTTTCATAATTATATCTTCTTCTCTTCGATGGCACAAATTTCAAGCTTACGTGCCATGGTGAAAGCCTCGTTGAATGTTCGAAAAGTTTGCACTTGTAAGGTAGGTGAGATATGTCTAGCACATGCTCATGTGAAGAGCTCTATGAGTTCAGTTTGCAGTAATTGGAAAGTGAGTTGTTTGAAAAAGGCTATGCCAATGAGTGACAAAATCTGCAATAGATTCATTGTCATATTGACGTGTGGAATAAAGATCGGTCATGTTAACCTTCTTGATGATGTTAATCGAGAAATGATCCAAGAAGGCTTGGGCTATTTGATTGAATGAGAAGATGGAATGTCTAGGTAATCCACTATACCAATCCAATGTTGGACCGGTTAGCGACATGGGAAAGGTTCGCAAAAGCAGAGCATCATCATGGGAAATTAAATAACACCCATGTTTGAAAGATTGCAAATGTTGTTGCGGTTCTTCCTCATTGTTAAAGTGGTTAAACTTAGGCATCTCCCAGATTAATACGAGGATATGGGCAAATGGGAATGGATGGGTGAATAGGCTCATTACAAATCTCATCGTAGGTGAGAGAATCAGGAGCTGGAAACAGATGCTTCTAATGTCTAAATCTTATCCATCATTAAATTGATAAAGTCATTGTTAGGTTGTGAAGATTGGGTACCCCCTGGAGCGAAAGGAGGTTGGTGTGGGACTTATGAAGAATACGACATGGCAAAATATGGTGGTGTCAAAAAAGGAGCCGTGAATTGAGAGACAAACATAGAGGGTATATATTTAGACTGAATGACCGATGAAACAAGAAGTGGCTGGTAGTAGGTATGTGAGGGTGGGACACTCGTAGTGACCCTAGTAGAGATGGGAGGTAGAGATTAGGGAATAGAAAGGACAATGTTTTGAAATGGGGTAGAGGTTACCGACACAAAGGGTGGTAAGCATTGTGGATCGGTATATATGAGATAACAGTGCGGATGATGCTATGTTTTGGGTGGTGTATGAAGGTATGGTGGATACTACGGGTGTAGTAGAGGTGGCGGATGTGGCGGTCAAAGCTGAAGTGGGACCTAACTGCGACACAACTGGGGATAAAATAGGTGAGGTCACCATGGTAGGAGGTTGAGCCGAGGCAGAAGTGATCATTAGGAATGGAGATAAGGATACGGGCATGCCATAGATCAATTAGCCCGAGGCATCTCAAGTGGAGGCATGGGTGAGGTAGTGGCTCAAAGCAGCGGGATTCTGATCTAGGAGTTGTGCAAACTTTGTGTCACCTATAGGAATGGTGATAGGTTGATTGGGATCCATGGATGATGAGATGGAAGGTGGTGAAGGACTAGGTGATGAAGGGCTAGGTGGGAGCGGTAGTCGACTAGTGTGAAATACGAGGGCACTTGCCTGACTACGGGTTAGCACCATGTGGATAGGAACTGATTTGGTGAGATTGTATTATGTCTAAATGGCACAGAACACAATAGAACTAGGAAAACAATCAACAGTGAGTGAATTAGGTTGGCTGGTGAGTCAGTAAAAAAGCAGGGGTGACTAACACTAGTTCGGATGTAAACCGATGCCGGTTAGGCTTAACCGGTGTCGATTACTGTGAAAAACCAATAGTCTGTTAAATTATGGTCCCAGACTAACAATTTTCACATAGGATGAGACGTAAGGTGACCGTGATTGAAATAACGACAATATGAAAGTTGATAAGAGCCTTTTACAGCTTAGAAAGTGAAATAGGTTTCTTTTGGATAGGTATCCAAGAAGACTTCAGACTAAAGCCGGTTGGGTCAAACCGATGCCAGTTAAATATAACTGTAGCCGGTTATTGTGAAATTGAAACAGAGAATAAGAAAAATGGTTGTGATTTAAAAATCTGGTGTTGAATCAAACCTAGAAGTCTAAGAATGATGTAGATGTGGTCTAGGCACACTCAGACGAAGTCAGAATACACCGACTATGATTGGGAGTGTGCAAGGAAAGATAAAAATAATGATCGAAAGCTCTCACCTCAAAATGCAAATCAAGTAGAACACTAAGAAAGAACGTTCCTAGAGTGCCTATTCTATTACATTTGTTTAGCTTATGCTATTTGTATGGATCGTCATATGAGCAGAACAACAAAAAATTTCTTGGTGAGGAAGGCTTCCTATGAAGAAAGAATTCTAAAGGGTGAGGTTTCGGATTGTTATGGCGGGGCGAGGCTTTACTCAAGTATGACTCGACAAAGCAAAGTGAGCTAGGTGCCCACCGTACTCGTGATCGTGTGATCACCTACAACTTCTTCCATGTAGGATGTTGTTTAAGAATGTATGTATCTTTAATTTTTGTGTGATTTGGTTAGACTTAGAGAAAGAGAAAAGGATATAAGTGCTTTTCTATGATTCATTTATCAACCATCACCGGTCATGACTTCCAGCGTATAGGTTGCCCTCAATTAATGTGAACTAATGAGCTAAATCAGAATGTAGTGCACTTGTTTTAAACCCAAATCGAAAGTATGATAATCAATGACAACAATAGATGAACAGGGAAGAGGGATGCTCTTTCACTAAAATTAAGAAAACAAGAATAAGAAGGTTTGTTTTAAATACACCAAAAGAAATGTGTCTTTCGAGAGCAAGTAGAAAGAAGAGAATGTTACTAAGGAGAAAGTCTTAATGTGAGTGCTACTTAGAAGGAAACAAACACACATAATTTGTCACCTAGGAATGAAGAAAGATGCAAGGAACCCTGAATGGGTCCCACCAGAATGTGCATGCCAAAATGTTTCACCTGATTTCTTAGTTTTTCTAAGAAGTACTTGTGAAAACAGATAAGGTAAAGCGTGGTAAGAGGAATACCCGATTTGGGATAGTTGAAGGTTATATGCGCGCGTATCTGAATCCTGAATCAAATTGATTGTGAGACCTTCCTTTTGGCTAGGAGGAACTACCTGTGTAAGAATCAAAACAAGACCACCAAAGAGAGTTAAACAATATATGTAGTGGACTGCCTAGCATGTGCTAGATCTTGGAAGTGCAATACTTCCTAGAGGGTTGTCAATACACTATTCAAAACAATTCAATGCTAAAATAAAGTAAATATTGTCCTACTGTAGTTTAATATGATTTAGGCATCTCATACAAATGCAATAGGCTAGATCTAATCTAACAGGCTAGGCTATAAGGAGATCCAGAGGTCAAGCAAGTTTGGTTATAGGTGAATATGAGCTTAACAGGCTAGGTTAGATAGAGATCTGAAGGTCAA
This sequence comes from Taxus wallichiana var. yunnanensis, assembly GCA_018340775.1. NCBI lineage: Eukaryota > Viridiplantae > Streptophyta > Pinopsida > Cupressales > Taxaceae > Taxus > Taxus wallichiana. The sequence continues at coordinate 510,552,498 of CM031234.1, forward strand.
ATAGGTGTCCAAGTAGGTATATGTCAGAAACAGTTGTTATTTTGGTAGAAATCATGCGAGACGGAGACCGACCATGGTTTTGTTGTAACCGATGACAGTTTTACTATAACCGGTGATGGTTAGATAGAACCGATGACGGTTAAGTTGGCGTTGGTAGAATCACACGATCCAGCTTTTGGATTTTTGGGGCAAAAGTGGAGTGGATAGAAGGTGAGGATTGATCACAGAGGGGGTGTAGATATGTTACAAAGGTTTGAGACTACTGAGGAGATCAAAATGGGAAATTGGACCAAGTATTAAGATGATTGGATATGGAAGGTGGCCGTGCAATCAAGAGAGGGAATGGACAGAGGGTAAAAGACTAGGTTCCTTTACCACAAATACTACAGATGATGATAAGAAAATGAAATAGATGGAAGGAGGATACTTACTCTTCTATGAGGTACAGTCAATTAAGATTGAATGAAGAAGTTCTTTGTGTTGGAGAATGCTTTGGGAAGAAAGTTTCACACTGTTGTGCAGGTGTATTTGGTTTCCCTTGTTGATCACAAATCAATCTCCGTTCTACTGTCGCGTCTAAAGAGATCGAATTCAAGATCAGAAGTCTTCCAACAAAAACCAACCCATATTACAAAGCTGTAGATGGGGTTAAATAGGCCATTTGGTCCTTTCCAGACAATCGGCGCCGCTTTAGGGTGAATCGGCGTCGGTTTAGTAAACCGACATCGGTTTGGGTGAGATATCTTGGGTTGTTCAAAAGTTGCCTGGGAAGTTGTTCCGCCATTTGATCAGGGTTTCTTCTTTTCCTCGGGGCAAAAACCGACCTTAGGAGGATTTTAATGTGAGGTGAGGGGATGGGTCTAATGTTAGGTTGTATTTAGGCCATTGGTTTAGGATTTAGGTTAATGGGTCAAATGATGGGGGTGGTTAGGTGAAGTGTATTTAATAAAGGTGATTTTATTAAATAGGTGTGTGAGGGTAGTGAATTAATTTAATGTGAATAATTAAATTAATGTGTGTGTGGGTAAAAGGTCATTAACTTAATTAAAATAATTAAATTAATATGTATGGAGGTAAATGGCATTAATTTAATTAAAGTAATTAAATTAAAATGTGTGGGGTGCAGGAGGTAGGTGCTAAGGTGTTGAGGATGAGGAAGTGATTATAGGGTTGTGCTAGGGGACCAAGGTGATTACGACACGATTTCGGTCTACAGGATGCCTTGGGAAATGTGCATTTAATCATAAGTGCAATTTTGATTCAATTTTATGTAGGGTAAAAAGGATGGATATATATCTCGTTAAATGAATTTGAATTTAATATCTTACAGTTCTTTTCCAGTGTGCAATAAACAATTACATAATTGGTGTGTTGTGTTTCTTACCTTGAAAATGTAATAAAGGAATCTAACTAGAACAGTCATCCCTAGTATAAGATTCATGCATAACTCTGCTTCATGCAGATCCTTCTTAGCATAGAAGAAATTGAATCCGTAGAATGAACTTAAATTTTTGCACTCAATGACACCTTCTAACTTAAGTAAATAGGATCCCTAGTTTGAGTTATCGTCATATCATGTATGTTTAGCGACACCATCGTGAACCCACTAGTTAAAAGCGACATGGTTAAACTTTGTCTTGGGTATGTGGTTCCCTTCTAGGATTGGTTATCGTGTGTGTAGTAAGGAGAATGTTTTCTCTTTAGGTCCGACTTACTTGTTATGTTGCAAAGATCACCAACTACTCTTCAAAGTTGCCTTTAGCAGTAGGGATTATTAATTATAAACACCTAAAATATGCTTACACTTAGCATTTCATCCAATCCAATCAATTAATGACACTTCGTTAAATCCCCATACTTCTCTCCACTCTCGGATGCCCATTTACGACACCTTCTTGGTCATATTCCTCCTATAATCAGCTTATTTGGCTAATAACACTCTTATTAGCTAAACATTCCTCCTTTCGACCATTCAAAACCTCCCTAGTTCTCTCTAGACCACTTCTATTGGCTTCGTAGACTATCTATCACCACAATTGGTCATCATAACCCCTCCCAACTGTCAATGAGTCTCTAATCACTTGCTAATCAAGTTTAACTAGCCTAATCCTAGCTTAACTAAGCCTAAAGCATGTTTATCCTAATCTAATCTAAAAGTGCTTTTTGAGCTTTAGTCCCACATGCACCCAAATTCCAAATTCTCCCAAGTGGAAAACTATAAATACAAGGCTAAGCCTACCCATTCAAACTACAACTTCACTCACAAGTCCTTCTCTCTCACATTTGGATATATTGGCATTAGACCTCATTTGCATTAGCCAAGCTAATAGGCATTTGATCTTGGCTATCCTCCATTGGTGAAGCTCTTCCATCTTGCATCCATAACTTCATAGTAGGTTAGTAGGAGGGTATCTAACTTGGTCTTGTAGCCATCTTAGAGAGACCTCTTCACCTCCATTGAAGTAAACAACACATCTAATTTGATTGCTTAGAATCTAACTAGGTTCATTTTTATTAAGCTTTCATGGAGTAGAGAGTAGTATATATGCTAGGGTTTGAATATTTGTTTCAAATTTATATATGCATAGATAGTTTCTTGTTTAGCTCTTATCTCATGGTGCATGGATGAGTAAAGCAAAGCTTTGAGGTTCTTTAGCCTCATTCCATACTTGTCTGTGCAACTTTCCATTGCATACATTTAGCACATTAACCGGTGGGACAATTTGTCTATCCTCCATTAATGGAGTCACTTTAAAGCTTTTTGTTTTAGTTTCTAATTTTTTTAGTTTCAATCTTTTTAGATTAGTTTCAAGCTTTCTAGATTAATTTTTCAAAGTTTTATTAGATTAGTTTCAAGTTTTTGATTTCACTAACCTTTCTTGTATTAATGGCTAAAATCGGTTTCATAACTACTTAAGCTAGGTTTGTCTTGTTTTTGTGCTCTTTGCGGGATCACGGGAGGTGAAGTGCTGCCAAAATTGAACCAAATCAATAAATTTTTGATATTTTTGAGATTATTTTTGAAAAATCCTGTGTTTTTTAGCCACCTATAGGAAAGGGAGCACACATACCATTCTGCATGCGCGCAGGTAAAACTTTGACTACCATTCTTTTGACAAAGGCATGCAGGCACCAAATCGTGGTGTAGGCACCAAATTATTGGTGCAAGCACCAAATCAGGGTGCATGTACACTAACAAGTGGCGCACGTACACAAACAGTGGTGCGGTACATCATTAGTAATCTTAGGAGGCCATAACTTTTGCCCCAGAACTCTAAACGACTCTCTGTTTTTTTGCGTTGGAAAGGTATTGAAGTGAAATACACAATGGAATCATAAAATTAGGATTTTAACTCACCAAAATTTATGGTTTACATTTTTAGGTAAATAGTCATTTTCTAATGTATCTTAAAGTTCAAAAAAGTGTTTTCTTGGCCATTCTAACACTTTGAAATTTTTTTGTAGCACAAATCAATTATTTGTAGGGTTATTTTGGTTTTATTTTTGACTAAATTAGTTAAGTGTTTCATTTCTTAGCTTGAGAAAGGTTTTGTAAAGTGTGTATACTCTCTCCTCGCGCCTTCAAAAACAATCTTGGAGATCAAAAACACTTGCACAACTTTGTATCATATGTTAAAAACACTTGTTCTAAACGATAAAGTAATTTTTATGTGATTTACTAAGAATTTTCACATTGCGTATGTTCTTCCTTCACACATTTTGGTGATCTCAAGAATCAAAAGCAAGGTGTAAATTCCCTTTATTGATATCAATTTCCAATGAAAAATTACTAAACTCGTTGTCTACAGGACCTAACGCTTGTAAAAGAAAGGTGTCAAAGACAAAACACAAACCCACTAATACACATTTTTCTTGTAGGTTGCCAAATGGTGTGCTACTTAAAACCACATTAAGTTAAGCAAGATAAAAACACACCATATTCAAAACATTATATTGCAGGTTTTGGAAAAGGGTACGTCCCTATCCGCTCAATTGGAACATAACCCCTTTGGCATAATGCCTTAAGCTACAACAATGGGGGTGGTTCCAGGAACCCCTAAGTATTCCACACAAGAGGGAACCTTGTGGACGAAATGGGAAGTGCTTCACATTGCCTACTTGACTAGTGATTTCCTTGTGAGATAGAGTTACAAGTTGTCCCTATACGACCCTTCTAAGTATTTGATGGATGCATTTACTACCCACTGTGCTTGAAGGGGGCAAAGTCGAGATACTCCCAAGATAGTCGGGACTATTTGGGTAAATCACCCCACTCGTGAACAACTTTGTAACACCTAGGATAAGAGGACCACCTAGGAAAATATACTTTGGCCAGGATCCCACTTTGACCATTCTAAAACAATGTTGAGTTATGAGCCATCTTTTCATTACAAAACATGTGACGCGTTACTTTCGCTTAGTTTTTCACTTGCCTTAAGGTGAGGCGAAACTTTATCGAAGTGAAGCCAACATTTTTCATCCCCATTTTGATCTACTTCCTTCATTTTCTTTTGACACTTTGTTGATCAAAAGAAGGGTGACTACCTCTGTGTTACCAATTGATTATTTCTGCCACTTTTTTGTCCGTTTACGCCCATCCATGTTTACGGCTGGGTAAGTTAAACATCTAAAGTGTGCAGAGGTGTATTTATATCATTGGTATCCTTTGTGATCTTGATACCAACGTCAATATCATAATCATAGTTCATATTAATTCATAATTTGATCTCCTTTTGACGTGTTAACTTGTTCGCATTATCTCGACACAATTAAGATACTTATGTTGTGTTTTCGTAAACGTGATCTAAATATCCACATTGTGGTGTTACGCTGTGCACATTTTAACACATCCTTAGTATAATTTGACTTAGTTTGATTTCAAACATTGTCCCAAATCTTGAAAGGTTTCGCTTACTTTTTTTGCATCGTTTGAATACCACTTTGACACTAATATCTCACTTCTCCACAAAGCTTGATAGATGTGTCCAATTGGTGTGGTTACGTGGCTTACATTTGTAAACCCCGCCCTTTAACATTTAGGTCTTGTGGTTGTTGAACTTGTCATGGTATCCTTTGATTGGTAGTCACATCTACCCTTTGTTAATATTTACGCCTTGTTCATTTCGAGCTTGACGTAAATATTGACATTGTGTTGATCACCTTTGCATCGAACTATCACTTTGCACACGTATTTGCATAGGGTTTATTTCCTTGTTGATAGGCTTTTTGTTTTACACTTCCAGTATTGTTCCTTGTGATTATTCATTCAAAAAAATTATTTTCTAGGACAATCCCTTTTTATCTCATTGATATTGTGTCATCACGATGTCTATTTTCCTTAGACCTTCTTCGAAAAATCACGCATGCATATCAATACTTACGAAATGTCTAGTTGGTTGTCCTTATGCTACCAAAATTGACATGTCACTTCCTTCCCTTTGAAGGAGTTCCATCACACTATCTAGATCTAGACATTTGTGCTTAAAACAATGCCAAAAATGACTAACTATCACGCGGTTCCCCATACTTACAAAAATACGGAACCTAGGTTTAGCAATTCAAATCAAAAGATTCCCATTACAACTAAACCTTGTTTAGTTCTTCATGCTAGAGTGCCCATGCGGGTAGCTTGTTCCCCACCTTCATCTCATAGTCGGTGGTATGATTTGGATGCTTTTGATCCAAATTATTATTCGAGTTCCCCCCACTCTTCTTCTAATTCTAATCCAAACATTTCCTCTTCCTCTGAGGATTCCAATCCAAATATTTCCTCTGACTCTTCTAATGATTCAGATCCAAACTACTATTCGGATCCAAACTACTATTTAGATTCATCTAATTTGACTCCTAAGTCATCTAATATGACTCCTACGTCGCGGTCCTCCCTTTCTTTGTAAGACCCCTTTTATCAGTCGCCTCAACAACGTCTTCTTCCTTTGAAGATACGTGCGACTCCAAATCCCTCCAATCAAACATCTAATAAAATTCTTGAATCGCAGTCCTCTCTTTCTTTGCAAGACCCTTGTTATTATTCATCTAGTGTGATTCTTGAATCATGGTCCTCCCCTTCTTCACAGGACCTTCTTCATCAATCACCCCCAATAAATCTTCCTTCTTTGAAGATTCATGTGACTCAAAGTCCTTCAAGTCAAACATCTGAATTGACCCATGCGTCGCAATCTACATACTTTGGACTTAATCCTACTATTTTACGATGATATACCATCATATAGGTAGGTCCACACCACCTTCTTCTACTCCTGAGACATCTAGCTACACATATTCTTCATCCCCCACATCATCTAATTCTATCAATAATCATCAAACATCTTCTAACTCTTCCACACCAAGTGAACCTCTTTCTTACGATCAACCCCAGGTGATCAATCAACTACTCATACCGATTGACCTCTTTCAGAATGAAGAAATAATTAGGGCATTTATAGGGGCAAATGAAGATATTCCTTTAAAAGATTATGAGAAAGGATTCTCTTTAGACTTCGATGCACCCACATATTCTAAGAAAAATGTTGATTCCTTTTATCAAGAAATGGAAGAAGAGCCTCGAGATCATGCAACTTGATCCTCTTCTTATTCTTCCATCTTCACATTCTTCATTATGTGATGAAACTCCTTGGTCTTGCATTGATCCATGGCCTATCTTCTCATCACCCAATAACTCTTTTTCTATCATAATTCCTCAATCATAATCTCTTATGGGGTCAATGCCAAGTAGCCCATCATCTTACATCTATGGGTCACATCCTAGTATCCCTTCTTCTTCTATTCTTGGGCTACATCTTAGTAGCCCTTCATCTTCTATCTATGGGTCACGTCCTAGTAGCCCTTCTTCTTCTATTCTTGGGCCACATCCTAGCAGCCCTTCATCTTCTATCTATGGCTCACCTCCCAGTAGCCCATCTTCTTCAATCCTTGGACCGTATCCTTTTCATCAATCACATCATCCTTCTACCAATGATCGGGGCAAGCCCACCATAATTTCTCTCATTCCTATCATCAATCGTAAACATTCACTTTCTTCTCCTTCTTGAGGTCAGAAAAGTCACAAGTCAGCTTATAAGAAACCCAAACAGGTTCATTATCAAGCTCAAGTCAAAACTTCCAAGAGCTCAAAATCCCCCAACAACTTGAACAATCTCAAAGTCTGTAAATCAAGCGCAATTCAAGAACGCACACCAACGTAACCATCAAGTATGGCACAAAGTGTGTAAAACTCTGGATGGGGAATTAAATCTCCCACATACGAAGTCCATGTTTCAGAACAAATCAAATTCATTTCTTGAGTGTGAACTCACCTCGATCATCAAGATCGGGGATAATATCACTCTCGATAAACAAACACACCTACTCTCCCTTATCAAGGAAGTCACAAACATTGTTGTTGGATCTTACCACACAAAGTGACTTTGTTAGTCCCAACCTCTTAAAACTGTCAAAAATCTAAAAAATCAAAAACAATTTAAAAATACAAAAACATTGAGAAAACACAACAAAAATCAAAGGTACAAAGATCAAACATTGCAATCAGGTATTGTGTACACATGGATGTTTCTTTCTTCCCTTCCTTGCTATTCTTTTGCAAGTCTCCCTACCATTTTCATCCCTTCGATGATGTTTTGGTTAGCTTATTCACACGCATTTTGTGACATTTATCTCTATGGTATCCGTTTGACCCTGGTCTTTTATCACCTTGGTAAATTAAAGAATAACTGACCTCTTAGAGATCCTATCACATTCAAAATCTAATAAACTTGTTGCAAAGAAATTTTGGACATATTTGTTGACACTAGCCAATGTCGTCATCACAATCACTTCCACCTCCTTCCATCAAGTCATATGTGGTTCTTAACCCCTTGTTAAGCAAGAGAGCTGAAATAAGTGCATCTTTGAGTGAATGTACCATACACACGTAACCTTGTAAGGTGGAGTACAACTTATGCACCCATAAAGAAGGTAGAAAGGCTTCGAGCCTTCCATCCAGGCCTTCTCACATGCTTGGACGTGAAACGAGGTAGGTTCCTTCCCATGATAATCTTGTATGATAGTAGGTGCATTGCTCCAAAAAACCTAACAGAGAACGTGATTCTCACTTTGTGCCACTCTAGAAGGTTATCGCGATGGGTCATCCACCAACGTGTTGCGGTCCCGAGCAAGGTATAGCTAAGCATCCTTCTCCTTTCGATCTCACATCTCCACTGGGTCTCCATTTCTCGTAGGAAAACATCTAGGTCAACTCCCCCAGTATAACTTGGAAACTTCTTTCCTCCTAAGAGCTTGACTGAGCGCACCTTTGTTACTCTCGTGACATAACCTATTAATTGCCTTCCGACTAACTCATATGTCACGTGCGCCCAATTATCACATCCTACACTAGTGGTATCACTTATTGATTGAGCGCCTTCCCACTGAATAACCCCTTTTGTAGGATGCACAACTTCGGGGTATCGATAGTGCACACATATATTTTTTCTATATCTCCCTCTCCTGGGGTTTAGTATAGGCACTTGATGGATGATAACATGTTCCTCCTTGTTTTCAAAACTTATATACCCCTTAATTGAATCATAAGTCAACATTGTTCTTATAGCACCAGGGGTGCCCAAGTAACACTGGAAAGTTGTCCACCTCAGCAAGCACCAAGACTTTGAAGTCTCTAGTGAATTTCACACCTTGGATAGTGATAACATCATTCTTCAAAACTCAGATGGGCATTGCCTTCATCTTATTCACCATATACAACACATTTGAAGATGGTTGTAATGGGGACCTTCCCATTTGATTCCATGTCCAAGGTGAGAATGTTCACTTTTTCACCAGTGTCAATTAGGATATTGCTCAGGAGCCATCCATCAACCACAACATTCAGGGTAATTTCCTTATCATAGTAAATTCTGTGAGGAGGCAAATTAGCATGTAAAACCTGCCTTTCGCACTCTGCTCCAACACTTAGTACTTTCTCTCTTAACCACTCTCCTAGTAAGGGGATGATATTTTCTTGCCTCAACATCTTGCATACCTCCTTGACATCATCCAAATCCTTTTGTGGAGCCTCATCACTCTTCTTTTGCTCTAGCTTCCGCAACTGCTCCTTCAGGTATTGGATCTCTCCTTGTAGGCTTTGAATCACATCCATGGTCTCTGATAAACTTACTTTTGATGAGTGGGGTCCAGATACTTCCCATATACCACCTCTTCCCTTATAACCAGTGGTCTCTTATTTTGTATTTCCTTGGCACATGTAACCTCAACTCACATCGCCACCAATAAAGGTTCTAATTCTAACTCACACGCCACCCTTGGCATCCAATGCAAGTCTGTTTTTTCTTCATGCTTACCATCTCGGTGCCCTTGTCTTTCCGTTGTTGTTGGCTCATGTGTTCAAATAATTATGGGCACTCCTCATACTTGTGCTTCTTCCCACACCAAGAGCACTATAGCAGTCAGGACATTCGTGTTTGTAATGATCTGTGGACCCACAATTATAACAAGTTCCGTGAGGGAATTCACCTCTTCCACCTCCACAATTGCCATGGCCTCTAAATCCTCCACAAAATCTTCTTCCATGAGCTCCTCCATCCATGTGCCCTTCATAGTGATGACCATCATCCTTGGAATTTTTGTAACGTTGGTCTAGCGCACACCAATATCAATGGCATCATGTATCTGATTGATCAATCTACAATCCTTAGTGCCATGAGTAGTAGAGGTGCAAATCTTGTAACAACAAGACACATTCTTACGGATCATGAGCTGTAGTAGCGAACACCTACTTGCATCATGATCTCTATGGCAAATCTCACGGTCTACCGTCATGGCGCCTACCAATCTCCAAGGAAAAATGTCCTTCATATGTCTCTCTACCTCACAATCCATGCACCATAGGCCACTGCAAGTCTCATGTGTTGAGTTCCCAGATAGCTTCTCCAGCTACTTTTCCATGGCAATCTTAGCTTTAAGAAAAGGACTAACATCGGTATCCACACTTCCCACAACCTCAGCGCACAGGTAGCCTCCAGGCCTCGCATGTGTCCAGTGAAAGTCTTATACAACAACGCTCTCCTGAAGGCATTATTAATCCTCCAACAAACCATTAAGCATGTTGAGAAGGATGAATATCATAAGAAAGTTTTGACAAGAGAGTCTTAAAACACGCATCATACTCCCGCACACTCTCTGCCATACCTGGTTAAATCTCCTTCAATGACATTAATGCTTTTATGTTCAAACTCAGGAATATGGAATTCAGCTAAGAAGGCATTACGCAACACGGTATAATCTACTATTATCTGGTGAGGGTCATACTTCCGGTACCAACTATGTGTGCACCCTTGCAATGTCATTACAAATTGACTTGCCTTCCATTCTAGGGTAGTGATCCCCTTCGCACGCCATAGTAAATCACATTTGTGTACATGCTTTGCAGCATCCTCAACACCTTTGTAATCTGGCAGATGTAAAGACATTTCAAAAATCTTGCTTTGAGGTGGTTGAGGCCCTTGTCTACCTGATCCAGAACCTGGATTCCCCCTAGTGTTGCCTCCACCACCAGATCCACTAGATCCACCAACTCCTATTCCTCTTGACCCATCAGATCATCTAGATCTGCCAAGTCCACTAGTTCTGCTAGTTCTTATTCCACCTAAAGTGGTCGCACCTTATGTCCCCATTGTCAAACTAAACTATGCGCCAACAGTCTATGATATTGTACTGCTACCAGATGTGTGTCCCATACCACTTCTAGATGTGATACCCAAGCTTTGTGTACCCGTACTTTGTCCAAACGTTGTACTAGACAATATACCTTCGAACATAGGAAATTATTGTGCAGCCATGGATGCACCAAATGAAAAATTATACCTCTTAGGTGTTGATCGGTTACTTCTACTAATACCAATTGGGTTAGTAATACTTGTCTCTAGATTTGGAAAACTAAACGTCAGGGGTTGGTCACCAGGTGAATTAAGATGCGTGCTAATGACTCTTCTCCTTTCTTCATATGACAAGCTCTCTCCGTGGTCGAGGGGTTTCTCTTCCACACTTTCCAAGATGGGGTAACATAGACTGCTCAGGTTCCACATCCTCCGTGTGAACCTCAAATCCTTCCCACAACATCTGCCTCCATAAATCCATCACTCCCACATATTTTTGTTGTCTTGTCAACTCCCTCTCTTGAGCCTCATTATACTTAAGCCATCTCTCTTCCCTCTCCTTTTTAGCCACAAGGTCTCGCCATCTTCCTCCACTCTAGCTTCCTTTCCCAACGCTCGAAGAAGCTTAGCCGGTCATAGGAAATGATTCCAAACTCAATGTAATGATCATGATCTTTATAGCTAAAGGGATAGCACGCAAGAATGATCCTCTTGGATCCCTCAAGAACTCAAACTCAATAATCTCTGGGCAAGAATACGTAGAGATAACTTATCCCAAGGTATAACTGGTCATCACTCTACTCCACCAATGATCAACATCATGGGTCCATATCAAATCGACATCATGCAACCACCGATATTCCTCCTAGGTCTAAACATGAGGTCTATATTACCATCTTGATATAGATGTAAAGGAAAGCCATTCATACAACTCCACTGGAAAACAACAAAATAAGGTCTCATACAACTCATGATATAGATGTTTTTCTACCCATTTACGTGCATAAAATTCATGTCCAATATTAAATCTCTGAGAAAAATCATCCTCCGTGATTTTAAGCCATGCTTTGACATTTTCCAGAGTCAAGTGATTTGTCATCATGCACCATTCTCACAACAACTTCAAAAGAGGTCCCGACAATGAAACCAAGATGTAGTCTCTTTTCATCACTTGCTTTAACAACCAACCCCAAACGCGCAGGACATATCATCTAGATTGGTCCAAGCTCACTTGAGGAGTGAGTAGGTGTCAAGACTCTCCTTTATGTGAGCTTTGTGAGAACGATCACCCTTGGTAAGGGAGCGCTTGCATAAACATGGAATGAACTTACCCATTCTGGGAATTGGGATAAAGAACTAGTCGTAGTCTTATGCATCAGAGCATGGTATAACATAATCAACTAATTGAAAGTAGAGTCAAACCATGAATAATATCAAAAATAAACTTGTAACACACACATGAACATAAGGGAAAGGTATAGATCAAGATCCATCACATGAGTGCTTCTAAAACTCTTCATTATATTCATTAATCAAATACAGTAGCCAAGATTACATCAAGAAGGGTTCCATCTCTAGGAATGTTCATAGTAACATGGCTTTTATACATTATAGAGCCCACCATTACACATTACACAATACCTCTATATTTTTCTTTCTCTTTTCCTCACCTACATCTACACACACATACTAACTGATCTCTCTCTTAACCTTACTAGAAACCATCCATATGAAGAACAAGAAGGAATCTTCTCTTAACCACTCATCATTACTTGCAAAATCCTGAAGGAATCCTCTCATGATTTCTCTACCACTACCCAGGAATATGTCATATGTCGTCATGTGTTTCCCTCAATCAAGTTCCTTTAGCATGCATGTGTCAGCTAATCCTTAACAACCTCGACTCCTTATCCTTTCATGATAACCATATTGATGCCCTGGAATATCCTTTCCTTGATCCGTAAGTCTCCATAGCTTATCCACATATGTATCTGGTCACTTTTTCGTTCGCTCCCTATGCACATATTTTCATGTTGTCCAAAACTCACTAAGTCTCGAATCCATCCTGCTTGGGCGTGAGCCTTCATGCCTCTCTAAGAACTACTCCTTCACGTGCCTTCACGCCCGCTTCCATGTGCCACAAGGCTCTACGCCTTAGGTACTTAGTTATTTTAGGGGTCCAACATCTACCTATTCGTTATTGAACCACGTTCAAAATCATCCAAAATCCTAATCATCATTTTCATTTCCCACACTTCATCGCGAAACTTACATTTTTACATTGTATGGATCAACATGTCGATTCATGGTTCGACACGCTTTTATAGTTTTATCGACATGATTCTACCGCACATATGCGCGTTCTTCTACAACATGGGCTTCTCTAGATTTTTCTCGTGTACACATCTCTATTTACTTTATGTTACTGAGCTTTCCGCTCTCACCAACATAAAGTGGGAGCAAATGTAGTAACAAAATCACACACTTTTACATTTATACCGTCGGGTATGTTATTTTATATATGGATCATGCGTAATAAAAGTATTCACTAGTGACCTATCCTTTGTCTTGTTGTCAGTTAGTTAGGTGTCATTGTTATTGTCTCGGTTCAATCAACACTTATCTCTATAGTTTTGAGTGTCTTTTAGGAGGTATTAGGTGTCGTAATTTACTCAATTTTTGTCTATATAAGTCTATACTTGGGCGCCTCGGGGCTCCCCAAACCGTGATTGTAGGCACCTGTGTCATCATAATTTGTGGTCTTAATTTGTTTGTTTGATGTTGGTCTTAACGATTACCACGTGTATTCCCCTAGGTTGTAGTCGGCAGTTTCGGGTCACTAGTGTTGAAATTTGAACAAGAGATCCCTATATAAACATAACATACTCACTACATTATGGGCGGACATCTTACTATCAAGGGTAGCTATCTACTAAGGCAAGGGACTGCATTTGGGAATCTTCTACATCTGCATCACACATGCATAGGGGAAAGGGTTGTATTCTTTCCATTCCATCCACAATTTGCATTTTACATCTAGTTATTACCCCTATTACCATGCCATCAAGCTAGTGCACCCTAGGCAAAAAATTACACGCACACGCACACACACACAAACTACATTGGAGTCAAAATGTAGTGCAATGCTTAGTCGTAAGATCACTAGTTTGGCAATGAGGTCACCTCGACCTATTCGGATGCATTTTTATTTTTTTAGGAATTGATGCTTTGGATAGGGTTTTGCGTATGTAGATCTTCATACGACATTTACAATGACATAGAGAACATTATCATGACACCCATGTGACAAGAGAAAATGTGTTATAGAGATATTTGGACACTATCAAAACTCAAGTTCTAAGCTTTCCTGTAGTCTAAAACACCCAGATTACAAACCAGGGCACCCCAGGGTGCCCCAGGATCTCCCCTATGCGCCTTAGTATAGAAAAACACTCAAATCCTACCCTTCCTAAGGCCATTCAGTTATAACCTTCCCAATCTACATACCAGTCTACTGATCCAAAGACACAACGAGGTAAGTTATTTTACATGTTAGTACCATATCCCTCTTAGTTCCATTACTTTGATATATTCAAATATTACAAATAAAATAGGTCTTGCATTCCAATATAACATTTAGTTTCTATTTAGATTAACTCATAAAATAGTTTTAAAATTTCTATTTTTAGTTAATCACTTGTGTCAAACACATATGTCAAGATAAGTGTTAAGGGAAAGAAAATCATATACTATTATTATGCATTAGTTCCTCATTATCAATGAAACCCGATATTAGCACATGCCCAATATATAATAAAGTGAAGCATGTCAAATCCACGAGTCCTAGGTTTTAACTTATATTGCATTCTATCAAAAGTGAGTGGACACAATATGGGGGCACATTATTATAGAGTAATGACAATAAATAGTATAATGTCCATGCATATAACGAAATCAAGCATCATCCCATGAATGGTAAAAGCCAAATTCCAAGTCAATAATAACAACTATGATTTCATATTCATCACAATCCAAGGTTTGTATTAAAATCCAAACAATACAATCAACTACCAAAAATTATTAATGAACCATGCAACCCTATCAAGATGTAAGATAAAATATAACATTATTCAATAATTATCATATATGTTTATAACATATACAAGGGCAAACATCCGAACATGAACATACTCATAATTCATAAGGTGGATATTGCTCAAAGAGGTGCATGTCAATATTCTAGGGTGGTTATAATGTATTTAAACAAGTCGACATGCCTTAAAATAATAATAATGGTAGTAATATTTTACACCCATATTACATGTTTCCACTAACCATGTTATCATATACTAATCATTCTAGGGTCATAAAGACCATTATATTTTTATGACAGATCAAACAATGTAACAAAGACTTCACATCATACTATATAACCTTACTACCCCGTTCAAAGCCACAAAGCATGGGCTAGCCTCCTTACAAAGTTATTACATGAAGGATGAGGCCCCAGGATTAGTAATACACAATGAAAATTAACATTGTATATTCATATTAATCTCAAGTAGAATGTCATCACAACGTAATTATAGAGTTATAATACTTTACTAGATGATGTCGGCATGAGTTAAGACTTTGGATGATAACTTATTGATACATGTAGAGTTTCGTACCTTTAATCGAGTGTTATGATTATTTTAACAATCATGTGTTCTAAAGGTAGCCTTGTAGGTATCAAATTTAGGGGCTCCCAAAGTGGGATGTGACATTCAACTATACAACTTCCTCTTATTGGTCCACATGTCACCCTCTATTTTTCTATACTCCAACCACTTATTTGTAATATTTTTCCTTACACCTTAGATGAATTTTCATCGATATCCGTAGATCAAGACACTTTTCATTAATCCAAAGGACATAACCACAAAGAAGTCAAAGTCCCAAATCTCGCTTAAGTCTACAACCTAACGTGTGTAAGTCATGTGGCAAGTTATAGTAGTCTAGGATCATTTAGTCATTAAGTATCCTCCTAAGAAGTGTTCTCTACGTGTGCACTAGATTGTGACATGTGAAACAATCTAGTAGAGAAGTAGTCTTTTTCTATTGGGAGCTTTTTCCTCTCTTTTTTTCTCTACACTACTTTAAGGGCACTAGATTGTGATACTTGTCATAAATTAGCAATCCAAAACTACATAGAAAATTTTCAACCTTTCTAACCCTTCAAATTTCACTTACACTCGTGTTCATGAGATTAACCCTCATGACATAATCTCAAAATTCTATGTCATGGAGGATTTCACCATATTTCAATCAACCTCAAATTTTTCTCTAAGACTCGAGGTCATTAGATCGTGCTGTTATCGCATCTAGGAGCTCAATAAACATATTTTCCTATCCTTATAATTTAAACACCTTACTTTAGGCTAGTTAGATATATGTCTTCTTGACCCCGTGAACCTCCAAATCTATCTCTACTTCACATGTAAATATTATATGTGTGCATATGTTAATTAATGTGGGACTAAACCCCTACTAATTACCTTAATAATAAGCAACTACTACAATCAACTTGCTTGATGAATCCTAATCATCTCTCTAATCCAATATAATTCCAACCCTATATAACAACAAAGTAATCCTCTTTTAAATTTTGTAATTTCTAATTATCTTAAATTAAGAAGAATTAATATATTCAAACAACATTGGGAAAAAGGGCATTACAATCTTGAAGTTCATCTTCCAAAGATCATCTTCTTTTATACGAGCTTATTGGTACTCGATTTAAGATCCAACTTTGTAAAATATTTGGCATGTTGAAAATGGTCAAATAAGTCATCAATCTATGAGAGTGTACATATAATTTTGATGTTGATCTTGTTCAAGGCTCTATAATCTATAAAGTTTACAAAATTCCACCAAATTTGTATGAGACTTGAACTTTCTGATAAATAAAAAATAAAAATAATTGATTTTCTTTTAAAGGTAAAAGTCCAATACCATTTTAAATTGTCTTAACTCATATAACACATATCACATAAACTATGGATTTTATTAATTAAAGGAGAAGGAGATTAGAAAAGGCATGAACATTAATTATGTTATCTTAATAATTTTGTTTATTTTAGTATTATTAATATATTTTTAGTGATTGTGTTTTAGTTTTGGGTGAGAAGTCGGTTTGGAGGCATGGTAGAAAAGAGTGTCCGAAAACATCGAGCATTGCATTTGAAGTGAAGGATGAAGAAAGAGTTCCAAATCTTAAGTCCACCATGAAAATATTTATATGGTTTTATGTTTGAATGAATTGACTGCATCTTCTTTTCCTCCTCTTACCACTCAATAAAATACCTCACTGACCGATAGTTATTTTTGACTTACCTCCTTACTGAACAAAAGTTCCCCCATAGTATACTAGTGTGCACTATTTCAACTTTGAATGGTTATCAATTACGAAGATAAATTAATAATGTGTGGTTGATTTTATATTTCAAAGAACAAAAATCATTGTCATCTTCTTTACCCCATTGAAAACTCTTACCATTTGTTACATTGTATGTACATTCATTGCACATTTAACAGAGAAAGCTAAAACAAACTTTCTCATGTACTCTTGCATTACTCCAAAAACAATTTGGTGTATGATAGCTTCAACCTTCATTAGATCCACTCTTAGTTTTCATCCTCCAACCACATGCCCTAAGTAGACTAACATTTTTTTTTGCAAACTCACATTTCTTTATATTACATAAAATTTCTTCTTCTTTCAAAGACATGTAAGACTTGTTTCAAATGAGTTAGATGTTCTTCCCATGTAGCACTGACTGGGAACCATAGCTATTCCTCATGTGTAGCAGACTGAAAACCAAAATAACATCTAGATACACTATGAAATATGTATATGTGAAAGGCCTAAATACATCATTCATCAATCTCATGAATGTAACATGTACATTAGATACACCAAATGGAAGTACCAACCATTTATACAAACCTTGTTTTATCTTGAAGTTCATCTTCTAAACATCATCTTCCTTTATGTGAATTTAATGTTACTTAGATTTGAGATCCACCTTTGTAAAATATTTGGCATGTTGAAGTTGGTCCAACAATTCATCAAACTATGGAAGTGTATATCTAATTTTAATGTTGATCTTGTTCAAGGCTCTATAATATATAGTGATTGCATATATAAACCAATGTCACACAGATATCTTGGCAGTAATTGGATCTCATGCTCGACTTCCCCTTTTAGAGGTAGACCTTTAGGATATTGAGACACTTATTGAAAATAATGCAATAATTATTGAAAATAATGTCGATATGACACTTTGCGGCTCGTAGCCTCTTTATGGCTACTTTGATCCTGCTTATGGGGTGTGATCTTTTCCACCCGATTTTGTATGATTAGCATTGTACTTCTTATGTCATCTTTAATATATGGTTATGCTTTTCAATAAAAAAATGCAATAATTCCCAAGTTATTCAATCCTTCATTAGCACAAATCAAGCTTGAAAATTCATTTAATCTATTATTAACACAATCAAATTCAATTTTTTTCGAACCCATCTTCTTACTTAACATTAAAAAGAAGCAAACATAATTTCTTCTTTACTTGAATGTGTCTTTTTTCGTGGTCGAACTTATCGTAGTTAGCTTGTGACGTCGAACAATAATGAGTCTTATATATCATGTCATGGTGTGTAAAATGGGTTGATGAAGATCTATATATAATGCACTCTAAGAATACATCGACGGATAACTTTGTCACATGAATAGTGAAAAAGGGCTTAAATTCGAAAAGCATAGAAAAATAACCATTAGACCCCCTTTTAGACAAGGTGAGCACTTTACGTAAACATATCACAATTTCTTATGAAAAGTTGTGATGTATTGGTAAGCCACATTGTGGATGTCTCAAGAAAATTCCGTGGACACCCGTGAAATTCCCATATCAACATCAAAGAAGAATTATATGCTCCAAGATAGTCAAAATACCTTCTTTAAGATATAATTATGAATCGACCAACTTAACACATCTCTAAAGAACTAATCAAGAGCCATAACAAACATACAAGAGGATACAACTATTGAAAACCACACACCTTCACCAACCAACATACAACCTAAATCCAACATAATACAATGGAAAACACTAACCAATCACACTATAATAATGACAAAAGCACATTAGGATGAACAAATTATTGGAATGTTGGCTTATAATCTAAACTTTATTCGCATTGCACATAATGATGTTATGCAAGTGTTTTCCCATTTTGGGATTACATGTTAGTTATTTTCAATAATGTGGAGATGCGTGAGACAAACCTTCTCATTAAGTTATGTGAACTAGTTCTCATCAATATCATTTTCATCTCATTGAAATAGATACACATGATGCGGAGTGTGTATATATGTCATATGGTGTGACCCCACTCGCCAAATTTGACGCGGAAATCTCTCCCAACAACTAACACTTTTCATCCCCAAATCAAGACTAAAATTAACATGGGTCCCATTAGTGGAATTATGTGGCTTAAGGGTGTAACTAAAGGTGGCACTATATTATTATTTTATTGATAGTTAGTATATCGATATAGTTTTTTAAAATATGTATATTTACAAAAATATTAATTTTGAAGGTTTTTTTTTTGAAAAGCATGTTTCGTATTCGACATAAATAATGTTTTTGGGGAGCTTTTTTCGAATGTCTTGATACTCGAACATTTTATATTAAGCGGAGGATCTAATAGCCTTGTAATTGGTTATAAATACTTATTTTTAAATTAGCAATAAATTTTAAATTAAATTAATCTCATTATTCACGGTCAAAGAATGTTAAAAGAATATGTTCCCTTTGTTAAATGTGGGAGGAGTTTGTATAGTGAAAGCAATGAGCTCCTTTGGCTTAATGGTTATAATGTTAAAAGAATATGTTTCCTTTGTTAAATCTTGGCCCATCTTACGGAATTAAAATATAGTGAAAGCAATGAGTTCCTTTGGCTTAACGGTTATAATTAGGAGAAATCCAATTCATCAAGGTCAACCAATGTTAGAAGAATTTGTTCCTCTCGTTAAATGTGCAAGGAGTTTGTAGTACATGATATTGGTTTGGAATCTCTTTAGTTTAAGGAGATTGAATCAATTTATAAGCATAAACTTTTATCTTTTTGATTGGGATCCACTAGGATTACATAGAATATTGCCATCTTGGCCGATGTTACAAAATTAATATATAACGAAACCAACGAGCTCCTTTGGTTAAATGACCACAACCTTCATTAAATGTGGGAGGAGTTTGTACTACACGACATTGGTTTGGAATCTCTCTAATTTAATGAGGTTGAGTAGTTTATAAGGAGATGACTTTTATTTTTTAATTGGGATCAACTAGGATTACATAGAAAGCCGCCATCTTGGCCCATATCATAGAATTAATATATAATGAAACCACTGAGTTCCTTTGGCTAAATGACCATAACTAAGAGAAATCCAATCCATCAAAGTCAACTTGGGACCAACCCTGCCGCTAACCCTATCCATTTGATTTTCCGAAGGATTTGTACCACTTACATGGATATCAACAACTATCATCCTCATCAATTAGACTATCATCCTTTTGGTATCACATCATTTTCAATATCAATATTAATAATAAATACTTTTGTATAATTTTAAATTATTTTATAACTTTCTTCAATACATTAATAATGATTATTAATCACCTCATTTGTAGTACAATTTCAAACTTAATTGAGGCGACCTTTGAATAATTCACATACTTATCACTAAAAATAATATTCGAACTTAAAAAATTAAAAAGCTGAGTTGGCACTCATTTCATAGAAGGAACGATGTGAAAGTTCACCCTAAGAAATCATTTGAAGCAAATATTATTCTGAGATCACCACCGGTGGTATAAAAAAATGTTACCAAAATAAATCTGTTGGGAATTTTTAACCATATGGATTAAATCATTTTCAATACTCTCTTAATTATAAGTAAGTTTATATAAACACAAATACAAAACATATTTAAAAAATAATAATTGTTTTCAAAAAAAAGATAAGCTCCAATCATTTACTATTATAAAATGTCTTAAAATCAGATATAGCCCATCCCCAAAACTATATCGACTTTCTTAATTAAGAGGGAAACATGAACCATCTTATCTTAATACCTTGTATATTTCATGATTAGATTTGTCTGAAATCATCCTGTGGAGATGAGATTTGTCTGAAAAGATCGTCGTACATTGCATTCGAAGTGGAGGAAGACGAAAAGAGTTCAGCATGTGAGTGTTTACATGGTTTTATGTGTGAACGAATTGAATGTGTCTTCTTTTTTCTCCTCTTACTAAGTATATGACATGACAATCTGTTGACATCTATCTTTAGGCTGTCAGGAGGACCCCATTTGCCTTTTCCATGCATATTTCCGATTGGGCATTGGATTAATGATACTTTCTGGTTTACTGAGCTCATTACTGATTGTTTCATAGCATGTTCAGAGAACAATGCCAATAATGTTAATATGATTGGAGTGTGGATTTTTCTCTACCAGGAACTTTTCAGGGGTGGAATCCTTGGGAAAATTTTGATTCTGGGTAGGTAAAAGAACGGTATTGGGCATTGCTAGATCTGGGTTTGGTCCTGTTTGGATATATGATGGATTCGTAAATGATTGATTTCCCTCCTAACAGAGGCGAAATTGGACTTTGAATATAAGCCATTTGGGTTGATTTCCCTCCAGACGCAGACAAAGTTGATTGATTGCCATATGATCAGAGAGGTATTTGGGTAGTATGGCCCCTGTCCAAGACACAGACTTTGGGGCCTCCTCAGATCTGGAGTCCCCTTTTGGAGAATTAGGGTGCCAACTATCCGAAGGTGATCTGAGAGAGATAGCTTATGAGATCTTCATTGCAGCATGTAGGCCCTTTGCTGGAAAATCCACCCTTACATACATACCTCAATCAGAGAAGGCAACAGAGAAGCTTGAGAGATCATTGTCTGTTTCTCCTCCTCTGCAAAAGTCATTGACCTCGGCTGCTGCAAGTAAGATGAAGAAGGGCGCCCTTGGTTTGAGATCATCCTCAAAGAAGACTCACAACATCCCTTCCAGATCCAAGAAGCCACAAACAATTGGAGAGCTCACGAGGATGCAGATGAATGTGACTGAACAGACCGATGCCCGTGTTAGGCGAGCTTTGTTGAGAATTTCCGCTGGACAGGTACAGTGCAATAATCGCACTCGTGTTTTGGTTCCTTTTATTTCACCAGGCAGTGCAGGTTAGATTGTGAGGATTTGCTGAAAGCTTATATATAAAAGGATCGCACTAATAATAACATGATCTATGCACATAGAAAACTGAAAGACCTGATGGCTGCACATGAGTAGCTTATAGGTTATTCAGTTTACTCAATGATAGGTTGCAGGTTAGTGTCGATCCGTAGGTCACATGATAATGTTAATTGTGAAATTGGGACATATAATGCATATATAATCTAGATTAAGTTGGAACTTGCATTTGTATTTGTTATATCGAGTGCTGAGCGATTTAGGATTCCAATTGCTCTCCTTTGGGAGATTAACATGAAAGTTGATTTTGCATTCCACTGGAATTTGGATTATGGGTTTGAGCATTGATGCAAGTCTTTAATAGGTAGGTCACACAATAGTGTTCATTGAGAAATTTGGACTTTTAATGCACATGGATATAACCCAATTTTATTGGGAACTTGCATTTATATTTGTTCCATTGAGTGCTTGCCAATTTAGGATCTTTATTCCTTTGGAGGCTTGTCAGGGAACTAAAATTTTGCTTTCCAATGGAATATGGATTCTGGGTTTAATCACTTATATGAGTTTTTAGTTGGTAGGACACATGATATTGTTAACTTGGAAATTGTGGCATACTGCATATAATGCAAGTTTATTGAGAACTTGGGAATGCTTTGCAATTCATGATGTCAATTGGCCTCCCTGTGAGGTTTGGCATGAAACTAGATTTTGCATTTCCCTGAGATTTGGATTCTGGGTTTCATCAGTGATGTAAGTCATGGGAGCTGGAATTGGCATTTGACATTGTAATTTTGTTTATTTGACCATTGGCATATGGCAGAGGCTGCGACATAAATCATTTTATTACTAGCGACCTTTAGTTCTGGGCTTGAGGTTAGGCAAAGTGTTGGCTCATTTCCAATTTTGGTTTCTTGTTTTGATCTTAGATTACAAACCCCGGAAACTAGATTCCGGTACTGGAATCTTCAGAGTACAATTTTTTGGGTGGATCCACACTGCAAACACTTGAACTAAATGACAACATTTTCGAGGGGAAAAATGTTTCCTATTCTGTTTGTGCTGCCATTTCTAGGGTGCAGACGGATAATTTGACATTGCAACTTCATTTTGTTTCTCCTGAAGTTTTCAATGCTGTTTGTTTCCTATAGAAGTATATCCCAAGTTCCCGTTCCTTCCTGATCCTAGCACTTCTCCATTTCCAATGCTCGTGTTCGTAGAATTTCCATGTACCCATTTCCTCTTCTTGGCGCAATATATGTTTAGGAATTTTTTTTTTTTTCCTGAGCTTTATGTGGTGCTAGCCTTGATCTGCGACATAAACATTATGCTTTAGATTTTGAGATGATTTTGTGGAGCAACATAATATTTTGTTGGTTTTAGTTCTCTGAGGCGCTGGTTTTTCCGTTTTTGCAGAAGTCTTACTTATACTTGTTTTCATGTTATCAGCTTGGAAAGCGTGTCGAAGCTATAGTGCTTCCATTGGAGTTGTTGCAACAATTCAAATCTTCTGATTTCTCAAATGCTCAAGAATATCAAGCATGGCAGAGAAGGAACTTGAGGATTCTGGAGGCTGGTCTCCTCTTACATCCTCTCATTCCACTTGAAAGGTCTCATAGTGCTGCTCAGCAACTCCGCCAAATTTTAAGAGGAGCTGATGATAAGCCTATTGAAACAGGAAAGAACTCCGAGGCAATGCAATCATTACGAAGTTCAGGTATGAGCATTGCTAGGCGGTCACCTAATGGATCCACATCGGAGACATGCCATTGGGCTGATGGATTTCCTCTAAATCTGTGACTCTATCAAATGTTTCTTGGAGCTTGCTTTGACAATGGTGAAGAAACAACTGTAATTGATGAGGTTGATGAGGTGATGGAACTGATGAAGAAGACTTGGACTTTGCTGGGCATCAATCAGATGCTTCATAACATTTGCTTTACATGGGTTCTATTTAAACAATTTGTCATTACAGGGCAGATTGAAACTGATTTGCTTGGAGCAGCTGAGACCCAATTGCTTGAAGTCGCAAAGGATGCTAAGACCGAGAAGGACCCATTGTATGTCAAGGTCCTGAGCTCTACTCTCAGTACAATTCAGGGCTGGGCAGAAAAGAGACTTCTTGCTTATCATGACACTTTTCAGGCTAGTAGCATTAGTTTGATGGAGAGTGTCATTTCTGTAGCAATAGCTGCTGCAAAGACTTTGGTTGATGACATTTCACACGAGTATCGTCGCAAGAGAAAAGAAGTAGTGGACGTAGCTCGCAACAGGATTGACATGTATATTCGTTCATCTCTTCGAACAGCCTTTGCCCAGGTAAGTAATTTTGGTATTCTTGGAGTATTACAATATGCAGTTTTAGCTCACTTGAATTTTGCTCACAGTCATCTCTGTTCACATGTTCAACTGAATAATTATTTTTCTCTTGGAGGACAGATGATGGAACAAGTTGATTCAAGGAGAAGATCATTCAAAAAGCAACAGAATCCTCCACCAGCTCTTGTGATACTGGCCAGTGACATTGGTGATCTAGCAATAAAGGAAAAGGAATATTTTAGTCCAGTGCTGAAGAGATGGCAC
This sequence comes from Taxus wallichiana var. yunnanensis, assembly GCA_018340775.1. Taxonomy (NCBI): domain Eukaryota; kingdom Viridiplantae; phylum Streptophyta; class Pinopsida; order Cupressales; family Taxaceae; genus Taxus; species Taxus wallichiana. The sequence goes on from CM031234.1 coordinate 510,577,050, forward strand.
CCTTTTTCTGCTGGCGTGGCTGTTGCAACCCTTCATTCTTGCTATGGAAGAGAGCTGAAGCAATTCTTGTTGGGTGTTACAGCATTAACACCTGAAAGTGTTCAGGTGTTGCTAGCTGCAAATAAATTAGAAAAGGACCTTGTGCAAATTGCTGTTGAAGACTCAGTGGACAGTGAAGATGGTGGAAAGGGGTCATTCGGGAAATGACACCATATGAGGCTGATGCTGTCATTGCGGAGTTGTCAAGAACATGGATCAAAGAAAGGCTAGACAGACTTCGGGAATGGGTTGACAGGAACTTGCAGCAAGAAGTAAATATACTGAACTTTAATATTCTTATTTCATTTTGTTGACCTTGGAAACTTCATCCTACTACTGAGTATTAACTGAAATCTCCACACTTTAACAATCCAAAGGACAAATCTGCTCTTTTGATGTCATTTGACCCCATAGGAATATCAATTTCATCCTTTTAACCTTGTGTAGTCAATAGGAATATAATCACTTAATGCTGTTTTGTTACTGAGTTGGTTTTAAGATCCTTGTAGGGAGTTTTAAGGGGCCGTGTCTTAGGAGGGTTTGGAGATTTTTTTTCCAAATGCTTAACATTCAATTTTGGAACGTATACGTGTTCAAGATGGTTTGATTTCACAAAATTATTTGCCCAGATTATAGAATAGGCCACTCTTCAAGTGTAAACCATTTTAAGGTTTGCTATAGTGGAGAAATACATTACTCTGGATTTCTCCAAGTCAAACAAAAATGATGCATATTATATTTTTGGATACAGGAAAGCTTCCAGTTGTTTGCTTGGGGAGGAGTTGTCAAATTTTACTTTCTTATTTATTCTCCGTGTAGCTTCTCTGTAGGTATAGTTAATATAAACTACAGAGACTTTGTTGGAAAGTTTTTAGGTTCATTCTTGTGTTACCCTAACTAATGATCCTATTCTTTAAAAGGCTTCCTTTTTCTTCCTTCACCTTGATGATTACTCAACGGAGATTGATGTAGCATGAACTGCGTTAAGCTGTTCCATCCGTATAAACAATTTCATTTATTTCAACTTTTTCTATCTTTTATAATTAAGGATGAATGAACTTGGTCTACGAAGTAAGTATTCCTTCACTGTCAGTCTTGCTGTGATCCTAGAGGTATTTAATTTTGACTCAGACTGTAGATAGACCCTTGGGTTTTGTTCCTCTTTTATATTTATAGACCCTCGGGTTTTATTCTTTTTTATATTTAGTTTTCTTAGGTCTTAACCAAGTCCAGAGTAGATGAAACTACCTGTCTACTTGAGCTTTTAATGGCGTACTTTTTATACAATCCATGGGCGTGTTGGCCATTGTGAGCACTTGAAAGTAGGCAATGGAAAAGTCATAATGCAGAAAGTTGTGTCATCAAGTAATTCACTGATTCAGTGATGAGTTCACTGCATAATCGTATTTTAAACAAATTTTAGCTAGAGTGAAGCAGTATTGGAGTTTGCAAGTTTCAGGAAGAAGCGAAGTTCATCTTGGAAGATAGCCATGCCTTACCAATGGAGAGCTGATTTTGAGTAAGAATGGGGGCATGCATGACCTATGGGCCAATGTAAACAAAACAGTATGACCTGAACTAGACAGGTCATCTGGATGTAAGATGAATGGTAATCATGTTGTCAGAGAGAGATGTTCTCCCAAAAAATTGGGAAAGGATTTTAAAAATCGACATTTGGGCCATATTGTGTTTGAATGGTCAATTATTTAAAATCCATTAGCAAATTTTCTGGAAAAAACATCTCTCTGACATTATCGATTGCAAAAGCTTGAAGTCTTTAGTAATCATATTATTATTTGGTGTATAACATAGATATATTTTCATTTGGAGGCGGGATAGGGCTGGTGTATGTCCGTAGTTCACATTAGGATTCATGAATTTTTTTAATTAATATTGTTTGTTATGAACAGTCGTATGTGGTAGATGAAGTGTGTGTTCTTGTTGGCCCTTGATTTTGGCGAATTGTTGGAGTGCATGCACAATAAAGCATAGAAGGTGCAGACAATTATGGCCATCAGAGTCGGTGCGTGTGGGAAAAGGTAGGAGAGTCAACAAGATTCACGGCACACTAATCTGCAAGATTCACGGTGCAACAATCAGCGAGATTCATGGCCCAACAATCAGTGAGATTCATGGTGCACCAATCAGTGAGAAGATAGCACCAATCATGAAGCGCAGAGCACGGGACAACTGACATGTCGACAAAGGGTAACTGGTGGTTAGGACTCAAAATAGAATCCATTGAACGCAATTACGGATGTAACAATTAGTTATGAGCTGGTTTGTAAGAGCAAGGCAGTGCTTTTGCTATAAAAGCACACCTTGAGCGCAGTTAAAGTGCAGGCTAATTGATTAGTGATTGAATCCATGAATTGTTGTTGAGACGAGCGTTGTAATGGAAGCTGTGGAAGAAATTTATAGAGACCTAAGATGTTGATATTTTTGTATTGATATATGGTTTTGTGTATGCATATGTTGCTTATGAGTTCAAAGGTTGAATAAATGTTATCATCTAGTTCTTATTAATGCTAGATTCATTTAAGATACATGCATATGTATCATTTCTGTTTATGCCAGTGCTAGTTCCTCTGATTGCACTTGGTTCGATTAGGGCTCCGTTAATGAAGTTAGGAACCCTGTTAAGACCAGCAACAATAGAAAGCACTTGGTAATCTCTCATTGCTTTGGGTGAGCACTTAAGGGAGACCTTAAGTGAAATGCCAGTGGTTATATCACTTATACTGAAGTGCTTATTTGTTAGAATATGAGCTTGGGGCATAAATCTAGGACCAGGCAAGTAAGATTTACCCCAACAGTTTGGTCATGTTGCCTTCAATTATTTCTTTGCAAATGAATTTGGCGATGTTGAATTGTTTATTTTTCGCATGCATCATGTGCGCCAAGTAGAGATATTACTGGTTTATGTTGTCACATCACTCAGTCGCGCATAGCTTTGTCCTGATCAGGCCTTCATCTATGCGGGTGGCGCAATCCTCCGGTCTATCAATGGGGAATGTGAATTCCTCCCTTTTGTAATTGAGTTGCGTAGCAGCATCTTCAATTGCTCTTGTATTCGTTAGCACCTTCTTGACATCCGCCGTAGTGCATGACACTTTGGTCAATTTGTGAATGAGCTAAGCAAAGAGGATACTTTGTCCATGAACAGAAAAGGAAATTAGTAAGAAGAGATGCTGCTACCTGATTTTGGCAAAGTGTCAAGGCGAATGCACAATAAGGTGCAGACAGTTATAGGCATCATAATCGGTGTGCACGGGAAAAGGCAAGAGACTTAGGAGATTCACCGTGCAACAATCAGTGATATTCACAACATGCCAATCAGTGAGAAGATAGCACCAATCACGGAGCGTAGAGCAAGGGACAACTGGCACATCGATAGAGGATAACTGATTATTAGGACTCAAAATAGAATTCGTTGAGTAAATCTTGGATGTAATAGGGTGCAACAACTAGTTATGAGATGGTTTGCAAGAGCAAGGCGGTGCTTATTTGCTATAACAGCACACCCCAAGCCCAATTTAAGGGCTGGCTTATTGATTAGTGATTGAATCCATGAATTGTTATTGAGACAAGTATTGTAATGGAAACTGTGAAAGAAATATATAGACCTGACATGTTGATAGACTTATCTATGTTTTGATCTATGGTTTTGTGTATGCATATGTAGCTTATGAGTTCAATGGTCGAATAATTATCTTCTGGTTCTTAGTAGAGCTAGATTCATTAAAAGTACTTGTATGCATATCATTTATGTTTATGTTAGTGCTAGTACCTCTAAACGTGCCTGGATCGAATAGAGCTCTGTTAATGGAGTTAGGACTCCTATTAAGACCAACAACCTGAAATAGCAAGGGCTCAATAATATCTCATTGCTCAGTGTGAGCAATTAAGGGAAACCTTGAGTGAAATGCAGGCAGTTAGAGTGAAGTGTTTATCTGTTAGGTTATGTGCTTGGGTTGCATAGATCTACGACTATGCAAGTCATATTTTCCCCACAGTTCTCCATATTCGTGCTAGTATAACAGGAGTCATTTCAAAGTATAAAATGCATTATGCAAAATGTTTTTCTACTTCTACCCAGTTGATGAATGTATATGCATATTGTGTTTGTGTTCATTCTTTCATTTCTTGTGCTTCCAAACCTATAACATGGTATCATAGCTTGGTCTCGAACTTTGTTGAAATCATGGAGGACGCTATTTTAAGCAAAGAGTGGCCTGAAATTCGGAGGCTTTTCACTGAAAAAGGATTATAAGGGAAAGGAAAAGAAAGGTCCTTCTAAGGTTACAATGGTTTGATCTCATAAATTATTTGCCCAGATTACAGAATAGACCACTCTTAAATTGCTAACCATTCTATGGTTTGCTATGCTTGAGAACTACCATATGCTGGATTTGCCTGTCAAAAAAAAAGACATAGTATATTTTTGGATATAGGAAAGCTTCCAGTTGCCAATTAGCAGCCATTGCTTCAGGAGGAGAATTGTCAATTTTTACTTTCTGGTGTTTTTTTTTTAAATTCTCCTAGTAGCTTCTGTATATGGTATAGGTATAGTTTATAAATTTAAACTCCATAATCTTTGCTGGAAAGGTTTTATTCTCCTTTCATGTTACTGTAAGTTGTAACTAATGATCCTATTCTATGAAAGGCTTCCTTTTTCTTCCTTCACTTTGATGATAGTTCAATGGAGATTGATGTAGCATCAATTGTGTTGAGCTGTTCCATCCATAATATAAACAATTTTAATTTAATTCAATCTTTTGTAATCAAGGATGAATGAAGATTTTTTGTTTTCGATAGTGAGATTAATCTACAAAATAAGTATTCCTTAGCTGTCAGTCTTGCAGTAATCCTAGAGGTATGTAGTTCTGACTCAGGTTGGTATATAGACCCTTTGGGTTTTATTCTTCTTTATAATTAATTTTCCTAGCACGTAAGCAAGTCCAATGTAGATGAAACCATCTGTCTACTTGAGCATATTTATGGTGTAATTCTTATACAACCCATGGGTTTTGGCCCTTGTGAGATCTTACAAGCATGCAATGGTGAAGTCCTAATTTAAAAAGTCGCACCATCAAGTATGTCAATGACAAGTTCACTGCATAATGTCATTTGAACCAAAATTTAGCCAAAGCAAAGTGGTATTGGAATTTGCAAGTTTCAGGAAGAAGCGAAGTTCATCTTGAAGATAGACATGCCCTCCCAACAGAGAGCTGATTTTGTAGTAAGGAATGTGGTACATGCATGGTTTATGGTCTAATGTACACAAAACAGTATGACCTGAACTAGACACGTCACCTGGATCATGGCTGGATGTAAGATGAATATCAATCTTATTGTCAGAGAGAGAGGTTTTCCAGAAAATTTCTGAAAGGATTCTAAAAATCAACATTCGGGCCATACTGGGTGGTGGTCTGAATCATCGATTTTTCAAAATCCATTGGCAAATTTCTGTAAAAACCTCTTTCTGATTTTATGGATTGCAGAAGCTTGAAGTCTCTAGTAGTCATATTGTTTTTTTGTGTATAATGTACGTATATTTTGTTTTGAAGGCGGGATAGGGCTGGTGTATGTGCATAGTTTACATTAGGATTCACGAAAAGGTATCAATTATTAGGAGCAGTTGTATGTGGTAGATAAGTGTGGGTTCTACATATTCATGCTAGAATAAAATGAGTCATTTCAAAGTATAAAATACATTGTACAAAATGTTTTTCTATTTCTTCCCAATAGATGAATGTATATGCATATTGTGTTATATTCGTGCTAGAATAAAATGAGTCATTTCAAAGTATAAAATACATTGTACAAAATGTTTTTCTATTTCTTCCCAATAGATGAATGTATATGCATATTGTGTTATCTTCATTCTATCATTTATCGTGCTTCCAAAACAGCAACACGGTATCATAGCTCGGTCTTGAACTTTGGCGAAATCATGGAGGGAACTATTTTAAGCAAAGAGTGGCCTGAAATTTGGGGGCTGTCCACTGAAGAAGGATTATAAAGGGAAAGGAAAGGAAAGGTCCTTTTAAGCTCCATGATAATTGGCACTCTGTGGACCTTAGCATATTAGAGTTTAGACCACCATACTTCCTGCTGGGAGGCACCATATGTGCTACCATGATACGGGGCATGTATACCTCGCCTCTCTGGACTGGAACCCATGCCTCCCCGACCAAAGCACAAGCTCTTCACTGTCAGGCCCACTCAGGTTGTATGAGATTGAAGCTGCAATGACAATTTGAGAGGAAGCTATGAGAAGGTAGGATCAAGAATGGAGGAGAAGAAGATAGAGAAGTTGCAATATAATTGAAGCAGAAGGGATTCCTAAAGGTTAGAGAAGAAGATGCAGACATTCCTCAACCTTTATGGAGGCAACAGAACTTGGAACAGGAAGTCAAGAAATTTTGTAATTCTAGATTTCTTGTTTTAATGGTCTCTAAGCAGTGTTTCAAGTCTTATGAAGGTTGTGCATGTAAATATATGTTGTGTTGATAGGGTTTGTACTGAGTTTGTATAGTTTTCACATTGTTGTTGATTTATCATAGCAATAGCCAAAGGAGAAGAGCAATCAAGGGCAGCAAGGTCAGGAGGGAATTTCACTCCCTAGGAGCGTGGGGAGTGAGTGCAGCTAATTGATTTCCATTTCCCATAAAGATTTCCCTTTCTATTTGAGTTCACTGGGCCCTCCGAAGAAAACTATTCAAAGCAAAATCCAAAAATAATCTGAGCACTAGCATTCTAGGTTTGACGTTGAAACTAAATCACCAACTGGCCACATGGAAGAGAGGGAGAGGGACTCATGTTGGTGGAGGGGTGATAAGTGGAAGTACGAATCCAAACCCATACACATGCCTCACAAAAGATCTGAAGATTTATGCAAAGGAACTTTACAACCCAGAAAACCCCTTACTTTAATATGTTCCAAAATTAGGTCAACATAAAGGAAAAAACAACTGGAGTTTATGCCATTCGCCATCTCATATATTCTCTACTGATTTTAATGGAAGCTACTCCAGGGTAAGAGATCACCTCCCACACAAAAGTGGAGGTGGAGTGAGAAATTATCAACAAAAAGCCTCGAAGAAAAGGTTGATTGTATCAAACTGCAAATGGCAGAGAAGCTAAACTGAAACACAAGAATTTTCTATTCAGAATGTGTCATTTGTTTTGTCTGTGTTGTCATTATTGTGAGCACACTAAAAGGCATCTCTTGTCATTGTTAGTGTAGTGAGGATGTCAGATGAAAATTTCTGTACAGCAGAGAGCATAGAGAGAAGAGAAACAGAAGCTGCCGCGCTCATTCTGCCAGTTGTCACCGCAGAGGTTTCTCCCTTCTGCTATGTTCAGTGGTTGGCATCTCTGCCAGCCAGGGCAAACATTCCACTGTGTAGCTGACCATATCTCTTTCTCACCCTCCTCAGGGAAGAGGAGAAACAATATGAAGCTTGTGCTGGCTCTAGCTCTGGATGAAAGCCTTTTTAATATTGTGAGCCACCTGTTGGTTGGAGAAAGTGTCCTCAGCTGGTGATGCTGCTGCTGCCTCTTGAATGCTGTTTTATATTGACTTCAAGATTTTTTTATTTAAAGCATCGGATGCTCGTTCCTTAGATTTTGATTTTAGGTGTGCGTGTCTATATATATATATATATATGGAAAATCAAATTATACTTTTTTATTACAATTAAGTTTTGAAAATTAACCATATCCAAATATTTGCAGTTACTAAATTTATAAGATCAAAATGAAAAAAGTGAAACTATATTTTCATGTAATATATGCATCATACAGTCCACTCAATCTGTTTGTTTACTTATACTATTATTAAAACACTCGTTTCATTTGTACAACCACAGTTCATTCATGCCGAAACCTTTGTTATATCTACCTCATGTATGTTCCATACTGTTTCTTCCTTGGTATGCATTTTTTTGATGTGGGTTCTTTGTGCATTTCATAAAAGCTCTTTTCAATGACAACAGATGAATTCCAAAATCTCTCTTCTTCATCAAGGTCATTTAGTATATTTTAGTAAGAAACAATGCCTTAGAGCTAGTGTTCTATGTTTTGCAGGTCTGGAGTCCAACAGCTAACAAAGACCGGTATGCACCCTCAGTGGTAGAAGTTTTAAGGATTGTCGAAGAGACACTGGATGCTTTCTTTGACTTGCCAGTATCTCAACACTCAGATCTACTCCCAGACGTCGTGGTTGGACTTGACCGGGCTCTACAGCGTTATGTTTCTCAAACTAAATCTGGATGTGGTATGATACAAATTTCCTGTATTTGTCTTTGGTTTTGACTTGTAAAGATCAAATATGTCTTCATTATATAATATTGTGCATCAGCTGTCATTGCTAGCGTTGGATGTTTTCAACGATGACTTAGATTATGCCATGTGCCTTATCTTTACAGGAACAAAAAACAATTATCTTCCCCTTTTGCCTGCACTTACCAGATGCTCAACTGGGTCAAAGTTCCAAGGTGTATGGAAGAAAAAGGAGAAATCTCCAAGCACTCAGAAAAGGAAGTCTCAGGTAGGATCAACAAATGGCTCCGAGTCTTTGGCATTGCCACAACTGTGTGTTCGGATCAACACTTTGCACCACATTCGAACTGAATTGGAGCAGTTAGAAAAAGAATATCTTTCGGTTGGAAGACTGATCTTTTAAACAAAAGCAACGAGTCATTGAAATTGGCTTCTCTGGCCACTGGAAGTGTGGCTGAAGCCAAGTTTGAACTTTCACATAAGGGCAGTAAGGAAGGCATCCAGGACCTATGTGAATCTGCTGCATATAAGGTGGTTTTCCATGACTTGAGCAGTGTATTGTGGGATGGTTTGTATATGGGGGCACTGCAAGTGCTAGGATAGGACCATTCCTCGAACAACTTGAATCAAACCTAGAGATCATTGCAAACACCGTCCATACAAGAGTTCGCACTCGTGTCCTTACGGCATTGATGAAGGCCTGTTTTGATGGATTTTTGTTGGTATTGCTGGGAGGAGGTCCTTCACGTGCTTTTTTAAAATATGATTCTGAAATGATAGAGGAAGATTTTGTGGCTCTGAAAGACCTGTTTAAAGCTGATGGTGATGGCCTTCCTGGAGAGTTGGTGGAAAAGGCAGCAATGCCTGTGGCAGCTATTTTGCCTCTGTATTCGACTGATACAGACCAATTGATTGAGAATTTCAGATATGCAGTTTGTCAAGCAAACGGCTTATCTTCAGGCAAGTCGAAGTTACCATTGCCTCCAACATCAGGTGTATGGAGCTCCAACAGAACCAAATACTCTTTTACGAGTATTGTGCTATCGAAATGATGAAGGAGCTACAAAATTTTTGAAAAAACTTACAATCTGCCCAAGAGACTTTAGTATTCTCTAGCAAAAAGCGACATCCATTATGGTGTCTGCCTTATAACATGAATCTGGTCCTTTTTGGTATGACGATTTTGATCAGTGTGTGGAGCACGTACTCTAGATTTTTTTAAAATGTAACTCATGTACAGTAGCTCATGACCTTGTGGAGAAGCAAGTCTAGTTAGCAATGCAAAATCATGCCTGTAAGTTTTCAACTGGCGACAGAATTGAAATGACCACTATGTAAAGCTATTATTATTGAATTGGTAAGTAATTTTTGCATGTCAAGCTTGGTAATTGCTTTTCTCTTTGATATTTCTGCCATCGCTTTACTAGGCAAACATCATTTTCAATTTCCTTTGATGTTCTGCTGATTTCTCCATCTTGATTTTTGTTTCAAAATAATGGTAGGATTGCATTTAAGCATAGTAGCAACAAGTGGTAGATTGATTTGGGTTTTATAATCTCATTTTCCACCAATAGTCATAGTTAAACCTTTTGTGAAACTTTGCCGTCTTTCTTTTTAATAAACTTAGCTATCACACCCTTAAGAATCATATATCATTATATATATGCTGTGCGCTGAAGCTCCCCTGTAAGGATATTTTGGTTTTCATGATCAGAATTGGCATTAATTGGTTCTAATGAGCCAGCCTGCTGTTACCTAGGCTGACATGCACGAGCTTATGTTCCTAGACAGACTTTTAATCATTATCAGCAACCTCAGCTAAATGTTGCCTAAGTTCTAACCTTAAATCAAGAAACATTACATTCATGGTTTCTTACCAACCTTTTGGCCTCAAGGACTGTAACCAGAAACCGTATTGTTTAATTGAATTTCCTAACCCATATGGCTGTAATACAATCAAATATCAGGTATTTTAATGCTACTGTAATCTTTCTGTCTGTATTGCAGTAAAAGCCGTAACTGCACTAGTCAAGTTCGGTCTTTAAAAGTGCAAGTAAGGTAGTTGGCAATATTTCCAATAATCATGACATGACATTACTAATATCCGGTGTTCTCTAGGTCAGAAGAATCTGTCCAATAGCTTGTTCTTGTCCAAATGTGGATGCATATCTTGTATGTTGAAATTTTTACAACTAGAAGGCTGCAACAATCTTAAAATTTAGTGTACATATTTATTAGTAAAAAGCCTGTACAAGATATTGTAAGAGTCATGAAATGTGTTAGAGCAATGTATCCTAAAGAATCAGCTAATCGGTATGAAGAGAATCTGAAAGTTAGTCTCCAATCATATAAAAAGTTGAAGATATGGGATTTGGTTCAGAGCAATTGGTGAGAACGACGGAGAAATGTTGCCTATAACATCGAACAATCACACTCGAGTCATTTAGAGCATTCAAAATGACGGTGAATGTAAACAGTTAAAACTCATTTAGAACATCCAAAATGATGGTGAATATAAACAATAAAGGCCAACACATGAAGTTCTGAATGATGATAGGGTTACTGCTATGATGAAAAATCAATGGATGTGAATCATGCAAGGACAAAGAGGAGCATTCATGGGTAGAGAAAAGGGGAGGGAGAACAACATGAAGTTTTGAATGATACTAGGGTTACTGCTATAAGATGAAAAAAACCAATGGATATCATGAAGAGTGCAAAGAGGAGCATTCATGCGTAGAGAAAAAGAGAGGGAGAAGGGATTAAGGAAATCCTGGGCATATGAAGAGGGGTTGTTTTAAACAGAAGTGAGATTTGGTGGCTTGTCAGAGTTGGGAGGAATGTAACAAAATTATGACAATGTAGGAGGACCTGACTATATACTACAATTTAGGGCTTGACTATGAAATGGTTTCTCGGTGTATGTATGGATTGTGGTTGTAAGTGTAGTAATTGTATTGGACAATGATTTAAAGGCAAGGAGAATCTAAATTCAAGTTTGGTGGTCTTGTAATGTGAGGAAGGCATCAATGTCTAATAGGTGTACATCTTACTCTCAGCCCATGTACAAAAGTCATGAGGTCAGATCAATTAGTGGACTGTACACTATCATGATATTGTAGTCCTTTAATGTTTGGGTATTGTACTTGAAGGGTGGCTTTCAAGGTCACATACAATTTCACTTGATAACAGTCCTTACGTTAAGATTAGTGCACTTGAAGGGTAGCCTTGGAGTTAATGTTTGGTGGTCTAATAGGTATCCGTCTTACTCTCAGGCCATGTAGAAAAGTCATAAGGTCAGATCAATCTGTATTTGTGATAGAACCTGAGGTGAGAGAAATACACCTAAAGGAAGCTTTGAAGTTCAATTTAAATTTAGTGGTCTGCACTCTATCATGTTGTTATACATACTAGCAATCACGCTGAAGGGGTGCTATGGAAACGCTGATAGGCAAACAAACACTAATTGTTTCTTGTGCAATGGAGGATATGAAAACCAAGTGTTTCACAAAAATGACCCTTTAGTGTAGCAGAGTGGAAATATAGACGGGAGTCCAATGTAATGTTATTTTGAAAAAGAGGGAAGATCAATTATTGATTGCGGAAAAAGAAGCAATTATTGAAGTATGTCAAGATGTGATAGTTCTATTATGTGAATGTAGGAGGAAGCAACTACTTGGAGACAAAGATTTGAAGAAGCACATGAGGAGTGTTGAGGAAGGAGGTAATTACTCCTATTTTTTCCCGAGGTGGAAGGAGGCCCTACAAGACATCTTGGACCACTTTTTGAACGAAGAATTCAAAGATATACATGGTTGTGGTTTTGGACCCTTGAGACATGCAAATGTAAAACCCATGTCATTCTTTATCTCCAATGTCAATAGTTTCGCATATCCTTAACAAGGATTGGTAGAGCATAGAGTGATAAAGAACATGCCTTCTAAAGATAAACATGATAGGTCTATTATCATAAAATAAGGTGAATGGGAGGAAAACACTATAATTGGGCATAGGTTTTGGTTTTTCATTTTAATGGTCACCCAACAAGTTGAGACAAGACAAAGAAACATTGACATAAAACCATTATAATCACTTATAGGTATGGTTTTGTCTCGCTTAGGAGGCCTTTTCGCAGAGAAATCAAGGTAGACGGCGGGGAGATATCACTTTCATGAGGTGTGGAGACCATCAAGTAGAGGATAAGCAAGATGGACATCTCATCAAAGCAAGATCTCATAGGAGGTTAGGTTGGTGTGTACAAGTATTGTCTTATATGAGAATTAAAGAGAGGAAGGAAGGAGGTGGAAGGGGAGTTCTCACTCCCATGAGACCTTGTTTATGGTCATGAAAATAAAGTTGTATGCGGCCGTTATCACCCCAACGAGACCTCAACAATGGGAACACAAATGGAGTAGGGAAGGTCTCTCTCTCGTGTGAGGCCTTGCTACAATGGGTATTTGAGTTTGATATCCACTACCCCGATCAAGAAGGTGTCAAACATGCCATCTATTACAAATTAGCCATTTGATATATTATGTACATCCAAATGGACAGCTATTGATTGTCGAATTTAAACTCAAATTCGATAACTTGAACTATTAGTAATGAAATATATGTGATAAATACATTAGAACATAGGGGGCATCAACTTGTGACACACAATCAAACAAAAATTGCTCTTTCTATTACACAAGCCAAAATCTTAGAGCAATAATTACAATTTTGAATCTTCAACATTTCCGAAAGTTTTTAAGGGAAAACTTGTGTATGATAATGCATCACCCAAAGGCAAATGGCGGAGAGGTGATGGGAACACTTTCTGCTGTTCTTTGATTACTACTTGCTTGATTACCAAAATAGGGGTTAATTTAGAAGACATGGTTTAGTAGCACAAACCAATTGTATTCTTCACTTCAATCATATCAACACTCTCCTTAATGCCATCCATCTACATCTTATCTCGTAGAAATTAAATTTACCTCCAAGAAACTTCCTTCTTTAAGACATTAAGACCCTTTTAAAGGTGGTGTCTTTTTGTTGAAACCCAATATTCGTTATCATAGAACTTATATCAACCGGAGAGTGTCCCACCAACTATGATAAGCCTTAATTCACTGTCATAGACTCCCCTGTATAAGTGCTAGGCTTTAGATCTCTTAAGGTAATTTCAAACCTTGTTTACTTTTTCTTTACATTTCCCTTGTTGAGTTCTAGAAGGTTAATAAGCCATTGTAGTATTGTACCTTGGCTATGGATATAACCTTGACAGCGTATGGCTCGAGTTTGAACTTAATTGACACTATTATAACATAATGCCTAGGTGGTTCATAATGCAAATTCTCTCTTTATCCTTCTCAAAGCCCCGTAGATCAACTCTCTTGAGACTTCACCGAGAATCTAAATAATTCACCAACAAGAAAATGCTACCTTCATTTCACTAAGTGTAAGTTACAGGTTCCCTCTCTTGATTAGTTGTTCGATCATAAATACTATCCTAGAACAAAGATTCCATAGTACAACTAATCGAGTGGTATGACCTTAACAATGAAGAACACCAGAAAATGGAATTACTCCTAAACCCCTTCTCAATCTTCCTTGGCATGGTTTCATCACTTCCTTGTATTGTTATCAATGTCTAAACAAAGAAATAAGAGTGAGACTCCATTTAGACCTTTGACAACCTATAACTAGTTAATGATAAACTCATACCTCTCCAAAAATAGGTTCAAGATCTTCTATAAACTGTTGACAATGTTTTCTTTTGTGTACACATTTGTCGGGGAGAAAACATAACTCCCGTGAGAACCCGCACAACTTGATGAGACAAGAAGGACACGTACATGACAAAGATGACAAGTTCATTTCTCAAATTGATACCAAGACTTCTACAGTGCCTTATCACATTCCCTTGGTTCATTCAAGCTCCTAACAAATTCATGACCATCTCCTTGTTATATGAAAGCATGTAATATAACATTTACAACATAATCTCCGATTACAACTAAAATTCTATCCTTCCAAACAAATACTAGGGTTTTTATAAGTTCTTTGACTTGTAATTATGCCTTTACATGTTCATGCAACCCACCATGAGCTAAAACTTCTTTGCAGAGACCAAGAAATATAGTATACCACTATACAAACTCATATTCTTAGTAAATACTCGGTTTAAGCATTCACAATTCGTTATAGACTCAAGAAGAAACCATCAAAACAAAGTTAGATTCACCGTGAACAAATTATGCACAATGCTTATTTCATTCATCAATGTTCCACATGTTATGAATCATGTTATACTCGTATTCTTCTCTAGATCGTGTTTTCAAACTAGGAAACCCCGCATTGTAACTTTCCAAAATTTTCTTCTTTTATATTCAATCTCTACATGTACCACCTTCACCATCTACTTTCCTCATTCCAAACTCGTCATCCGCTCTTCTTTTTAGTTCCTCTACGAAACAACTCCATTACCAAGTCAAGAAATGAGAACATATATAAGTCAAATCGTCTCATGCATACAAGAATTATGACATTTCCATTATCCCAAGACTTAACATAAGATTAGGAAAAATTACATATTCATAAAACTTGCTTTCACTTATTTTAGGTCAAAGACAAGGCTCAGGAGTACAATAAAACAATTGATACACTCTATCTTTATGATTATTGCAAGAAATATCATCAAACCCCTATTTTTACAAATACTCCTCGAATTTGCACCATGAACCTCAATAAAACCCTCTTTGAATTGATCTTCATGGTGCTCCCTCTACCACCTCATCTTCTTTTCTCTCCCTTGTCCGAATGAAATATATTGATTCCTCCTTTTTTCTTTATCTTTAGAATTCACCTACACTAAACCACCATAATAGGTGTTCTTAACTCAAGTCTAAAAATATGGTACTCAACCCGAGTTTGCACATGTCTCAAGGGGACATAAGGTGGTTCACACCTTCATATCATGTTGTTAGGTCTTTTATGCCTCTCACGAAGTATCATGATCAAGAGTTCTACTCCAAGAAAACACAAGACCTTGACTTGTAATTTAAATTTTGAAATTACAAGTTTTGGAGGGAAATGAGGTGTGAATGACCCAAAACAAACTTTATTCATCTCCTAAGTCTACCTAAGCTTTATCATAAAAAAATTAGGTCTATTTACATTCTAATGCTCAGATCGCCTCCCCCGGTGGGAAAATTTGAGCTCCAACTCAAATGAAGTTTTGATTTCTTTTTCCTTTTCTTCTAATTGTGTTGTACTTGCACACTTCTTCTTTCCTTGTTGCACTCTTCTCTTTCTCTCTAATATTCTCTTTTGGATTGCATTTTTTTATCTTCTTCTTTTTGGCTTTATCCTCAAAAATGAGGATGTCTTCTCTTGTAACTTGTCTACTCTTTACTTGAGCTCTTTCAAGAACTTTCTTTCTCTATGATTTTCGGTTTCTCAACTAATAAACCTACACATACACAACTTAACAAAGCATTAGATATAAAATATGGAGACCTTTGGGTCTCATCAAGTGTCTCTTGCAACCACACTTGTCCTTCCAACTTGCAATCTAATTTATCAAATGTTTTATCTTCTTTTTCTTCTTCACTTTCTATCCTTCCAAGCACTAGCTCGGGGTCTCTTCATCATACTCCACTACTCCCTTGTTCAAGGCATGCTCTAATGTTTCTATTTCAACCTCTAACTTCTCTCGCACTCACATAAACAAACAAGTCATTAGATTTCAAATCTTGTGTCCTTTCCATGAACACTTCTTCCTTTAAATACTCCTTCAAATAGTTCACCTAGGGTAGGTGGTATTAAAGTGGGTGGATTGACCAACCACTACTTTAATCGGCAAAGAATTGTTGGAAGTCGTGATCCCATTGTAAATCAACGCCCTTTTGAGTAGATGGGTGAACGAATTGCATTTATTTGCAAGTTGGGAGATGAACCTGTGAATGTCCTGGATGTTTTCTTGCAAGTTGCTAAGTTGCTTAAGGTTTTTGGGAGGAGGCATCTTAGTAATAAAAGTGACTTTTGGTCTTTGATCCGATTCAATTCTTCATCTAGACATAATGAAGCCCAATAGTTTTCCTTAAATAACACCGAATACACACTTTTTTTAGTTCAATTTGACTTTATAATCTGTAGTCGCCAAAAATACGACAAAGGATCACAAGTTCTCTCGCTCTAGTTTTGGACTACCGAGGATATCATCCACAAAGTCCTCTACAATATCATGCAATATATCGTGAAATATGACAAATCATGACATGTTCATATGTGGCGCATGTGTTTTTAAGGCCAAAATGCATGACATGATAAAAGAAGGTACCCTAAGGAGTAGTAAAAGTAGTTTTATGTTGATCCTCTTCATCTATTTTGATTTGGTTGTAGCCAAAAATCCATCCATGAGGGATAGCATTTCGTGACTTGTAGAATTTAAATCATGTTAATATTAGGAAGAGGAAAAACATCTTTAGGGCATGCCTTATTTATATCTTTGAAGTCTCGTGAAGATCTTGATCCCAACCGCTTTCTTGCAAATAGGAACAATATTGAGATGCACTTCAATAATCAACGGCCCGATAAAACCTAATGCCAGTAGCTTCTCTAAATCTTCTTTGACCAAGAGATCTACATGTGGATGATCTTATGTACTTTCTATTTGATAGGCTTTGTTGAGTCATGCACAACTAGGTTTTACACAACCAAAGAAGGATATCACCTGACATGTCTCGCTTAGGACCAAGAAAATACATCAACGAACTCTCTAACAAGTATAGTGAATGTTTTCTATTCACGTGGAGAAAGGGAATCCCTTGGCTTGAATATTTTAGGCTCTTCTTTTGTACTAATGTTAACATCAATAATATCTTCAACTAGTAATTTTGAACCATCTTCCATACACGTAGGGTATGAAGGAGATTGATCTCTTCCTCATTTGGCGTCCTCAATGCGATTTTCACCAATAGAATGATCACTTATATTACCTGTTTTTGCTTTTTCATTTTGTTTGTCCGCAAGTGCCTCAAAGAGGTTTTCACTATAGACGTGGATTTTTAGTAGTAGGCTTCTTTTAAGATATTTTGGCCTCTTTTTATTTTTGTTGACCATATAACTCATCCTCCTCCCCGAAATATGTGTATGCATTGAGGTTGATAGTGAATCATTTCTTATGATCTCCTATAGGAATTTCATAACAGAGCCCCTCGAACTCCCCAACTACTTCTTCATTCAAAAATAACTCAATCGGTGTGTGTCAAAGTTGGTCCTAATTAATAAGGGATGGTTGTACAAGATCGAGTTCACGTGGAGGGGGATAGGGTTAACATAGCAGTGTTATGAAATAGGTTTGTAGAGGCAAGGTATTCGTAGAGACTACAAGGGGACTCTAGTTTGGTGTCGTAATTAGAAAAACTATCTTCACGCCCGTAAGAGGTGGCATCAACTTCTATAGGTGGTGCCCCATAAGGCTCAATACCAACGTTGTATCTATCCATATTTTCATGTGTTGGAAGAGGTTCCCACACACTCTATTCGTGTAAACCACATCCATATCATTTGTATCCCATGACATACATCATCTTGTTAGGGATAACATATTTTAGGGATTGATAACAAGAGGTCATCTTCTCATAAGGTGATTGAGATGTATAGGTGATATCTAAGTGTTCAACTAGAAAAATGCCACCAGGATGAATTTATCGAGACCGCAAGGCTCCCGGATTCTTTTCATCCGAAATTTGAGCCTACCACATGTTTTTGGTGATAGGGGAAGGTTGGCTACAAGGAGAGCCTATTAGAGGTCATATTCCGCATGACCTGATTTGAAGGATTTTCACTTTGGATTCCCATGTAGCAAAAGGGGAGATGAAGGTAGAAGCACCACTTTCATGAGGATGAAGTGTATCTAAATCGACACGATAGGCAAGGACCTCTGATTTAATTTGAAAAGCCAACTCTTTAGAAGGACATTCATAAGTCAGTGGGGTAATGGTCACCTAACACTCTACAATGGGCAAAAGGTTGGGGGTCACCCGAAATTATAAGCTCTTATCCTTGGTAATAGAGTTTAATACACCGGTGAAAGGTGGGGAGAACGACTGCTGCATGTCATGGATCGATGGGTAGCAGAAGAGAATGCTATAGGGAAGTTTCAAGTCAGTGACGTGGAATCTTGTTTTGTGCGTGACTACCCAACTTCCAGAGGTAAAGTGATTGTTCCCGCTGACTGTCATTCTGCATTGTCATAAGCCTTAATGATGATCACATTAGGTTGTAGTTCAACATCAATATCCCAATTGTTTCACAAGCTTTAGAGTACATATGTTAAGACCGGATCCATTGTCCACAAGCACCCTTTTAACCTTTTTACGGGTAATGATCACTTTTATATACAAGGGTAAATTGTGTGTGTAATTGTCTGTAGGAATATCGTTTTGGCTAAAAATGATTTGGTCGGATGGCATGATTTTCACAACCAAGGCTTGGAGCGAAAAATGTCAATGTCTATGGGAACTCTTGACTCCTGGAGGGTCTTATAAAGGATATCCTTATGAACATTAGATATATTAAGAAGATCCAAGATAGAAATCTTGGTCGGTTGTCTTCTCAAGTTGTTCTAGGAGATCGTAATGACTATCTCGAAGGAGTAGATAAAGGGGTTCTTGGGATAACAAGGCGAGTGGATCACACGGTAATGACACACTCACGGGATTTGATTTTGATGGCGTTAATATGGTTAGTGATAGGATGAATATAGCCAATAAGAGAATAGAAAGGATGGGATGTTTGAGAAACAACATGGTTTTTACTTTTACCCTAAGAGGATTAAACACGATATAGCTTTGTTTCCATTTGTTTATGTTTGGGGAACAGCTTCTTTATAGATTCCCAACTAATTATTGGACATTTTGTTGGGTTCTTGTGTGTCAAGTTTGATATCTCCTCGATCTAGGAGATCTTAAATGAAGTTCTTCAATTTCATACACCGATCCGTGTCCAGGGCCGAATTAAGGTTCCGAGCGCCTAGCAAGATTTGGGAGCGTGCGCCCCCTCCCACTCGGGACCAACGACCCACCTATATGTGAATGTTTTTTAAACAATTATAGACTTAGTATAACTCTTGACACATTTTATTAAAGCTATAAAGGTTTTTTTCTTGCCTTTGCCATAGCAAAACTATCAATGACATCATCATAATTTATTGTTGTAGCGATGTCGCGTTCAATTGTCAAAATAGAAAGGCTATTCAATCTAGTTTCACCCATTGTTGACCTTAAATTGCTTTTTACTCTTGTTAGAGTGGAAAATGCTCTCTCAGAACTGCAATTTCCAACAGGAATGCAAAGAAACATTCGTATTGCAACATCTAGATTTGGGAACGTGGTGTCTAGTCCACTTTTTCTTAAATATTTTGACATTGATGATATACTTGTCAAGTTTTCACGTCTTGCTAATGCCTGGAAATGGATGCATTCAATGTCAAGGGAGGTTTCCAAGTCTGTGTTATATATTTTTACTAAATAATTAGAGCATTTCAATATTGTCTCATTATCAAGATCTTTTAAATTGTTCAAAAATCCAAACCTATCATTTAACACACTATATGCTTCATTTCTTCTTGATAATTCCCTTATTAAGTTGTCTATAATAACATAAAATACCTCCACCCTCATACGATCCCTTCCTGTTTGTTGAATTTTGACATCTCTCGTTTCATCAAAGTAAACTTTTCTTTTTCTTTTATTATCAATTTCGTACTCTTCTTTTCCACTAATGATCTTAGCATGTTGCTCATATGTATCAAAATTCTCTCTAATATTTTGAATATAATCTATCAATGAATTATACTGAGTCACAACCATGGTTAAGTCAATGTCTACCTTTTGTAGATATTTGCTAGTTGCATCCATTCTTTCAAGAATACTATGCCAAATACAACACATCACACAAGTTTCTAACTTGTCTAGTTTTTCGTGAATACACTTTGCTTCATGTCGCGTGGTAGTTGTTTGATTTTTGTCTTGTGCTATATTTAGGAAAACATCTTGAATTTTACTATATCCCAAGAAAAGTGCTTTAACTGCATCAGCTCTAGCTGACCATCTTGTTTCAGAAAGAGATTTTACAACGGGACAAATTCCATCCAAAAAATTTAATAAAATTTCCCACCGATAAGTTGAGGCACTTAGGAAAGTGTAAATAAGTTGAAGTACTGAAAAAAAATCTATAGTTGTTGTACAACATTCTGCAGCTAAAGATCCAACAAGATTTAAGGAATGCCCTGAACAAGGTACAAACTCAGCCATACAATTGTGATTTTTAATCCTATTTTGTAGACCTGTGTATTTTCCAGACATGTTACTTGCATTATCATATGCTTGCCCCGACAATCTTTGATATTAATGTCATAGTCATCTAGTGTTGTAAGTACAGAAGCTTCTAAATCACATGATTTGTGTCCAACCGAAGGAATGTATTTTAAAAATCGTTCAACTGGAAAACCTTCTTGAGAAACATACCTTACCACAAATGCTAACTAGTCAGTGTGAGATACATCAGGTGTTGAGTCAACAATAATTGAAAAATATTTTGCGTTGTGGAGTTCTTCAACTATTTTGTTTATAACTTTTTGTGCCATAAGGTCAATAAATTCATTACATGTTGTCGTAGATAAATAAGATGGAACTCCTTTTCCTGCATTTCCATATTGTGAAATGTGATTTGCCAAAAATGGGTCAAACTCTGCAATAAGTTCTAAACACCCTAAAAATTTCCATTTCTAGAAGATCCTAATAAATTGTCACCACCACGAAAGGCAATACCTCTAGTAGCAAGGAATTTCACAGTTGCAACAATACGCTTTAAAACATTCCTCCAATACTCTACTTCATTTTGGTATTGACTTGCAAGTGTAGAATCAACTCTTCCCAAAACATTACTTCGAGTGATGAAATTAAGAATTGAAGTCCTATGATCAGGGGAATCCTCATGCTCTCTTAAACTAGCCGATGCATTTTTCCAATCATTAAATCCAATTTTGGAAAATGTGGTTGATTTTGCTTGAAAAAGGTGACAAGGAATGCAATAAACAACTCCTTTTGACTCTGAGTAAAGCAACCATTCTCTTAATTTTCGTTCATTGTTTAAAAGTTTCCGTTGAAACAAATCTTTAGAAACATATCTAAAACAATCTGAGTATTGGCGTTTTGAATTTGAAAAATCAACATTCATATCTTGTTTTGGTGTATTTAAAATTATATATTCTATTGTATCGTTGTCTATTACCCATTTTGCAGGATCAGGATCAACAATGAAATGTTCATTAACGATGGGTTGAACAATAGTATTTTCATTGTTCTCTTGTTGTGTGTTCTCCTTCTCTTGTGTGTTTTCATCTCCTATTGACTTTGATTGTGTATTTTTGTCACTAACCGAAGAATAATTCTCATTTTCATTAAAAACTACATTTGACTTTAAATTTTCATTTGATGCACTTAAAAATATATTTATTTTAGGTATCTTTTTCAAAAGGTTTTTTTCCTCCTCAATTTTTTGTTTAGCTTTTTTTCGAAATTGAGCACCACTTAATTTTTTTGTTTTATCCATTTGAACTAAACACTTATCAAGTTACAATAACTACACGAATACTTGTTAAGTTGTTGATAATGTATTAATGATGCTATAAATTATAATCAATGACAATACTATTCCAAAAGTGAAATAATATAAATACAATCAATAACAATTACATAATAAAAATAATTAAAAATTTAAATCAAAATGTAATAATATAATTGATGCAATCGAGAACAAAATTAATGCAACATCAAATGTAAGATGCTAGAGCAGTTAGGGTTTGATAACTTAGCTTTATGTTCTTCCCCCAAGATGAATAATGATCTACCAGATCCGGTGTTCAACTTGATTTAAAAGGAACTTTAGGCTTTGCGGCTTTGGACTTTGTTTTCATCTGATGCAAGCGCACATTGCAATTTGCAGCCACAGGGCTAGGAGATTCGAGTCACGTTGAGAATATGATATTTTTCAATCAATTTAGAGCATACACAATGACTGTAATCTGCAGTTGCACAACTGTCAACACATATATCTGAAAGACTGAATCAGTGAATCTCTGATACTTGATTATTGATAGTCTAATAGAATCATAGAAGTTGCTCACAGTCTGAGGTCTCAGTGTCTCACTACTCAACCGCCTCGGCCCTCAGTGTCTCTGTCTATAGTAGTACACTCTAAGTCTGAGTGAGTCACAAATACAATACACCAAGTCCATCAATGATCATAGATATTAGAATCATAGAAGGCGAAGCTGCTCACTGAGTCACCGTCAACCTCACTTGCTTGAGTCTCTGTCTCGACAGTCTGAGTCACAAATTACAATGCACAATTACCAAGTCCAACATTCCAGTTTCCACGCCAAAAATAAATCCTAACTGGCAACAAGCTGAGGCACGGTTGAAAACTTGGAACAATGTCAAGTCTGCGACTCTAGTCTCTGCACTTAAAACTTTTAAAGCAAAAACTTGCTAAATAAATACAGTCTACTGTCTATAAATAATAAATATATAATTTGTAAACAGCGTTGTCATTGCTGTCAAAAAACAACTGACTGTCAAAAAAACAGCTGAGTAAATCAAGATTTAGATTTCAGCGATCACATAAATGGAAGCAAGATTCACGGAAGCAAGATTCACGGTCCACGTATATAGTAAAATTTTAGAGCATTCTAAACGGTTTCAATTTGAATATATTTAATATCTTACCACCTAGAATTTTTTTAAAGAAAGTGGCGCCCTCCCTTTTCAGCGCCCTAGGCAACTGCCTAGGTTGCCTAGGGCAAGACACGCCCGTCCGTGTCGTGGCCTATGACACGGTGATACTCACAAGTATTCATGGTCTTTGTACCACAATGGTTTAGGTGCAATGTTTGGAAATTTGACCGTATTGGTTGAATCAAGTTGTTTGAGGATCAATGATATGAACTCGTGAGTGGAGTGTATTACCTACATTTGACTTTTGGTTTAAGCGGCCGCGTGTGAGTTTTAAATGTGGGTTATTATGAACTACTTGGACATGTTTGGAATCAGTGATTCCATCACCTATGACATTCTTATTTGGATTGATTTTTTAATTTTTCCATAGGTTTTTGTTGTCACTTGGATTGCACACCCGCTTATATCGTTAGATGATCCAATGCAACATGGGAACATCCCTAAGGTGTTGGACCTTGGCTCTTGGGATGAGCCTTCGAGAGAAGGCCAACTTCTTGCTAAACTATGTGCATCTGATGAAAGATCGACTACAAAACCTATGATACTAAAAATAAACTATACTATTCAACTCTTTCTAGGAAAAAGGAAGAAAGATAAGTAGAATAAAGAAGGTGGCGATGCACCAATAGTTAAGGAATATAATGATCAACTTATGCAAGCACAAAACATTTAACATAAGGATAACAATATACACAACTTCCTATATTTACCTCTTAACATAAATAATTTATATGAAGGTTAAAAACTTAAACAATAACAAAAGGGATTCATATACAATTCCACAACTATCATAGATAATATTTGTTTGTCACAACATACAACTTAAGAGAAGAATTAACTTCATATGAAGGTAAAATGGATTATGCAAGCACTAGGAAAGAAATATTCACAAGTACAACATTCACCATCAATATACACAACACATAGAAGTGGAAGAAGGCTAGATATCAGTTCTAGCATAAATAATATTAAGGCTTAAGCCTGTACACAAGTGCTCAAAAGGGAAAAGCCTCCTTATACAATAGATCAAAAAGTCCCTAAATACATAATGCATCCTCCTATATATAGCTAAGAAGGTTGAGCAATATTAGCTACTCTTCTTAACTAATTACATTCTAAAAATAGGATGCATTTACAATTATGAAAAATTCCTCCAAGAAAATAGCCAGATGGTTGTGTAACTTTGACCAATCAAACATCCGAAATGTAAAAGGGGAAGGCAGACGTGCTTTACAACCGTTGAATTCCTTGGGGAAGTTGGGACCTATTTTGCAATTGTTGACTTCCCTGGGGGAATTTGGGACCTACTTTCAGAATCGCCGACTTCCCTTGGGAAGTTGGGACTGTTTATAATTTCATATTTCATTTTGTAATTTGCATGTAAATTGTAAATCAAACCCGAAACTTGAAATGCACTGAGTTTTTGTATTTCGTGTCTGGGGTTTCATTTGCAATTTGCATGTAAATTGCAAAATGAAACCTAAAACCTGAAAAACACTGAGTCCTTTGTATTTCGGGTTTGGGGTTTCATTTGCAATTTGCATGTAAATTGTAAAATGAAACCTGAAACCCAAACCCGAAATGCACCAATTCCTTTGTATTTAGGGTTTGGGGTTTCATTTGCAATTTGTATATAAATTACAAAATCAAACGCGAAACTCGAAATGCACTAAAATATGCATTTTGGAGCCCAAAACCTGAAATGCACTAAAATATGCATTTTGGAGCTCGAAACCCGAAATGCATGCAAATATGCATTTTAAATACTTGGGTGTTTTTCGATATTTTCAAAAAAAGGGGCTTGCATCAAAACTTTAAGAAACATGGATTTTGCAAGGAATAGTCAAAAATGAAAAATGGGCAAGGTGACTTGAAAAGTCAACAATTTTGTTTCATAATCTCATTGAAGGGTTTAAGGACCACTTTGACTAAAAAGTCCTTTTATATTTGGATGCCCTTTTTGCTAACTTCTTTAAAGGTGCCTACATAATGCATTTGCAAATGGAAGGCAATTTCAGGATGTAAGTTTGGCAAACATATGCTCACAAGTTGATTGTCGGGCATGGAACAAGCGAAGTGGGTAGCCAACCCCACCATCGCTATAAGAAAGTAGTGAAGTTTTCATTGTTTCATTGTTTGGCACTATAATATATAACATTGTGATATCACTCTCCATATTAAATGAAAAGTGGCGAACAAATTTCTTAGATAAATTTGGGAAAGTAAAAACCCTTTGGGGAGATGGAGAAACCATTCATGTTCTTAGCCCCAAGACTCATGGAAAAACAAGCACAATAAGATAATTGTCTCTATAAACAACTTCGACGGGCCATGAAGAAGTCTTTTACGTGATCGCGAGGATCACCTTTGCCCCTATATTTGTCAAATTTAGGGTAGTCAAAGCTTGGTGGAAAGGGAGTACACAACATCTCTCGATCAAAGGGGTAAGGACACAATTCTTCAAACTGATACTTTTATTGTGTTTGGTATTGTTTTCAGAGGCCCACAAACATGTCTTTCATAGAATGTCATTCTTGGTCGAGATTTTTCCATGTGACGGTGTGTAAGGTATATGTGTTCGATTATATTTAGAGGCTTTTCCATCATAGTTTTCAATATAGTGTGTAGCATATGTCACCTTAGGTTTGTATGTGTGAGCAACTCGTGTGTGTCTTTATTGACATGGGAAGCCGAGTTGTTAATTAGTGAATAACAGAGATTGAAGTTGTTATATGGGTAAGTGCACGAAGTTGGTGGACAATTCCGTGGACATAAAAACCCGAAATAAAGGAACCACGATCGTTGTTTCTGAATTCTAGGTTTAGTAATTACCGAACCTAAAACCGCGAAAGCACGGTTATAAACCGCGATCGCGGAACTCTGAGACAAAATTTAGCAGTCCCGCGACTCCTTATTTTCCTCATTTTTCATTTCAAACCGCGATTTTTCCTAAACGTTTTTCACTCGCGCTTTCAATACCACCTCAAAATTGCTCATCGGACTTCTGGATAGCGATAGATTCAACCATGCCGCCAAGACAAGGAGGTAAGTCCCTAATTGTAATCATTTTTTCACATTTTAGGTTTTTTTTTTTTTGCATTTTCATGGGTTTTTTGAAATGTTTGTTTATGTATACAATTTTCTTGTTTTATCAGTTGGTCGGCAAGCTCGAAATCGTGCAAACCGTCAAAACATTCCTCAAAACCCACCGAACATTCCTCAAAACCCTCCTCCAAACATAGATCCGCCTCCTGTGGCTCCTTCATCCCCACTCCCCACCGAGCCAACAGAACGCAAGATAATATCATTGGAATAATTCGAGAAAATAAAATTGTTATTGAGAACCTAATTCAAACTATAAGACAAAACCATGTTACAAATCCATCCCGCATGACTTTACCCAATACATTGCAAACATTGATTGGCGAAGTCGAGTCTCGCAACCAACCAAATACATAGATGAAACACCTTTAGAAGTGATCGTAGGTGGTGTTATACGGATAAACTATCCCATGCGGCCAAAGACAAAAATTTGGAAAAGACCTCATTTGTGCATTATTTACCGACCCTCCAGAATCAATGCCCCCTGCAGCTTACTTCGCAAACGGTTCCCAATCCATTGGTGCTATGATGACGAGAATCAAAAACAATTTTTGGGACCGATGGTGGATGGTTTTTAATTATCCACCATGCAACAACAATGAGGTTCCTCTTTATTTTTCAAGAAATTATATCGAGTTCGTGCTCAATGAGGTCCCGAATTATTTTGACTTTTATGACTTTTTGGTCGAGGAGGTGGCTCTCGCACAGAGTAGACCCGTGCACGCGTAGGTCGCCTAGGATCTCCCATGCCCCAAAACCCCACTGCCTTGCTTATCCCTCCTACAAAGAAGGAGGTTGTGGAGATTGATACATTGCATGCATTAAGGAGCTCACTCGACACTCTCACCCAAAGACAAAGGTGACTAGATCGCATCCGGTGATGTTGGTGGAGGCGCTGCTTCTAGTGCACCACACCACTGTGGATCATGTGGTGCTTTGTATGCACCTTGCAAAGCGAGACATCATTTCACTGTTCACAGGATTTCTTTTCTATAGATGAGATGCTTTGGGAATGTTTTTGGGCTGTGCCACTGATATTGGTCTTTCACAGGTAAATTTCAAATAAATTTAAATTATATATATATATATATATATATATATATATACACACACAATAGTTTAATTCACATGTTTGAGATATATATATATATTTGATTGTACGTCATGTACATACATGTAAAAAACTAATTTTTTATTTTATTTTAAATAGCAAGAGCCGGTGAAGGAAACATCCGGCGTCGACATGCTAGCTACTGCAGTTGGGCGTGTTTCAAACGTAAGTTTCAAGTTGTACAAACTTACATTTTTAATTTCATTTGATTGCACTAGATTATTATTATAATGTTTCACGTGTATGTTGTACATGTATTAATATTTTTCTCTTTTATACACAGGAGCCTGGCGGGTCATCATCTGCTCAGGGAACTGAGGCTACTGGCATGCCTCACATGAGTTTTACATAGGTTAGTAAATCTCTTTACACTTTGTTTCTAATTACTGGAAGTTCACGTGGATTACATGCTTTGGACCTCTGTCATGTAGATTTTAATATTGATTTGTACATGTTTTTTGTATAGCTTATGACTGCTAGAGAGACTCCTCCATATATGCAGACTGTGGAGGCTGCTTGTAGATCTTTATGCCATAAGATCTCGCAAATCCACTAAGGTACAATTTTTTAAATTTGTTAAATTTTGGAGGTTCATTATTTCTTATTAAACTTAAATCTACAATATCAAATTTTGTAGATATATGTGAAATATTTAATTTGAAAATTAATTATTTGTATGTAGCTTACCCCTCGTGAGTCTATTGTTGTCCCTGCGACGCGTCAACAACAAATTGATAGGGATCATGACATTGCGGTAAGATTTCACATGCATTTTAACTAAATTGTACAAGTTTCTAAATTTTGAATGTATTTTAAAATTTTGGGTGTTAAAAACTTGTTGTTTATGAATGTGCAGGTTAGGTTGCAGGCATGCTTAGAGACACCTAGGACCACACGGATGAAATCCGTAGTGGCATCTCCCTCCACTACATCCCCAGGTCGTGGACGTGCTACTTCTAGCAGGGCGAAGAGAGGGAAGATGTTTCATGAGTAGATTTATAGTCCACCTGGATGTACATATGTGGTCATGAGTAGATTCATAGTCCATTGTATATATATAGCCTTTTGCAACCGCATGTGGTCCCATATGTACATTATGACACGTGCTTAGTTCGAGATTGTCATTGAGAACTTATACATATATATTTTCAGAGACGTGCGTCTGGAGCACACTTTGTTTGATTCTTATATATATATATATATATATATCCATTTGTGTTGGTTTTCATATTTATGACTTTTTCAGCTTCTTCTTTAACAAGCAGTGTAACGTTGGGATGCATATTTCTTAACTTCTGCTTTATGGGTTTAGCATCTAATGGAAAACATTAATATTCATATTCTCGTAATAATGCTACGAAAACATTTTTTTCTTTTGTTGAAAGTGAAGCTCCAAGATTTATCTATTATTTTTCTATATGTTCTTTGTCTTGTTTGTTCAACTTCGACGGGTGACTACTCGGACTCCGTGGCACCTAGAGAGGCCTCGTCTGATCCGACACCTTGGCGTAGAGACCCTCTACAATAGCCTCTCTCGGTTTTTTCCTTCTCATTTCAGAGCTTCACTGTCCTACTATTTGCAAACGTGTGAAATAGTGCAGTTGGAGCTAGTGTAAGGTTGTCAAACGCTATATTTTGCAAACGGTGGGTTATGGCACCGAATCGACTACGCCGGCACGTCCGGGTGGCTAGGTGAATGCTAGAGGAGGTGGTGTTTTGGTGTACGAAAGATTCGTTGCTTAGGCTACTTCGTTCGGGCGTAGTCCCTTAAGAGCCCTGAGACCAAAATATTGTTCAACTTCGATGGGTGACTACTCAGACTCCGTGGCACCTAGAGAGGCCTCGTCTGATCCAACACCTCGACGTAGAGACCCTCTACAATAGCCTCTCTCGTTTTTTCCTTCTCATTTCGGTGCTCTCGCTGTCCTATTGTTTGCAAACGCGTGAAATAGTGTAGTTGGAGCCAGTGTAAGGTTGTCAAACGCTATATTTTGCAAACGGTGGGTCGTGGCACCAAACCGACTGCACCGACACATCTAGGTGGCCAGGTGAATGCTAGAGGAGGTGGTGTTTTGGTGCGCGAAAGGGTCGTTGCTTCCAGGTTACTTCGTTCGGGCATAGTCCCTTAAGAGCCCTGAGACCAAAATATCGTTCAACTTCGATGGGTGACTACTCGACTCCGTGGCACCTAGAGAGGCCTCATCTGATCCGACACCTCAGCATAGGGACCCTCTACAATAGCCTCTCTCAGTTTTTTCCTTCTCATTTCGGTGCTCTCGCTGTCCTACTGTTTGCAAACACGCGAAATAGTGCAGTTGGAGCCAGTGTAAGGTTGTCAAACGCTATATTTTACAAATGGTGGGTCCTAGCACCGAACCAACTACGCCGGCATGTCCAGGTGGCTAGGTGAACACTAGAGGAGGAGGTGTTTTGGTGCGCAAAGGGTCCTTGCTTCCGGCTACTTTATTCGGGTGTAGTCCCTTAAGAGCCTTGAGACCAAAATATCATTCAACTTCAACAGTGACTAGTCGATTCCGTGGCACCTAGAGAGGCCTCGTTTGATCCAAAACCTTGGCGTAGAGACCCTCTACAATAGTCTCTCTCGGTTTTTTCCTTCTCATTTCGGTGCTCTCATTGTCCTACTATTTGCAAACGTGGAAAATAGTGCAGTTAGAGCGAGTGTAAGGTTGTCAAACGCTATATTTTGGAAATGGTGGGTTGTGGCACCAAACCGACTACGCCGACACGTCCGAGTGGCCAGGTGAACGCTAGAGGAGGTGGTGTTTCGGTGTGCGAAAGGGTCGTTGCTTCCGGCTACTTCGCTCGTTCGCGTAGTCCCTTAAGAGCCCTGAGACCAAAATATCGTTCAACTTCGACGGGTGACTACTCAGACTCCGTGGCACCTAGAAGGCC
The DNA here is from genome assembly GCA_018340775.1 of Taxus wallichiana var. yunnanensis. Taxonomy (NCBI): domain Eukaryota; kingdom Viridiplantae; phylum Streptophyta; class Pinopsida; order Cupressales; family Taxaceae; genus Taxus; species Taxus wallichiana. The sequence goes on from CM031234.1 coordinate 510,607,293, forward strand.
TTGTTTGATCTAACACCTCGGCGTAGAGACCCTCTACAATAGCCTCTCTCGGTTTTTTCCTTCTCATTTCGGTGCTCTCCGCTTGTCCTACTGTTTGCAAACGCGTGAAATAGTGCAGTAGGAGCTAGTGTAAGGTTGTCAAACGCTATATTTTGCAAACGGTGGGTCGTAGAAATGAACTGACTAGACCGCACGCCCAGTGGCCAGGTGAACACTAGAGGAGGTGGTGTTTTGGTGCGTGAAAGGGTCGTTGCTTTCGGCTACATCATTCGAGCGTAGTCCCTTAAGAGCCTTGAGACCAAAATATCGTTCAACTTCGACGGGGTGACTACTCGGACTCAGTGGCATCTAGAGAGGCCTCTTCGATATGACACCTCAGCATAGAGACCCTCTACAATAGCCTCTCTTAGTTTTTTTCCTTCTCATTTCGGTGCTCTCGCTGTCCTACTGTTTGCAAACACGTGAAATAGTGCAGTTGGAGCTAGTGTAAGGTTGTCAAACGCTATATTTTACAAACGGTGGGTCGTGGCACCAAACCGACTGCGCCGACACATCCGGGTGGCCAGGTGAACGCTAGAGGAGGTGGTGTTTCGATGCACGAAAGGGTCGTTACTTCCGGCTACTTCGTTCGGGCGTAGTCCCTTAAGAGCCCTGAGACCAAAATATCGTTCAACTTCGACGGGTGACTACTCGGACTCCGTGGCACCTAGAGAGGCCTCGTCTAATCCGACACCTCAGCGTAGAGACCCTCTACAATAGCCTCTCTCAGTTTTTTCCTTCTCATTTCGGTGCTCTCGATGTCCTACTATTTGCAAATGCATGAAATAGTGCAGTTGGAGTGAGTGTAAGGTTGTCAAATGCTATATTTTAGAAACAGTGGGTCGTGGCACTGAAACGACTACGCCGACACATTTGGGTGGCCAGGTGAACGCTAGAGGAGGTGGTGTTTCGGTGCGCGAAAGGGTCGTTGCTTCTGGGCTACTTCGTTCGGGCGTAGTCCCTTAAGAGCCCTGAGACCAAAATATCATTCAACTTCGACGGGTGACTACTCAGACTCCGTGGCACCTAGAGAGGCCTCGTCTAATCCGACACCTCGGCGTAGAGACCCTCTATAATAGCCTCTCTCGGTTTTTTCCTTCTCATTTCGGTGATCTCGCTGTCCTACTGTTTGCAAATGCGTGAAATAGTGCAATTGGAGTGAGTGTAAGGTTGTCAAACGCTATATTTTGCAAATGGTGGGTCATGGCACTGAACCAACTATGCTAGCACATCCGGGTGGCTAGGTGAACGCTAGAGGAGGTGGTGTTTCGATGCGTGAAAGTGTCGTTACTTCCGGGCTACTTCGTTCGAGCGTAGTCCCTTAAGAGCCCTGAGACCAAAATATCGTTCAACTTCGACAGGTGACTACTCAAACTCCGTGGCACCTAGAGAGGCCTTGTCTGATCCAAAACCTTGGTGTAGAGACCCTCTACAATAGCCTCTCTTAGTTTTTTCCTTCTCATTTCGGTGCTCTCGCTGTCCTACTGTTTGTAAACGCGTGAAATAGTGCAGTTGGAGCCAGTGTAAGGTTGTCAAACACTATATTTTGCAAACGGTGGGTCGTGGCACCGAACCGACCGCTCGACACGTCCGGGTGGCCAGGTGAACGCTAGAGGAGGTGGTGTTTTGGTGCGTGAAAGGGTCGTTGCTTCTAGGCTACTTCGTTCGGGCGTAGTCCCTTAAGAGCCCTGAGACCAAAATATCGTTCAACTTCGACAGTGACTACTCAAACTCCGTGGCACCTAGAGAGACCTTGTCTGATCCGACACCTTGGCGTAAAGACCCTCTACAATAGCCTCTCTCGGTTTTTTCCTTCTCATTTCGGTGCTCTTGTTGTCCTACTGTTTGTAAACGCGTGAAATAGTGCAGTTGGAGCCAGTGTAAGGTTGTCAAATACTTTATTTTGTAAACGTTGGGTCGTGGCACCGAACCGATTGTGCTTAACATCTGGGTGGCCATGTGAACACTAGAGGAGGTGGTGTTTCGATGCGCGAAAGGGTCGTTGCTTCCGGGCTACTTCGTTCGGGCGTAGTCCCTTAAGAGCCCTGAGACCAAAATATCGTTCAACTTCGACGGGTGACTACTCTGGACTCCATGGCACCTAGAGAGGCCTCATCTGATCCAACACCTCGGTGTAGGGACCCTCTACAATAGCCTCTCTTAGTTTTTTCCTTCTCATTTCGGTGCTCTCGTTGTCCTATTGTTTGCAAACACGCGAAATAGTGCAGTTGGAGCCAGTGTAAGGTTGTCAAACGCTATATTTTGCAAATGGTGGGTCGTGGCACCGAACCGATTACGCCGGCACGTCTGGGTGGCCAGGTGAACACTAGAGGAGGTGGTGTTTTGGATAACCATATTTATACCTTGTCGCACCAAAATTGAAATTTCGTCAAAGTCCTTGGATGTTGTAACTTCATCTGCAGAAACAAGTCGTAATGCTTGTGGAGGTTGATAACTAGGAAGCGGAGTTAGAGGCCTACAAATCCATCCTTCCACCCATTCTTGTGAATCACACTCAGCAGTGACAAATTCGATACAAGATGCACAAAAGCATGTCAACTTTCTTGTCCATACGGCCCATGAAGTAGCGTCTGAGCTACAAAATGAGTGCATATCACTGGACCCAGTGAGTGTCATACAATCCTCGTAGTTAGCAATATGTTTTTCCTCTATCGACCAAAAATATCTGCAAACTGTAGAATTTTCTTGAAAACCTCGGGCCATGTTGTCAGTACACTATTCTACTATGCTCTTTGCATCTTTTAATTTAGCACCATCTTTGTACTTCAACTCTTCGGGTAAGTGTAGGAAGTTGATGGACAAATATAGGGTCATCCGTGGACATCATATTGCAAATAACAACATAATATCAACTTGTAGGGATTATTAGCAATATATACACTCAAAATTAGACAAAATTATATTAATATGAATCATAGCATCTGGAATCTAGTTTCTAAAATACTAATTTTTGTAAAAATGGACAAGATTAGCTATATTAAAAACTCAAAATTCAATGACTTGGTATTTTTTTTTAAAAACGCCGATAAGATTATAGTCCTGTTTGCCCACAATTTGGATGACCAAAAATTGATATATATATTTTTTTCCTTTGGTGAGAAGTTATATGCCACTATCTATCTTGGGATGGATTTTATTTTGTATTTTTTTGAGTAATATTTTATTTTTTATGATTTTTTCCGTGAAAGTGGTATGAAAACATAAAGAAAATAGAGCACTTTCCGTTTGCCCGCCATAACTTCATCAAAAAATATTGAAATCAAATAATTTTTTTTTGAACATGTATATAATTTCACCATGGTTGGGATGGTATAAGTTTTATCACATTTTGACAAGTGAAACAAATTTTGCAGTCTTAAACGTAGACATAAACATTCACAGGAAAAAGTGTCTTAAAGACCTACTATTAGTAAAAAATTATAAAATGATATTTATCCTCTTCTATTCACTTTAAAATCAGTATTTCTACAAAGCTAATAGTCTCCCCTACGCAATGGTACCATTTTTATGACATAGTTTTTACTTTTCGGCATGGTTCAAGTCCGCGGAAGACTAAATTTGATGTTTTGTTGTTTTTAATGTAAAATTCAGGATTTGATGTCCACTTAATTGTCCCCCAACTTGGTGCACTTACCCTTCTCTTGCAAGAGCTCTTTTCACACATGCCCCTGCACCATCATGCTCTCCTTTTTCATTTCCAGCCTCAAAGAAACTCCAAATATGTTGCACACCCATTTTGACGTGCATTCTACTCATCCAATAAAATGTTCGTGCATTCTTAAACCGAGACGTGTAATTATCTCGACCATATATAATGTTGTTTAAAGTGGATGTCCCTATCGACAAGATTCCATACAATAACTAGAAACACCCTTGCACAAATTCGAGAGAATGAGTACGATCATCACTGATATAAAAGTGGTACTCTCTTAAAAATTTCGATCATTCTCTGTATTGTCAGGAGAATGTAGAAATGCTATATGCACAAAAATGACAACTTGTACTGAGTTGTAATATTGCGATTGAACCTCCATTTGTGGTTATAATGTGTAATTCTCTCAGTAAAATCGACCACTTTGAACAATAGTACCAATAGGAAATGTGTCTTTGCATAGCTTGAATTGTTCATCCAACCATCGAGCTCTATGTGTATGCCTCACATACTCATAAACAATTTCATCCTTAAATTTTCTCATAAATTGAAAAATAGGTATTTGTTCTCAGAACTAGCTCACACCGTTTCGACTCTTTTCCATCTTTCAACTGGTATGCAACTGATTTATATTTATCAAATTCAACTAAATTATGTCCTATTGTACCTTCAATTTGCTCATGGATGTAACTTTCTAATTTAGGTAATTCACCGCATGTACTACAACTTCCATCTAAACAATCCTGACTATAAAAAAATTGTCCAACTTCTTTTCACAAAATATAGTAGGAATGAAATCCTTGGAAGATATTGGTGGAACTTGAACACCACATTCAAATAACATAGTTTTAGAATGAAAATTAGAACGAATATGTAAAAATTTAGCATAATGCATCGCAAATTCAACATGTTGCCTACAACAACAAGTGGTGTGAGCATGGTTGATTTTCACATAGAATGGTTTCAACATTTCAAAAAAACGTTGACTAATTTTAATTTTTAGATTCTCTTGTTCAAACTTACAAAAAAATTGAGTTTGAGTCATATCTAAGAAATGCTTTGGATGTGGTTCACGATTAGTAGAACCAAATCTCCGTTTTATAACATCTCTTGTATTAGGTGAAACTCTAGTGTTATCATGCCAAAATTTAATAATTTCTCTTATAGCATCAAAATTATTTTTGTCCTTACGCGGTGCTCTAGCAGAAAATGCCCAAAAATTGACATTATTGAGTGATTGAAGGATATTACGTCTTTCAATTGCTTTCATTAGAGTTTTTCGATTAACTTGCAACATTTGACTTGTTTGCGTAATCAAACGTTGTTTTTATTGATTCACTTACAACACTAGTAGCAAGTACACGACGCACAATATTACTATCCCTAGTGCGTCTCTTGACACCAACAAAGGTGATAGGTATCATGAAGGTTTTCAACAATTGTAGAGGTTTGACCACGTATATTAGATGTTGTCAATCATAAGGTGTTTAATGTAGGTCTCATTTTAATCAATTTCATCAAACTAACGAATCGACATCTTTGAGAATCATTTAAAATTTCAAAATGATTATCCCAAATTTTAGTGGCTTTTCTTCTGATTTGTCGTTCAGAAAGCTTGTTAGACATTGGTTTCAAAATGTTTTCATCAATTTCAATAAAAAAATTAGGTTTCTTACGTAAAATCCTAGGAGGTGTTTTTGTCAATTTTTGCTTGTCTACAGTTTTAACATGAATTTCCTTATTCACATTTTCATTATCTCCTTCAATTTCAACATTTGCTACATTATGAGTATTTAATTCTTTTTCAACATTGACAAGAAAAAACTTCTTCATCACGAGTATTTAATTCAACTTCAACATTGACAGTAGAAACATTACCTAGTTCTTCATTGCTTACAATAGTTGGGATTGAAGATGAACCTCTTCTAGATTCATGAAGTTTCCGCATTCGCTCAACATTTTGAATTTTGTTGGCCTCTAATTCGTTTGGTGTTTTTTTACTTAATGACTTCCTTTTTTGACTTCGTTTTTGTCTCCCATGATGTTTTACTTCCGGTGATAAGAAAAACGTGCAGAAAAAGATAGAATTTCACAATAATTCATATGCGGTAAGGTCAGAGAGTAAAAATCACATGGTAATTCGAGCATTGGGATGTGTGTAAATATGATTTATGAACCGCGATCGCACTTTATAAAGCGCGATCGCGGTTTATGTTAAAAACGCTATCGTGGTTTATAAACCGCGATCACGGATCTATCTCCGAACCTAAGCCTCGGAAATCTTTGTTTTTCCCAACTAAAGCTATGGAAGGTCATTATGAAGTGTAAAAGGTCAAAAACCTCAAATCAGCTTCTTCCAAAGACTTGAACCATGCTAAAAATTGAAAATATTTCACAAAAATGGTGCCATCGCGTAGGGGAGACTCTTAGCTTCGTAGAAATATTGTTTTTAAAGTGAATAGAATAAGATAAATATCATTTTATAATTTTTTACTAACAATAGGTCTTTAAGACATTTTTTTCCGTGAATGTTCATGTCTACGTTTAAGACTGTAACTTTTGTTTCGCTTATCAAAATATGATAAAACTTATACCATCCCAAGCGTGGACAAATTCTATACACGTTAAAATATATATATATTTGATTTTGATATTTTTGATATAGTTATGGTGGGCAAACGGAAAGCGCTCCGTTTTCTAAATATTTTCAGACCACTTTCACGGAAAAAATCATTAAAAAAATATTGCTAAAAAAATACAAAATAAAATCCATCCCAAGATAGACAACTACATCTAACGTTTCACCAAAGGAAAAAAAAAAAAAGATTTGGTCATCCAAAATGTGGGCAAACAGACTACAATCTTATAAGTTTTTTCAAAAAAAAAAAAACTAAGTCATATAATTTTAAGTGTTTAATATAGCTAAACTTGTCCGTTTTTTTAAAAATTAGTATTTTAGAAACTAGATTCCGAATGCTACGATTCATATTCATATAAATTTTTCTAATTTAGAGTGCGTGTATAGCTAATAATCCCTACAAGTTGATATTTTACTGTTTTTTACAATATGACGTCCACAGATGACCCTATATTTGTCCATCAACTTCCTGCACTTACCCATATGGCGATGTCTTCTTTTTGTGGTTCAGGTTGGGGTTCTTCACCCTCTGTTCGCTTCACGATTGATTTTAATAAGGTATACGAGTGCCGGTTTTATTGGATGTTATTGCTTCCTTATTTTGAGCTTCAGTTGTGCCTAGGTAGAGGAACATTTACGGTTTAATATGTCTTCGACAGGTTATAAAAGGAGGAGGCTATGCTCACTCTTCCGCTCGAATCATGCTAGTGAAGAAGGCTAGATCGAAATCAAAGGGCTTTAGCCCCTAACTCTACTAGGTGCATAAATACTTGGTCTTTTTTTAAAACAAGAAGTTGTCTACGTGGGCGAGATCATTTTCAAAGATGTTACAAGGGATTTCTTCCTCATCCACACTGTGATCAACAAGTCCTTGTTCCTCATCAGAGGATGGTTCTAAAGGGTTATGAAGGAAGGGATTAGATGTGCGCCCTATGTCCTAAACGTATTACAATTTCCATTATGGAATGTGTGTTGTATAGAGGTTGTCTAAGTTGATGTGGATAGTGTAAACATTGTAAACTAAACGCTTTGCAAATATTTTGAATGTTTTTGTGAATGTCACAAGGATTCTAAAAACGGGTAGCGTAACATATGTAAAGTGAATATTTCCCAAGTTTTTAGATGTATGTTGAGGATTACTAAATAAATCTAAGAAATTTCCACAACATAACAACTGCAAAAGGGTGTTTTCCTAGTTTTGGATGTTTGATTTTTTCTAAGGCATCTAGGAAAAATCGACAACATAACAACACAATTTGAACAATCAAACAAGTTTTGGAAACCGTGTTTCAAGTGTGAGTGTCAAAATGGTTGATGAAATTTTGGCAAAGTTTTGGGTTGTTCTCTTTTATAAATGAAGCCAAAATTTGTGAGAGAAGTGTGATTTATGATGAAAGATATGCGACACAACTTGGACATAGTTTTGCCTTGTTTTATCACTAAAATAAGGTTTTAACTTGGATAAAGTTTTTGTTTTGTAAAGTTCTGGTGTACATAAACAAGTTTTGATTTTGGCAGAGTAACACATTTTGTGGTTTTGATATGCGTAGCCAAAAATATGGACTTAGTTTTTGACTTTAGTAAAAACATGTTTTGGTTCAACTTGGCCAAAGCATTGCCTTCTTCTATTCCCAAAATTAGGTCCCTAGCTTGGTTAAAGTCTCACCTCCCAAGTGTTTTCTCGAGTCAAAGTTGATCTAGCAAAACACCTTTGGTGTAACTTGGCCAAAGCATCACCTTTTTCTCTTTCCAAAATTAGGTCCCTAGCTTTTGGTCGAAGTCTTGCCGCATGAATTTTTGTAAATCAAGGCTTTCGGACTAAGTATTTCTCTTTGGTTTAATTTGTTTACACAATTTTTTGGGCAAAATCAAACACTCACAACCTATTCCCTAAGATTTGGAAATCTAACTAGGATGAACAGTTACTAAGGCATCTTCGATATACCTTTCAGTACATGAGGCACAAGTTGTGAAATCAGTAATGTTGTCTAAGATTTGGTCCAAATGGTAAAATCCCCCTCCACTTCACTCCAGTCATTTTAGTGGAGCTTTGTCAAAAACGACAACTATTTCCCTGTGGGGTCCGGTCTAGGGCACAAGTATTGGAGGAAAATGCACCCTCACTTCATAAGAGCCACATAAAAGTGAACCCCTACTTATCCAAAAATGAGTGGTCCTCCCACAAATTTATAGCCCACCGACACATGGGATTTGTCCAAATGATTAGGTAATAACCTCCTAACCACCGAACCCTACTAAAGAGAAAAAGAGCTAAAACTATTTTTGATTCCCAAGATCACCTTTCAGCACATGGAAAGAGCATACACAATTAGGAAGGGGTAAAATCATGCAACAAATTATACCGAAGGAAACAAAACCCTTGAAAAATGGTTAAGACAATGATCAATCCAATATATAGCAATTTGTAAGTGTTGGTGAAATAATTTTTTGATGGGACACATTAGGTGGTTTCTCGCAACGCTCTGTACTGGGTCCCTCTACTCGAATGGGGCAGATCTATTTATTGAAAATAGGGAAATTATATACACTATTCTATCAATTGGGGTGGTCTTTCAACCAAGGATCACACAGGGGTACTTCCCTACACCTGTGGCAAAGTGCTTGTAGAAACTACAAGGGAGGAAAAATCTTGAAGGAAAGGTGTGAAGAGAATAACAAAGAGGGGGTTTTGCACAATAAATAGTATAACAGAGTTTATTGTTTCAAAACCAGAACATTATCCATGAATTCAATGAGAAGAAAACCATGAGAATCAAAAGGAACAAAACACACAAGGCACAAAGTCTTAATGCATGACATTCAACAAGTACATTTCTCATGGATTATAGTTGAGATGGAGAGGAAACATAAGCAAAGAGAAATAGAGGAAATTTGATCACTTGTTTCTAGAGAGAGTATGGGAGCTAGTAAACAAGATTAACCATCCTTTTACAATGAGGATGTCATCTCCTTTTATAGCTTTACAATCCATCTCTTCATCTACCCCCACATGACTTTTCATATTCCCATCACAAGTGACTTTTCACATAACCTTAGGAAACACAAAATAAGTCCCCTTTTTATAATTGCAAAAGGGAATTTTACATTGCACAAGTATTTCATAGTCACTTTAATGAATAAGAAAAACAATCGTGATTATTTACAATGAAGAATTAGTAAGGAAGAGAGAATAGGAGAGAGAATGAGAGAGGAGAAGGAAGAAGAAACGATCCAAATCATGGATGAGGATGCCTCCACCTTCAATGAAGATCAACTCCACTAATGTTGAAGATGAAATTTTTTTCCAAGATGACCCTCTACAACACTCTGTCATGCTCCACTAACAAAGAGCTCCGATGAAATCCTTTTGAACACTTTGCCCCCTTTGAAGTTTCTTGAAATTATGTGCTTTCCCATAGGTGTAGGGAAGCACCCCGTGTGATCCTCGGTTGAAAGACAACCCTCAGTTGATAGAATAGTGTATATAATTTCCATGTTTTCAATAAATGGAGTTGCCCATTCAAGTAGAGGGACCTAGTCCCAAAGTGTTGGTGGAAACCACCTAATTTTTCCCATTGACAAATTATTTCACCAATAGCTTTGGAACCCACTATGGGGTGCCAAAAATGTTAACCAATTAATTTGTCCCATTGACAAATTATTTCATCAACAAAGAAGCAATCGAGATGTGTTAAGCTGACAATTTAATCCAATATCTCTTAACCAAGCAATCTATGTGTTTAGCAACAAGATTTATCGAATAATGTTATGTCAATCATGAAGGGAAATTGTGATTCGTAAGCAAAAAGTAAGCAAAGTGTGAAGTAAAATAACAACTAATGTTCACACAACTTGGTCTTTTTGTTTAACTGGTTTGTTTGTTTAAGAATTTTGTCTTTGGAAAACGTATATGACAACCTCCGCACACAAGAATTAGAAGTTTTGAAAGCCAAAAATGTTCAAAAATAAAATTTACGTGATGAAAAATGTGAGAGAAGTCCAAAATACAATTCTCAGTTGCAAGTTCTTTGATACAATTAGCAAGGTCGGTATTTAGTAGGACTAGACCGTTGAACAACAAAACCATTGAAAGAAAAGTTTAGCGAGGTCGCCGCACTACAAAGCGAAACCACCATTATATGCAAGGCCACCAAAAAACACCACGAGGCCGCTAAAACTAAACAAGGACGGTAAAACATGACAAGGTCGCTGATTAGTAACAACGGTCTTGCAAATTAGTATACTTAGCTGATTTTTTATGCTCTCAATATCTTTTCTAATGGGATTTTTACCTTTTCTTCTTTGTTCCAAATTATTTCCAGCTTACCAAATGTTCATAATAGGTACCTACAAGCCCAAAACACACAATAAGCACTCATATCTTGATGAAAACATGTAAATAAGTGCATTTAAGTATATAATCCAAAAAATAGAGCTAAAACAGTGAAGATATAAGCTAAAACAACACTCAAGAAACCAAAAATAGCCCAAAAAAAGATAGAAAATATTATAAATATGAGTGTTCATTTTGATAGGGGAAGGCCACCAAAACAAAGCACAAGGTTGTTGAAAGTGGTTAAGGCTGCTAGACAAGATAACAAGGTCTCCAAGTGAGACAAGGCTCGCAAAATACCACAAGATCGCCAAAATTGAGAAAAACCACTAAAAATGCCTTCAAGGTCATTAAATATGCAAAACCATGTTAGTAAAGTTTGTAGGTCGATGCCACTTAAACACAAAGCGAGGCCACCGAAATAAAAAATCACGAAAAATGAGGTAAAAACAAAAAAAACTTAAATTTTTCTTGTCAAAATCAAATTTTGACAACATTTTGCCTCTTTTACACCTGCAAAGAAGACTCAACACTACCAAATACTAACATACACGACCAAAAAACATAGAAATTTCAAAAAAAACTGAAAGAACTCGTATGAATATGGTAAACAAAGCTAAACTAAGAAAAATGAAATGTGCATGAGGCAAACGAGTGTCCCACTAGGCGTGCCATATATATGCATGTGAAAGTAAACTAAGCTAATGGAATGGATTTAACACCAAGTAAATCCTAACTTAGTTCATTTAAACAAATACATCAAGATTGAGCTAAAAAGGAAAAGCTTAATTAAATTGCACAAAATGTAAACCTACACTAAATGCAAACCTCCCTTTTGATGTTTTGATGTGCTCCAATATGTAAATACTTCCTTATCTTAGTCAACACAAGTTACACACGATCAAGGCTTTTATTAAAGTGGAAGAGATCTTGTTAACATGGCTTAAGTGCCATTTTTGAATCTACTCCTACTAACTTTAGTAAAAGGAGGTTTTCTCAATTAGTAAGCTTTCTTGTGATAGGAATGCTCTCTTGAGATATATGATGTCTTACAAGGACAAGGTGTAAGGTGTGACAAGGTGTACTAGGTTTCTTATATAACTTTCCAATTTGGGAGATGCAACTTAGTAAATGTGAGATAAAGTGAATATATAATTAGAAGCGGATAAACATGATTAGAAGAGATTAATTAGGGATTAGGGACTCATGGGAGTTTGGGAAGGATTAATTAATCAATTGAGTTTGATCAATAGGCCAAATTTAACTTATAGAATCTATTTGGAGGGAAATGAGTGGAAATTGAGATGTTAGAGAAGGGATTTAACTAATAAGAGGGTTTATTAGTTAAATACAAGATTTTGGAAGAGTGATTAATTAATAATAGTTAATTAATTAATTAAAAGAGGATTTTGACTAACGAAGTGATGTTAATTGGCATCCAAGATGAGGGAAAATACCAAGCTTAATTAATGAAATGGCGTTAATCGACCGAGAAGATGGGGAATATTAGCTAATTAGCGAAAATCACTAATTCTAATGTAATGAAGGGAAATAAGAAAATTAGTGCAATTTTAGTATTAAAATTGTGTGGTCGAAATTAGGTGTATACAATAGACATAAGAAGTAATCAAGTTACATCTTGTTGACAATGGCAAGTTGTGACGTGAATCAAGGAAAATAGAGAGGTGTGATCAAAATACTCCCATTGATTAAATATGACGGACATATCATGCCCTTTTCGGCAATATCATGTGTCATTAATCAACTTTTATGTCACCGACATAAGAATGTTGATACTAAGAATAATTATCGAGTCAAGAATGAGTAATAAATAGTTAGCCATCTCAAAGAACTTGGTGGTGAGCAGGATCAAAACCAAATACACAAAACTAAAGTGTGATTAGGATCTATCTATGGGCGATGGAGAAGCTGATATCCGATAAGAAATCAAGTTCTATAGAGCAAGATAAAGAGTTGAGGAAGGCAACTCGTGATGTGAAGAGATCCTAATTCGAGAAGTGAATAGAGCTTCTTGTAAAAATAATCTTTGTAACCCAACCGGAATGGAAATGGAGCTTGGCCCCGATGCTTTGAGCATGAGTATTGATGACAATACCCATTTGAATGTCTTTCCTATCTGCTACATGTCATCCCTCTCTCGTAACATTCCAAGGCAACATCACGGTATGCGACAAGTTTAAGTACAATAAACATATCAACAATAATTTTTGGGTCGTGCTTCAATACATCCGTCCTCACCCGCTTGCCCATCATCAATTTGAGTTTGAATCGATACCTTCCTCATATTTAAGGCATGCCTATCCGCATTAAAATCACGTTGGAGATAATGCATGATGCAAGAGAAAGGCTACGTGGATAGCTCCGCTTAATCCGTACTTCAATTTACCCCTACAACCATCAAGTTGATCTCCTACGCATGAACCCTCATCCATAAGGGGCACACCTATTAGTGTAAAAATCCTAAATCTTAAATCACATTAACCATCTATTAAATGTATTTATTTGGGCATGGTAATATAGATTTCATGTAAAATTGTTGCAATCACCTATCAATCTTGCTCTAAACTAGTGTACAAAGCTAGTCACATCAATTTACACTTGGTGTAAAGTCGTAATGTAAGAATGCTCGCTCGAAAGATTGTTATTTACTTTGAACACCCTTGTAATTATGTCGAAGGCATTTTCCATGGTAGAAACAACATCCCACTTTGACATATACCGAGATATTGATGGCATAGTCTCTTTGGTCATTCACATACATATTTAATCTTAGATGCCCACATGTTCGTCTTGGTTGTATCTCTCTTCCAACCGACGATTCAATTTGCCTTGACTTGGAAACAAGACAGTTTCACAACCATCCAAATTGGCACGTATAACCGATTAAGATTGTTGTTTTTTCCAACAATGAAACTTTCTATTCTTGTGTGACAAAACAACATTTAATGCATATATGTAACTTTCCATAAAAATATATTGGTGGGTGTGGGGCTTGATTTTTTTTTCAATAACAGAAATGAATGCTTGAAAGAGTCCATAGTGTATGAAATTACAGGACTATCCTTATTATCTTAATTTTTCCATTTGCATAATGCCTCATCGCAGGTTTTACTTATACACTTACTCGAGCTTAAAATTAAAAGTGGGGTTCAAGAATTCAACATTGCAATTTTTTAAAATGTGGAATCTATTAGATTTTTCTTCTTTTATTTTGACCCCTTTAAGAGTGAATTACACTCATATAAATAATGCATGCGACTTAAAGACAAAAAAGTGGAGCACATATAACACATATTATTTGGGTTAGAACAATATGACTCGTGGAATAGGTTTGGGACATGCATGTCCGTTTTGAACGTGGAATTTATTAGATTTTTCTTATTTTTTATTTTGACCCCTTTAAGTGTAAATTACTCACACAAATAATGCATGCACAATAAAGAAGAAAAGGTTGGAACAATTTGACTCGTGGAATAGGTTTGGGACATGCAGGTATTTAAGTCCCACATTTATGTCTAGCATTTTTCTTTCCATCTTTCCATTCGTGGCTTCAGCTTTATCTAACAAATTAAATGTCTTCCAATTGCAAACTTTGACACCGTAAAAATAAAATTAAAAATAGCAAACCCAATTTTCTTGATATTATCTCCAAAATTTATATTTCTTTCAATTGTGTAAGGGCCAGCTTGTCAATTCCACATATAACGCATATTATTTGGGTTAGAACAATCGACTCTTGGAAGAGGTTTGGGACATGTAGGGTATTTAAATCCCACATTTATGTCTAACATTTTTCTTTCCATCTTTCCTTTCGTGGCTTCATCTAATATAAAAACTTTAATGTCTTCCAATTGCAAAAACATCGACACTTTGTAAAAATAAAGATAAAAAATAGCAAAGCCCATTTTCTCCATATTATCTCAAAAAAACCATTTCTTTCAATTGTGTAAGGACGAGTTCTCGATTCCGTGGAACTGACAAACAAGTTCACAATGCTAACTGAGTGACCCTCCATATGGCTTATAATAGACATTATACAATGAAGACAATAAAAATTAAATTTCCTTTAATTAAGAAATTGATTATTTAAGCTTACTCAACAAAGGATTTCATACCAAGAAACACGTTACGCTTCTATGTAACATGATGGAAAAGGTAAGGCTAGAGATAAAGACAAAAAAGTGGAGCACATATAACACCTATTATTTGGTTTAAAACAATCGACTAGTGGAATAAGTTTGGGATGCACAAGTATTTAAGTCCCACAATTATGTCTAGCATTTTTTTCCATTCATGGCTATGTCTCATATAAAAATTAAATGTCTTTTAATTGCAAACCATGACACCGAAAAAATAAAAATAAAAATAGCAAAGCCCATTTTCTCCATATTATCTCAAAAAATTCCATTATTTTTCAATTGTGTAAGGGCTAGTTGTCGGCCTCCGTGGAAACAACAAACAAGTTAACAACACTAAATGAGTGAGCCCTCCTTATGGGTTTTGAACCCTAAACCTTTCAAGTTTCCCCATTTATTATTTTGTCCTCTTTGTGAGATTGAAATGCTTAAGTAGAGCATGAATAAAGATATTATTTGGGTAGGAAATATTTGCCCCATGCAATAGGTGTCAGACATGTCAGTATTTTATTCACACCTTTCAATTTCCAACATTTCATTCATGTTTATGTCTTGTCTATCAAATTAACAAATAAAAAGGGTGACTACAAATTACTACAAGAAGTGTGCAAGAAGTAAGCATTACATCCGGTATTGAACCTAAGACATGTTGGAATTCTCCCATATTTATTTGACCCCTTAATTTCACCCGAAAATTACAAGTGATATCACACCTATAAAGTTGAGCACATTTGTCTGTGGAATAGGTGTGGGGCTTGTAATTAGTTCATTTCCACCATCCAAATAGAATCCTCAACACCACATACATACATACATACATATATTAAATGACGTCACCATCATGATTGTTGATGAGGGTAAACATAGTCGAGTTTTCGCAACAACGCATTCCTTACTTTCCTTCTCTCCTTCATGGTTCATTCCTCCATCCCTTCCCTTTTGGCATTCACAAAAGGAAATGGGCGTTATTTCTTTCCTTGTTGCAAACAAAGAACAAATTTTTTTATTCGGGTTTGTGAGAAGGTTGTCGTTGTAATAGTTATATCATTTTTCGTAATGCTTGTTGGTAGATGACCCCATTACAATTGTTGTTAAGGCAAAACCTTTTCGTTGTCATGATAACTAAAGAAAAACCCTAGACCAAAATGTGCGTGCAATCACTAACTTTCGATGCTAGGTCCACTCCGTATCTACCCATGTAAGTTTTGTCCCATGGAACATGCATTCCAATTCCCCTTACATTTATGTGTCTTCTAACTACCGAATAAATGCAAGAGCAAAAATTACAAACAATTTTTCACATCGTCAATAATGTTTTACCACTCCTTACATTTTGAGATATCTATGCAAACAGTTGCATCTACATCTCACACAACCTAGCTTTTTTCATTCAAATGATCAATAGATATGTCATGTGGTTAAAGGGTGGAGTTTCATATTTACTTCCCCATCCAAATTTCACCGCCCTTGCACTTCTCCACCCTCAAACCCCTTCTTCTTCACCCCTTTATCTCTCCCATTATTTTTCTCCCTCCACTTTGACTTCTTGGCTAGTTCCCCTTCAACATTTGCATCGTACATTTCATGAACGATTGCTAGTTTTTAAACCTTAAAAGAAATAGATTCACGTATTTAATGCTAACTTCATTTCTACCCAACTTTTAAACACTATAAATAAGAAAGTAGAGATTGTTTAACATAACATACTACAACTTTAATCTTATAAAATTTGGAATATTTTAAATTGTACCAAATGTTAAAGAATTGGGGCCTGCGTCTTTAATGCCTATAGTAATTTATATATTTACAAGGTCATGAAATGGATCGAAACCAATTGATAACAACTTGTATTTTATGAAAGTGCATGCAATGATGACTAATAAGAGTGAAATGGCTGGATTTTTATCAAAGGGAACGCTTCTATGGTCAGGGTAAATTGCATAATGCTTTATTATTTCAAAGCGATTGAGAACATCGTTCCGAAAGCTATTTTGTGCATATCCTTCAATCATTGCTGTGAGGCCGGGAGAATGCAAGCAAAGATTGAAAAGTCTGACTTTACACCAGGCAGTTGCATTTTCTTAAATGTTTCCACAGTGTTTTCAACCGACACATACAACGCATATGCCACAATCATTGCAGTTCATGAAGTCACACTTGATTAAGGATTTGCATGCCCTGTTCCAAAGCTCAAATTTTGGTAGAAGCTGGGAGTGGATTTTTTTACCCTCTTATAACGTAAGGGAACTTTTTTAGCAAGATCGAAAACGTAGACAATGGGAAAGAGTTTGTTATGAGTGAGATATCAGAGGATGGTACATGGAACAAGCTTAGAGGATTAGATAATCCTTGAAAAAACCATTTTGTGCATATCCTGGAATCATTATTGTCAATGAGAACACATTTTTCTCACATTTCCCAGTGTTCTCAAGGCATGTGGAGGTTTAGCAGATATGAAAAGGGGACAGAAGATCAAAATTAAATGTGGGCTTGACTCCAATGTTGTTGTCACAAGCGCCCTTGTGGGTATGTATGCAAAATGCCAGAGAATGAGGAATGCACGGAAACTGTTTGACAAAATCACTCGGAGAGATATCACAGCATGGAACACTATGATTACTAGTTATGCACAGAACGGGCATTTTGAAGACGCGTTGACACTTTTTAAGAAGATGGAAGCTTCATGTTTGAAATCGAGCCCAGCTACTTTCGCAATTATGATTTGTGCAGCGGAACGCACTTCATGATTATTTGAGTTGAATTTGTCTTCACTCAACCTTGAAATATTAAATATTTATAAAAAGCATTGTTCCAAACAAATGCAGTCACATTAGACAGGCACAGTTGTTAGTCGGCCAAGAACTTCATTAGCCCCGGAAGATGAATTCTAACCAGGTAATCACACCAACAAATCCGTTTTACCTTCAAAATAGAAAAGCACCTTCTCCAAATCACTCAATTCGATATACATCTGCTCCGTGTTGAAGTTATCAAACCTGCCCTCGAAATTTAAAAAATAAAACAGCCGTAAGAATACATACAAATCTATAATCGGAAAGAACTATTCCCAACCACCTTACCTTCCTTCAAAAAACACGTATGGCTTATACAGCTCGGCCAAATAGATAACGAAGTTAAATTTTCTGAGCAGTTGATTGTAGCGATCGGCGAAAATTTGACCGGGCAACTCGTTCGTCAGACCTGTTTAATTGCTCCACAGAATAATAAATTAGTCAGGTAATATTAATTCAAATTTATAATGTAGTTGGATGATGGTAAGAGAACAATGCCTGAAGGGGAATCTTATAACGCAGTCTCATGTAGCGCACGAAGCTTTCCATGCTGTGGAATAAGTAACATTTTTCCACTTGTATTAATTTTCCGTTTTTATCCATGCAAGGATTCTTCACAAAATAATCAAAGGATTTGCAGTGGAGGAAGAGACGTTATAAATAGAGAGAGAATTGAAATCCAGAGCATGTTTGGCCATGGCTGCTATCATTGCATTCACAACCATATCTGCTGGAATCTGCAACTCTCTAAAATATCTTGCTCCTGTAGATACACAGAAGAAAAGAAGCATCCAAAAGAAAGGAAGAAGGCACTCCAAAAAGAAAACAGTCGATTCTGGGCCAAATTCAAATACAATCTGCAGGGAGTTTCATTATCCCCACGTTCTAAAGGTGTTATGACGAGTGGCATGTACTCGTCCCTTTTGTCTTTATGGGAATTTTTGGGTGACCTGTGTTACCAGTTCCCAGTCTTTAGGTTTCTAGGTTTCCGGTGACACCCCTCTCCTTTCCTATATAAGGATGGGTCGGGCTTCTTCTTGATCATCGGATTTCAGGATTAGATTTCAGAGTCGAGAGTTAGAAGTGATTTCCATTTGAATTTGTGTGTTTCTATAATCCAGTCTTGTAATTAAGTCTTGTTTTCTCTGTTCAGTATCATCTTGGCTTCTGAACAAGAATTGTGTAATGGAGTTATGCTCTTACATGGAATAAAATTTATGAGTTTTGAGTTTCAAAGATCCCGTTATAGAATTGGTATCAGAGCTGGTTTTATTCTTGTTCTTTCGCCGACTCTTTTCTTTGCTCTCTGTCTCTAGAGATTTCGTCTACATGCATTTCTGAATCCCGTAAGATGCGCAAAGGAGAACGCGGACCGTTTTTAGCCCGGGTGAGGCGTGTTGAGGTCATATACGTTCTAAGTAAGACGCGGTGAAGGACATAAATTTGCGACAGACGACATGGACACAGAGGCATGGGTTGCATCGACTTCTGGACGACAAGACGAAGACTGCGATGATGCATTCGTAAGTCTGTCGGATCTTATCCCAATCAATGATGAAACACATATTTCTGAAGAGGAGAATCCGCTTCCAGGTTGGAAACTCCCGAAACTCCCTTATAGTGAAGTTTACCAGAAATCTAAATCTTTTCATTTAATTGCTAGTACTGCTATTAGATCTCGTGAGTCTTGTATTCAAGTAAAAACGTCTGCTAAGTCTGAATACGATATTCCTTTGATCTCTCCACAAGATCTAGCATATTTAAAAAAGCAGTCTACCTATAAGTTTGTACATATAGGTTGTGTGCAGATCGGGATAACCCCGCTATTCCGTCAAGGATTAAATGCTTCTGTTTTGTGTTGCTTGCTTGACACCCGCCATGAAAGCTTCAAGGATTGTCTGTTAGCTGCTTTACAGACTAGTCTGAGTAATGGGCCGATACACTTTAACGTGTTTCCTAACTACCCCGTGTCTATACAGACTGACAATCTGTTAGACCAAGTTTTGAAGCTACACTTGCAAACTACGGGTTTAAACATAAAACCAGGGTCATCCCCTCTCGCAATTTTCTATAGAATTATTTTTAGGTTAACCAATACTGCTCATCCTGCCATAAAGCATGGTCCTTCCCAAGGTAGTAGTGTGGTCATGCATGCCAGTCTTACTGCTCAAAAATTGAGCCTGAAGTAGTAAGTTGGGATAAAATTCGTGTGCCTCGAGAATGGACGATTTCTACTAAGTGTGTCTCTGCGGCCACTTCTTCAGTCCAATCTGCCTCCAAGGTCATTGAAGATAAAGGTAAGGCTACTATTTCATTTAGGAAGTCTAGCTCCATAAAACCAAGATTATCTACATCTTCCTCTACTCAGTCCTTTATGTCTGATAAAGAGAAGAATCTTGAGTCCGATCTTCCTCCTTGTAGCCATCCTACACTTGTACATGATCCCAACACCGACTGTCTTTGGTGTGAGCAATGTCAAGTCCTCGTACAACAGAAATACATTCCCAAGAATGGTCCACATATTAGTATGAATACTTGTTCTTCATCTTCTTATTATCGACTCTCTGAAAAAGATAAATCAGTGTTAAACGAGTTAAAAGTATCTATGGATACAAAAGAGGCTTCGTCCTCTCAGAATGATAATGATTTCCTGTTCTTTGGAGATTTTGAGATCTACACAGAAGATCGGCAACAACGCCGACAATATTGGTATCAGCGACAGTTGGATTCCAAGATCGAGCAATCTGAGTCTGCCCGAATGATGAACTGGAATAACAAAGCTACACGTGCCATTCAGGACCAAGTTCTGTCCCAGAACGAAAAGCTTAAGAGAATGCAAGATACTCTTAAGGCAATTGAACTCCACCAGTGTGGAGATATTCATTCTGTTGTTTCTTTGTTAAATAAGAAAGTAGATAGTTTATCTACTAATATGCAACAGTTAACCTCTAACTTGCAGCATGTACCAGATCAAGTCAGTAACAGTCTGCAATCTCACATTCAACACTTTATTATTCGTGTTGTATCTGAAGGATCTGAAAAGAAAGTGATTGACAATATTCAAACTGTCAATGAAAAAGTAAATACTCTGTGTTTTTCTATTTCCGAGCTTGAGCAGAACTTCCCTGCTCTCACTTCAGTAAATAAAATAGAAAGCTCTCATCGATAAGAGTAGTATATATTCAAGTTCCCAAGAACCAGCCTTGATTGTTCCAAAGCAATTACTTGGGCTCAAGTTACTACAATGAAGTCGCCCCTCAGTCAACAGAAGAATGACGATAAAAAAATTGGCATGGCAAGGTTAACAGAAGAAGTTGCTGAAAGCTTCATGGATACAGGAGAAAGCTCTACACCTCCTCTGCAAGGTACTATAAGAACTTTGAATTTTCAGCCCAATTTTTATAAAATTGAATGCAAATCTGCTGATGAAATCGGAAATGATTCATGGTATGCTCGGATGGGCCAATACTCAAGTCTTACAATTTGGCAAACATGATAAGGATATTGCCGGCATAATTGCTAATGGTTTTGTTGGCATACTCAAAGAATGGTGGGATGTTGTTCCTACCCGTATGAAAGACCAGATCATCAACGGCCAAGGTGAGGAAGGAGCTGAACGCGTTGGTGGTGGCACGGCTAGTTTAACAGCCGCCATAATCGCAGAATTTATTGGAACTATTGATGATGAGAAAAGGCTAAGTACCCTTGAATTCTTAAGAGCTCAACTCTGCGATATGACTAAAGTCAAAGAGTACCGTGCTACATGCAAAAGCTTGCTTTATAATTCAGGTACTCCATTCAATTCCACCATGAAACTCAGATATGTTGAGTCTTTCCCAACCTATTTTTCTAATGAGTATAAAAAAGCCATGCATGGGTATACTGATGCTGATTTAACTTTTGGAAAAATAAACCAAATCATTACTGACACTAATCAGCGTCTGTGTCTTGAGAAAAAGCCCGAAAAGAGGCTCTTAGAGCTGAGAAATATTTAGGAGTCAAGTTTTGCTCTGCCCAAATAGAAAATCAATTTGGCTGTCCTGCTCCTAGCTCCTCTCAGCATAAAAAATACAAGAAGCATTCCAAACGCTTCAAGCAGTCCAAGTTTCCTACCAAATGCACAGATTGTGCTTCTAGATCTTTTTCTCGACCACGGTCTCCAAAGAAAAGAAAGTTTTTTAGAAAGAGAAAATATTTCCCCAAGTCTAGAAAACTTGAATGTTTCATTTGTAAAGGCGATCACTATAGCAGAGACTGTCCTCAAAAAGGACAGAAGGCCAAATCCAAAGCCAAGGTAAATTTTGTACAAGAACATTTGCTTGATGAGGATCATTATGTCCTCATATCTAATGAGCATAGTTGTGAATCAGATATTGAATTTACTATTATCTGTCAATCAGGATTCTGAATCTTCCCCGATAATAGTTTTTCAGATTCAGAAGATGGGTATGATTCTTTGCCCACATTCCACTGTAATATGATACGGAGTTCTTATGAACATCCGTTCATTCCACCAAGCTCCATTGTTTTAAAGCAAAAGCTTGATCATCTCAAGCAAGAGCTTGCCACCTGTCCTCCACATATGGTAAATCGGTATTATTCTTTGCAATCACAAGTTTATGAGTTGAAGAATCAGTTGGATGCCAAAATCCAACAAGAAAAAATCAAGATGCATGGCTATCCCAAAGACACTTCTGAAATATCTACTCTCACCGATGCTTACCACTTCTCTCTTCCTTCTGGTAGAGGTCGAGGACGTTTTCAACCACCACAAGCTTCTACAAGCTTTGGACGAGGACAAGGACGTGGGACTGGTTCAAGACATTTCCAATTTTTGTTCCCTGAAGAAGAACAACCAGTATCAACACTTCCCGTCACTCTGTTACACAAGTTTCTCCCCGCTCCAGCACACTGCGCAAGAAGATCTTGGAGACAAAGAACGATTATCTCTTCTTGAGCGAGCTATACAAAAGCTACTACAGAATTCCAGACTCTCCTTCAAGAAGAAGAATCTGATCCTGAACTAGAACATGTTGAAGAAGAAGTCGATAGGCTCATTATGGAGAAGGCCTACAAACAATATGACGAGGAGCATAGTGCAGAGGTGAGTACAGTCAAAACTTCTTGTAATCCTTTCTGTAGGATTCAAATTTGCATTCCCAACATCAAGCCGTATAATCTTGATGTTATGCTTGATACGGGAGCAGAAATCAGTTTGCTAAAATATAATGCAATACCAAAAGACTGTTGGGTTCCAGATCCCCTACAGATAAGTTTTGACTCCAAAAAGTTTTTTCTCCCTGCTCTGCTAATATTCCCGTCCAACTAGGACAAATGCAGACTAATCTTATGGTTCATCAATTTGATCTGCTGCATTATGATATGCTCCTAGGTTCTGATAACCTAAACAATTACATGCCATACACTATATGCCATGATGAGATCCGTTTCCCTCAAGGATCCATCCCCAGATTACAATCATACCAGTCTGTTGTGCCTTCAACACCTAAATCCACAAAGCCTTCTAATTTAGACTGGTTACACAAATCCATATCCATGAATACCTCTGTTATTGATGCCCTCATCAATAAAATCAAAGCTGACTGTACTTCTGATAATCCACATGCCTTCATCCATAGGAAAAAGCATTACTGTCAGTTAGACTTCCAAACAACTACTTCTCCAAAATTTAAGGCTCATCATATAGGCATGGCCCCTTCTGAAAAAATTGAGTGCCAAGTGAGATTGATAATCTCCTCAAGGGAGGTTTTATCCAAGCTTCCAAGTCTCCTGGTCATGCCCTGCCTTCTATGTAAATAAGAGAAGTGAACAGGTCAGAGGTAAAAAGAGGTTGGTTGTAAACTATAAACCTCTCAATAAGTACATACTACCTGTCCAACATCCTATTCCAAGTAAGGATGATTTATTAACCAGAATCAGTGGTAGTAAGGTTTACAGTAAATTTGATTTAAAATCTGGTTTTTGGCAAATCTTCCTGAATAAGGAAGATACTTATAAAACTGCATTCAACATTCTGGAGGACAATATGAATGGAAGGTTCTACCCTTCGGTCTCAAAACAACACCATCCATCTTTCGAAAAAAGATGATGGATCGGACCCTCTAAATGTTTGATTGTCTACATAGATGATATTCTTATTTTTTCTCAGAATACCAAAGATCATCTTCAACATCTCGAACAATTTTATCAGACTGTATATGCCAATGGACTTTGTCTTAGTCCAACCAAAATGGAAGTATTTCAAGAATCAGTTCAATTTCTTGGCATTACAATTCGAGATGGAACCATTATGCTTCAAGAGCATATTATTTCAAAGATCAGCCTTGTTTCCCAATGAAATCACAGATAAAACACAACTTCAAAGATTTTTAGGTTGTGTTAACTATATTGCAGGATTTTATAAAAATGTTGCTGCAGATAGACTCCTGCTAAATAAAAGGCTTCGATCAAATGCTCCTGCATGGAACAAAGAAATGACACAAGCTATTCTCAGAATTAAACAAAGTTGTCATTCTCTGCCTTCTCTGTCTCTTCTTGGCACCGGATTAAAGATTGTAGAGACAGATGCTTCTGAAGAACACTGGGGAGCTGTTCTTAAAGAACGAATGTCGATGGCACTGAGAAAATTTGTAGGTATGCTTCTGGTTCCTTCAAAGGATCAGAATTGAATTATCACTCTAGTCATAAAGAAATATATGCTGCCAAAAAAGCTATCCAAGCTTTCCTATTTTTCTTACAACATGAAAAATTTCTATTAAGAACTGATTTGCAGCATTTCAAGGGACGTCTGTATAAGGGTGATCCTACAAATAAAACGACTTATGGTCGTCTACAAAGATGGGCTCAGTGGTTTGACGGCTATGACTTTGATGTTGAACATATTTCAGGAAAAAGAATGCTCTTGCCGACTTTGCTAGTCGAGAGCTCGTTCAACACAAAACTATAAGTGTTACACAAATTGTTCATGAATTTCTTCATCCTGTTTGGAATACTGCTACCTGTTCTCCTATGGTACGCTCCAAAGAACATTGTGATAACACCATGTCACAAGAGGCAGAACATCTACTATTATCCAAAGGAATCATCTTTGTATCCTGTTACTAATATGACAGAGGTGGCTTGTAGATTCGTTGATCCGGAAATCCCAACCTCTGATTTTCATACAATCCAGGACCCTATGGTCTTTTGTACACTACGCTAGCAATGGCGCCATTCCCGTTTCACAGAGCCAGTTGATGACAGACCTATTGAAGGAGTTCGTCTTCGCCAACTCATTCCAAGGCCAAATACATTATGGCGATTTGAATTCTCAAGGCTCTGGCCAGAAGGTGACCCCTTGGAAAATGATGCATGGAATCGCCCAAGCAGACCAGGAGATCAGCAATACATTGCTGATTATTTCAAATACTTCTTATTGAAGTTTTTGCCTACCAAGTTGTCTGACAGTCCACTACTTAGTCCCAGTCCAGATACTGTCAGAAATATTATTATCAATTGTAAAATTCCCTGGTATGTTAAAATGAAATATTATGTTCGTACTAACACCATGCAGGGTCACCATGCAAACCCAAATGGAGAACTCTGGAGGAAATTCTACATCCACCATACGATGAATGTACCTCCTCCTGCACTGGGTACTCTCTACGGATACCAGATCAATATCTATACCCTACTCGAGCATATCTTCGTAGAGATATTGATGGTTCACGTGTCGTTTCACGTCTATGGTATGAGCGCAATCAACGACAACTTTTTCCTGTAACACAACAGAAGATTCCTCCTCATCCTCAGATGATGATGTTGGACCTAGTGTCCTTTTCAGTCCATAATGCTAGATGGCAAGCATGTTGTCATCATTTTCAATAAAGTAGTGATTTGTTATCCCTTTATGTAAAATGTGGACCTCCCCACATTCTAAAGGTGTTATGACGTGTGGCATGTACTCGTCCCTTTTGTCTTTATGGGAATCTTTTGGATAACCTGTGTTACCAGTTCCCAATCTTTAGGTTTCTAGGTTTTCGGTGACACCCCTCTCTCCTTTCCTATATAAGGATGGGTCAGGCTTCTTCTTGATCATTGGATATCGATTAGATTTCGAGTTGAGAGTTAGAAGTGATTTCCATTTGAATTTGTGTGTTTCTATAATCCAGCCTTGTAATCAAGTCTTGTTTTCTCTGTCAGCACCATCTTGCTTCAACAAGAATTGTGTAATGGAGTTATGCTCTTACATGGAATAAAATTTATGAGTTTTGAGTTTCAAAGATCCTGTTATAGAATTTCATAAAATTTATTCCATGTAAGAGCATAACTCCATTACACAATTCTTGTTCAGAAGCCAAGATGATATCGAATGAGAAAACAAGACTTGATTACAAGACTGGATTATAAAACACACAAATTCAAATGGAAATCACTTCTAACTCTCGACTCAAATCTAATCCTAAAATCCGATGATCAAGAAGAAGCCCGAACCATCCTTATATAGGAAAGGAGAGAGGGGTGTCACCAGAAACCTAGAAACCTAAAGACCGGGAACTGGTAACACAGGTTACCCAAAATATTCCCATAAAGACAAAAGGGACGAGTACATGCCACCCGTCATAACACCTTTAGAACGTGGGAGGTCCACACTTTACATAAAGGGATAACAAATCACTACTTTATTGAAAATGATGGCAACATGCCTGCCATCTAGCATTATGGACTGAAAAGGACACTAGGTCCGACATCATCATCTGAGGAGGAGGAAGAATCTTCGTGTTGTGTTATAGGAAAAAGTTGTCGTTGATTGCGCTCATACCACAGACGTGAAACGACACGTGAACCATCAATATCTCTACGAAGATATGCTCGAGTAGGGTATAGATATTGATCTGGTATCCGTAGAGAGTACCCACGCAGGAGGAGGTACATTCATTGTATGGTGGATGTAGAATCTCCTCCAGAGTTATCCATTTGGGTTTGCATGGTGACCTTGCATAGTGTATGGTGACCCCGCATAATGTTAGTGCGAACATAATATTTCATTTTAACATACCAGGAAATTTTGCAGTTGATAATAATATTTCGACCGTATCCAGATCGGGACTAAGTAGTGGACCTGTCGACAACTTGGTAGGCAAAAATTTAATAAGAAGTATTTGAAATAATCAGCAATGTATTGCTAATCTCTGTCTCTGCTTGGCGATTCCATGCATCATTTTCCAAAGGGTCACCTCTGCTGTAGCCTTGAGAATTCAAATTGCCATAATGTATTTGGCCTTGGAATGAGTTGGCGAAGACGAACCTTCAATAGGTCTGCATCAATCGGCTCGTGAAACGGAATGGCGCCATTGCGAACGCAGCGTACAAAAGACCATAGGGTCCTGGATTGTATGAAAATCGAGGTGGGTGATTTCTTTCGATCAACGAATCTAAAATCCACCTCCGTCATATCATGTAAGAGGATACAGAGATGATTCCTCCGGATAATAGTAGATGTTCGCGCTCTCTTGTGACATGGTGTTATCTCAACGTTCCTTGGGCGTACATAGGAGAACAGTAGCGATTCCAAACAGATGAAGAAATTCATGAACAATTTGTATAACACTTATAGTTTTGTGTTGAACGAGTTCTCGACTAGCAAAATCTGCAAGAGCATTCTTTTTTCCTGAAATATGTTCAACATCAAAGTCATAGCCATCAAACCATTGAGCCCATCTTTGTAGAGCGACCATAATTCATTTTATTTGTAGGATCACCCTATACGATGTATGTACCTGAAATGCCGCAGATCAGCTCTAATAGAAATCTTTCGTGTTGTAAGAAAAATAGGAAAGCTTGGATAGCCTTTTTGACAACATATATTTCTTTATGACTAGAGTGATAATTCAATTCGCTCCTTTGAAGGAACGGCTGCATACCTACAAATTTTCTCAATGCCATCCGACATTCGTGCTTCTTTAAGAGCAGCTCCCGTGTTCTTCTTCAAAGCATCCTGTCTCTACAATCTTTAATCTGTGCCAGAAGAGACAGAGAAGGCAAGAGAATGACAAATTTGTTTAATTTCGAGAACAAAGCTTGTGGCATTTCTTTGTTCCATGCAGAGCATTTGATCGAAGCCTTTTATTTAGCAGAGAGTCTATCTCGCAAAGAACATTTTTATAAAATCCTGCAATATAGTTAACACAACCTAAAAATCTTTGAAGTTGTGTTTTATCTGTGATTTCATTGGGAAACAGGCTGATCTTTGAAATAATATGCTCTTGTAGCATAATGGTTCCATCTCGAATTGTAATGCCAAGAAATTGAACTGATTCTTGAAATACTTCCATTTTGGTTGGACTAAGACAAAGTCCATTGGCATATACAGTCTGATAAAATTGTTCGAGATGTTGAAGATGATCTTTGGTATTCTGAGAAAAAATAAGAATATCATCTATGTAGACAATCAAAAATTTACAGAGGTGTCCAAAGATCTGATCCATCTTTTTCTGAAAGATGGATGGTGTTGTTTTGAGACCGAAGGGTAGAACCTTCCATTCATATTGGCCTCCAAGAATGCTGAATGCAGTTTTATAAGTATCTTCCTTATTCAAGAAGATTTGCCAAAAACCATATTTTAAATCAAATTTACTATAAACCTTACTACCACTGATTCTGGTTAATAAATCATCCTTACTTGGAATAGGATGTTGGACAGGTAGTATGTACTTGTTGAGAGGTTTATAGTTTACAACCAACCTATTTTTTCCTCTGACTGTTCACTTCTCTTATTTACATAGAAGGCAGGGCATGACCAGGGAGACTTTGAAGGTTGGATAAAACCACCTTTGAGGAGATTATCAATCTCAGCTTGGCACTCAATTTTTTCAGAAGGGGCCATACCTATATGATGAGCCTTAAATTTTGGAGAAGTAGTTGTTTTGAAGTCTAAGCCGACGAATGCTTTTTTCGATGGATGAAGGCGTGTGGATTATCGAAGTGCGATCAATAACTTTGATTTTATTGATGAGGGCATCAATAACAGAGGTATTCATGGATATGGATTTGTGTAACCAGTCTAAATTAGAAGGCTTTGTGGACTTAGGTGCTGAAGGCACAACAGACTGGTATGATTGTAATCTGGGGATGGATCCTTGAGGGAAACGGATCTCATCATGGCATATAGTATATGGCATGTAATTGTTCAGGTTATCAGAACCTAGGAGCATATCATAATGCAGCAGATCAAATTGATGAACCATAAGATTAGTCTGCATTTGTCCTAGTTGGACAGGAATATTAGCAGAAGCAGGGAGAAAAAACTTTTTTGGAGTCAAAACTTATCTCAGTAGGGGATCTGAACCCAGCGAGCTTTTCTCGTATTGCATTATATTTTAGCAGACTGATTTCTGCTCCTGTATCAAGCATAGCATCAAGATTATACGGCTTGATGTTGGGAATGCAAATTTGAATCCTACAGAAAGGATTACAAGAAGTTTTGACTGTACTCACCTCTGCACTATGCTCCTCGTCATATTGTTTGTAGGCCTTCTCCATAATGAGCCTATTGACTTCTTCTTCAGCATGTTTTGGTTCAGGATCAGATTCTTCTTCGTGAAGGAGAGTGTGGAATTTTGTAGTAGCTTTTTGTATAGCTCGCTCAAGAAGAGATAATCGTTGCTGTCTCCAAGATCTTCTTGCAGGTGTGCCTGGAGCAGGAGAAACTTGTGTAACAGGAGTGACAGAAGTGTTGATACCGGTTGTTCTTCTTCAGGGAACAGAAATTGGAAATGTCTTGAACTAGTCCCACGTCCTTGTCCTCGTCCCAAGCTTGTAGAAGCTTGAGATGGTTGAAAACGTCCTCGACCTCTACCAGAAGGAAGAGAGAAGTGGTAAGCATCGGTGAGAGTAGATATTTCAGCAGTGTGCTGGGATAGCCATGCATCTTCAGTTTTTTCTTGTTGGATTTTGGCATCCAACTGATTCTTCAGCTCATAGACTTGTGCTTGCAAAGAATAATACCGATTTACCATATGTGGAGGACAGGTGGTAAGCTCTTTGCTTGAGATGATCAAGCTTTTGCTTTAAAACAATGGAGCTTGTTGGAATGAACGGATGCTCATAAGAACTCCGTATCATATTACAAATGGAATGTGGGCAAAGAATCATACCCATCTTCTCGAATCAAAACTATTATCGGGGAAGATTCGAAATCGATTGACGATAATAGTAAATTCAATATCCGATTCACAACTATGCTCATTAGATATGAGGACATAATGATCCTCATCAAGCAAATGTTCTTGCACAAAATTTACCTTGGCTTTGATTTGGCCTTCTCACCTTTTGAGGACGAGTCTGCTATAGTGATCGCTTTACAAATGAAACATTCAAGTTTTCTAGACTTGGGGAAATATTTTCTCTTTCTAAAAACTTTCTTTTCTTTGGAGAGACCGTGGTCGAGAAAAAGATCTAAAGCACAATCTGTACATTTGGTAGGAAACTTGACCGCTTGCGTTTTGGAATGCTTTTTGTATTTTTTATGCTTTGAGAGGAGCTAGGAGCAGGACAGCCAAATTGATTTTCTATTTGGCGAGAGCAAAACTTGACTCCTAAATATTTCTCGACTCTAAGGGCCTCTTTTCGGCTTTTTCTCAAGACACGAGACATCGATTAGTGTTAGTAATGATTTGGTTTATTTTGCCAAAAGTTAAATCAGCATCGTATAACCATGCATGGCTTTTTTATATTCATTAGAAAAATAGGTTGGGAAAGACTCAACATATCTAAGTTTCATGGTGGAGTTGAATGGAGTACTGAATTATAGAGCGCTTTTTGCATGTAGCTGTGTATCTTGTTTGACTTTAGACATATCGCAGAGTTGAGCTCTTAAGAACTCAAGAGTACTTAGCCTTTTCTCATCATCAATAGTTCCAATAAATTCTGCGATTATAAATGCGGTGTTTAAACTAGCCGTGCCACCACCAACGCGTTCAGCTCCTTCCTCACCTTGGCCGTTGATGATCTGGTCTTTCATACGGGCAGGAACAACATCCCACCATTCTTTGAGAATGCCAACAAAACCATTAGCAATAATGCCGGCAATATCCTTATCATGTTTGCCAAATTGTAGGACTTGAGTGTTGGCCCAACCGATCATACCATGTATCATTTCTCTGATTTCATCAGCAGATTTGCATTCAATCTTATAAAAATTCGGCTGAAAATTCAGAGTTCTTATAGTACCTTGCAGAGGAGGTGTAGAGCTTTCTCTGTATCCATGAAGCTTTCAGCAGCTTCTTCTGTTAACCTTGCCATGCCAATTTTTTTATCATCATTCTTCTGGCTGAGAGGCGACTTCATTGTAGCAACTTGAGCCCAAGTAATTGCTTTGGACCAATCAGGACTGGGTCCTTGGGAACTTGAAGATATACTACTCTTATCAGACTGAGAGCTTTCTATTTTATTTACAGCAGAAGTGAGAGCAGGGAAGTTCTGCTCAAGCTCGGAAACAGAAAAACACAAAGTATTAACTTTTTCATTGACAGTTTGAATACTGTCAATCACTTTCTTCTCAGATCCTTCAGATACAACACGAATAGACTGTTGAATGTGAGATTGCAGACTGTTACTGACTTGATCTGGTACATGCTGCAAGTTAGAGGTTAACTGTTGCACATTAGTAGATAAACTATCTACTTTCTTATTTAACAAAGAAACAACAGAATGAATATCTCCACGCTGGTGGAGTTCAATTGCCTTAAGAGTATCTTGCATTCTCTTAAGCTTTTCGTTCGGGACGAACTTGGTCCCGAATGGCACGTGTAGCTTTGTTATTCCGATTCATCATTCGGCAGACTCAAATTGCTCGATCTTGGAATCCAACCGTCGCCCGATACCAGTATTGTCGGCGTTGTTGCCGATCCTCTGTGTAGATCTCAAATCTTTAGCAACAGGGAATTCATTATCATTCTGAGAGGACGAAGCCTCTTTTGTATCCATAGATACTTTTAACTGCTTAACACATTTTATCTTTTGAGAGTCTCGATAATAAGAAGATGAAGAACAAGTATTCATATTAATATGTGGACCATTCTTGGGAATGTATTTTTGTTGTACAAGGACTTGACATTGTTCACACCACAGACAGTCGGTGTTTGGATCATGTACAAGTGTAGGATGGCTACAAGGAGGAAAGTCGACTCAAGATTTTTCTCTTTATCAGACATAAAAGACTGAGTAGAGGAAGATGCAGATAATCTTGGTTTAATAGAGTTAGACTTTCTAAATGAAATAGTAGCCTTAATTTTATCTTCAATGACCTTTGAGGCGATTGGATCAAGAAGTGGCCGCAGAGACACACTTAGTAGAAATAGTCCATTCTCGAGGCACACGAATTTTATCCCAACTTACTACTTCAGGTTCAATTTTTTGTGCAGTAAGACTAGCATGCATGACTACACTACTTCCTTGGGAAGGGCCATGCTTTATAGCAGGATGAGCAGTATTAGTTAACCTAAAAATAATTCTATAAAAAATTGCAAGAGGGGAAGACCCTGGTTTCATGTTTAAACCCGTGGTTTGCAAATGTAGCTTCAAAACTTGGTCTAACAGATTGTCAGTCTGTATAGACACGGGGTAGTTAGGAAACACGTTAAAGTGTATCGCCCATTACTCGACTAGTCCGAAAGCGACTAACAATGCAGACAATCCTTGAAGCTTTCATGGCGGGTGTCAAGCAAGCAAAGACAAAACAGATGCATTTAAACCTTGACGGAATAAAGGAGTTATCCCGATCTGCACACAACCTATATGTACAAACTTATAGGTAGACTGCTTTTTAAATATGCTAGATCTTG
The DNA here is from genome assembly GCA_018340775.1 of Taxus wallichiana var. yunnanensis. Classification (NCBI taxonomy): domain Eukaryota; kingdom Viridiplantae; phylum Streptophyta; class Pinopsida; order Cupressales; family Taxaceae; genus Taxus; species Taxus wallichiana. The sequence continues at coordinate 510,639,768 of CM031234.1, forward strand.
TGGAGAAATCAAAGGAATATCGTATTCAGACTTAGCAGAAGTTTTTACTTGAATACAAGACTCACGAGATCTAATAAGCAGATCTTAACAAGTAAATGAAAAGATTTAGATTTCTGGTAAACTTCACTATAAGGGAGTTTCGGGAGTTTCCAACCTGGAAGCGGATTCTCCTCTTCAGAAATATGTGTTTCATCATTGATTGGGATAAGATCCGACAGGACTTACGAATGCATCATCGCGAGCTCTTCGCCTTGTCGTCCCGTAAGTCGATGCAACCCATGCTTCTGTATCCATGTCGTCTGGCGCAAAGTTTCTGTCCTTCACCGCGTCTTACTTAGAACGTATATGACCTCAACACGCCTCACCCGGCTAAAAACGGTCCGCGTTCTCCTTTGCGCATCTTACGGGATTCAGAAATGCAGGGAGACGATATCTCTAGAGACAGAGAGCAAAGAAAAGAGTCGAAACTGAAAGAACAAGAATAAAACCAGCTCTGATACCAATTCTATAACAGTTCTTTGAAACTCAAAACTCATAAATTTTATTCCATGTAAGAGCATAACTCCATTAATGAATCTTGCAAGTACAAGCCAGCTATGGCTTTATGTCATGTCAAAAAAATTTGTTAGGTTAAAACTATAGAAAAAAAAAATAGTACTCATGTCTTTTTTAGATTAGTTGGAAAGAAAAATAGTTATTTAAATTAATGATAAATTCTGAAATATGTCTAGAAAATTATTTTGTCTAATGAGAATAGAGCAAATAACTATTTTAAAAATGAAATTAATACTTATTTTTCAAAAACATTAACTTAAATATAATAAATTACAAATAGAGAGATATTATTGATTTGTGGAATTAAAAGTATTTGTAAAATGAAAACTATATACTCTGCCTTTCGCAGTGTAATAGGAAAACCCAATTCACAAATTGGCCCAACCTCTATGAAGTATAGTTCAGTCAACGAATGCATTAAACAATATTAATATCACCAGACACCTCTCTATATCTCAGATGGTTTGCATATAAGTTCATTATAAAATGGAATTGTTTCCAAATTCCAATGTTCTGCTAACATTATCGAGCCACTGCAACTCTTTGCTAACATGACTCAGATATCAGGTGACGCTCAGGAGGCACGCTGTTGTGTTAAATTTTTAAAAAGACTATGTATTGTACTAATTCTGATCCTTCAAGCGCATGAAGATGATTCTGGATGCATCCAAAAGACTTAAAAATAACCATCTCTAATTTGCGTTGTTTTAAGATCTTCTCATTTTTTCTGAATTGGGATTTGCTTCTTGTAAAGCATTAGCTACTAATATAATTTGGGGTTCCCCCAAAAGATTTTATCAGTGCCACATCACAGAAGAGTGGCATTATAAGTAGAAACTTGGAACGAGTCCCGAACACTTAAACTAGTTTGTACCCACTTTATCTAGTGATGGGAGGATAGATTGCCTGTTCAAAGCCATAATCTTCTGGTTGCTTTGTGAAGAGGCCACCTTCTTAACACTTCAGCTTCACGATTCGGTGAATCTCCTCCTTAGAAGTCCCTTTGCAGTATGGGTTTCTGTGATAAAATATGAGAGCATTTGCTTTTGATGTGATACAAATGTTGTGCCAAAATATACAACAGAGTTTGTTTAACAAGTGGCTGGATTGTTGAGGTCAGATGTGCAAAAATCTATGTTGAAGTTCTTTTGTGTCAGGACGTTTGCTTCAACATAGGCTCCTGTATACAACTCGTACATGGCTGGAAGTATTCTAGAGTTTGAAGACCCGTTCAAATGATTCACCAATTTACCTTATACAATGTTAAATTTACCAAAATATACATAGTGATAGATTAGTAACAAAATGTGTTTTTTTGGTTTGAATTTGCCTATAATTATATATGTTTCCCATTTTTCAATAAATTAATATTACCCTCTAAATATATACTTCAAAAAAATTCTTATTCATTAAAAAATATCCCACACTAATAATAATTCCACATATATAAGCATGCCAATAGAAAAATCTTAAGAAGAGTAAACTTAATTAAAGATTAAAAATAGCCACCAAAGGCTATTTTAGTGGATTATTGGTGGTGAAAATATTATTAATTGAAATTAAACATATTTAATTGTGTTCAATGGAAGTAATAGTAATTACCCTCTTAAAAGTGTAAACTATCAAGAAGTCATTTTAAAAACGTAATATATATAGAGGGGATGATTTTTTTTTTAAATAAAGTATTATTACACCAAAAATTGTTTCATTGTGAGAAAAGCTTTGCATGGTGAAACTCCGTGTTCACCTATGAGTGTCTCTGTGTTTGTTGATGTGTTTTCATTTCTAACATTGTTTTCACAAGAGCTTTTTATTAGGAAAAATGACATCTATCTCAGAACCTCGACATGTAACATGTCATTCGCGATTGCATATATGTTTTCCAAAAAGTTACAACAAAGGTATGTGTATGCAGCCAAAATGTGTCTCAACAACATGCACTCTTACTCATCCGTTCAACTAGGGTATTTGAGGCGACGAATAAGAGACACACAAGTACTTTGGAATATAAGGGGAGAGACTTAAAGGGGCTACATTGGGTGCTAGGGTTGCATATTTAGAGGGAAATAACCCTTACAATAGGTCAAACTAGGGTTTCCAAGGCTCTTGATCAAGTTAGAAGAAGGAACCCCGCCGAGATATCGGTGGTTGGGTGTGGAGAGGCATGGATCAACAAATGAAAGAAGGAACCATGCAATAACTAAAATGAAAGTAACTAAAGAGATTATATTTGATAAGAGTGCTAAGCTAACTAGCATCAAACATGCATAATACTAAGCTAACATAACACAATGAAGATGAACTAAACTAATCTATGCAAAGTGACAAAGAAGGGTTAGAGCACTCACCTTGTACCTGTAGGGTGATTTTTGATGCATTTATTTCACTTGAGAGGCAACACGTAGGGGAAGACCATTCATGTCCTAAACTCACTATATGATGACCCAATAGTGCAAGCAATCATCCAAGAAGAGAGGTGTCCAATCCAATCCAAGAAAAATGCAAGATGAACCAAAAGAAGAGTGATAAAATACAAAGATGGCACAAAAGAGAAGAGTAAATGGAAATTTAGATGTCTTAGCTTCTTTTTTCTTATGAGTGTCAAGTGAAGTGGAGGTATATATAGGATGCCATCGCTTTCTAGCGTTAGTGTCGGCCATGAGAAAATATGACACTCGACATAATCGCCACCGACGGCGAGTGTCGGCCAGGGGATGCAAAAATAAAGTGATGTGTCATGAAAAGTAAAAATAATGTGTTGTGGGTCATGAATGAGGATGAACAAGGTGCAAAATGGTAGAATGCAAGCAAGAAGTCATGAATGTGATATGCATAAGACCTAGGAGGAAAAGGATACCTAATGTAAGCTAAGGCTAAGACCAAATAGTGACACTCTCTCTGTGTATTGTCTCTAACCCATAATGGTTATGTGAACAACCATTCCCCATTCTTTGTAGGCCCCTTAAGAAACCCGCTTAGGAAATAGATGCATAAAAAAACCTTATCTGTACAAGGATGATCGTTTGTAACAAGTATGAAAGATGAAAAGTAAAGAGTGCAAAATTAGGTTTATACACATGCCCCAGTCGTTGATTACCACATGTCACAATAACAAAACATGAGGTGGTGTTCAAAGAAGTTTTTCTTTCCTACTTTAACTTAATGAAGTGAAATAAAAAAAAATCGACCTCGAAAGATGACAGGGTTTACCGATACCCACGATGATTGATGTTGATACTTGATGGATGAACGATGTCGATGGATCCAAATGGGTGCACAACTCCTCCTTTCCAATGGGATAAGCTACCTGTAATGCACAAACACTCAGAAAAAGATAGGATTAGATAGATATATGGCAGATTTCTGGCAAAGGCCATCAATGGACTTCCTTACAAGGATGTCAATCCACGTTCAAGAAATCAATTTGATAATGATAAGATAAAATGATAAAATAGACAATATAACCAAAAATGCAAAGACAAAGGATCGCGTGGTCTAAGGCTATATGATGGTCTGATGGTGATACCTGATCCAAAGGGAGTCTAGGGATCACAAAATGGCTCAAAGGAGTAAGGATGTAGATGGTTGTGTACTCACAAAGGTGAGCAAGATGATAGATTTGATTTAGATAATCTGATAGAGTGTTATAGATGGCTCAAAGGAGATTGATATGACTGGACAAACACTTGAAGGGCCTTTTGGTAATAAATTATGTGATCTAGATGTCTAAAAGAAAGCTTAGGGGTCGTCTCATTTGGTACCGATGGATTTCCGACAATTAAGGCTGATCGCTAACAATTGGGGCCGATCATCAACAATTAGGGTAATCGTCGGCGATTGTTGTGGAAATGTACAGGTTGATAATAAATGTGATAACATTGATTAAAGCTTGTAAATAATGAATAAAAAGGATAATAATGCAACATGAAAGGTACTTACCTTGTCCGAATTGATAAATGAAGTGAAAGGATGACATTACAAAAGAGAAGGAGATTTTAGATTCTGAAGATTATGAGTTGATGCTTGAACATTTGAGCAACCTCCAAGAGCTGATGAAGAGATAATTAGTGTCTTGGAATGTTGTTGTGATGAATTTGACTTTGTAAGAAGGTTATGATACAACAAGATTACAATGTGAAATCCTTGAGCAACATCTAGCTAGTAAGTTTCCGAAATGGAGGAAGCTCGAGCTAAGTTTACAAGTTATCAGCTAACTTGAAATGAAGGCCCGAAACTCGCTTATATAGGGTCTCCACCCCGAGAGAGAATCGTCGGTGATTGGGAGAATCGACAATGATCTAGGCTTTGCGGGGAAAAGGTTGAAACTAATTCCCAAATCGATGTTTTTGTTTGTTTTGATGAAGGGTGTATGTTAGAAAGAGGTTATGCAGGATAGGGAGGTTGTTAAATTATTAAGAAGTTGTTGATTTTGTTTTGTAAATGGTTTGGGTGGTTTAAGAAGGGGTAAAATATAAGTTTACATTATAGAATGATGTTTACAGGGAGTAAGTATGATGAGGGAGAAATAAGACTTAGGATAAGGGTTTAATAGATAATATGATAGTGATGTGATAATGAAGGGGTGTTAATGGATGCATGCACGAGGATTAGTGGTGCTAATTTTAGGTGTTTATAGGTGGTCAACGAAAAATATTGTCTCATGTAGGACCGATACTAAAAGCAAGTACATAAAGAAGTGTTGAAAGGACTAACTAAAATGAAATATACCCACCAATGCATACTTGATAGTGTCACTCGTCCTGCCATGTGTGGGCGCAATCCAGTTGCAAGAACCCTAGAGAAGTAAAACTGAAAGAAAACACTATAGGATCATCAAGTAAAATAAGACATAAATCACCTAGCTAGGGGCCCATGGGATGGATGTTGTGATATCGTGGTGTCAAGATATTATGATGATATAGTGTCAAAAAAGGTCAAAATTAAAGATCGTTAAAAGGAGGCATGTATTGGTTGAAATAAATGGCATGAGATCTCGATCATAAACAACAAATGACATGATCTATGAAGATTGAGAGTGAAAATTATGGGTATTTAAAGATTGAGGCTTATGACAACCGATTTTGAAATTTGAGATTTATATAGCAATTTTGATAGTTATTTTCTTATTACTACTTTTGAAATTGAGAGAACTAAGCTCCGAAACTCCAAATTTTGGTGAATTTTAGATGATATGGCATAAGTACAAGGTGGTGATGGAGGACGATGAGGAGTATGCGACAAAACTCGACCACGGGTAAGTCATTGCATTAAATTATGTTGAGTGGATTAGGTGCATTTTAGTTATTTAGATTTTTCAGAGTCGATAGTGTCGAGACTTATTCGGACTTGCATCATCGGGTAGGTTAGGTTAAAATACAAGTGGGTTTGGGAGGGATTTCATTTCTATTTTCTCTTTTTGTCACTTTTAAAAAGTCAATTGTGGGAGGTCGCAGCCACGATTTGGCTGAGACACCATCGGCCCCCTTGCAATGAAAGTAGCACCAATGGCGTCAAGATGGGAAAAAGTGAGTTAGAGGGTTAATGGCATCTCGCCGAGGGCGATGGTTTTGTGATCCAAAACCGAGGGGTTTCAGACTTAAGGAACAGATTAACAAATGTGCCAAATGAATTGCAAAACAACTATCTCTGAAAAGAGATGTAAATTACTCAAAGACTTCGAAATACATCAATTATCTCTGCCAAGAGATGTCTATCTCTTCTTCCGGTTACATATGTATTTATAATACTTTATAAATACGAAAGGACACCTAGAAAGATGTGGAAGGTCACCAGTCTCGAGGGAGACGAGGTGTTTCATCTTCCAAGACTTACATGTGCACTAATTTTGCGAAACATACTATTTTTAGAATTTACTATTTTTAGACAGCAGTACAAAAATCACAATTTGGGCCCCTTAAATGCGGATTTCGGGGGTCAAACGTTGCTGAACAGAGTTCAGCACCTTCTCATCACATTCTACACATTCCAAGCTTTCCGTTGCCTTTTGAACGGAGTCAATCGGAGCTACGGTGCAAAAGTTATGGTCTCTGGAAGTTGCGCCACTAGAATTGCTGCCTGGATCATTCCTCCCTCCTTCAGAAGCAATGGTCCCCATTGCATTAAGATGCCCCATCAGCTGTGGAAATTGCTTCTTTACCTGGTATGCAGTGAGCCATTCACCTTGGTGACTGAGATTTCCTTTCTTTATCACACGATAGAGTTGAATAGGTTGTCCTCTGGTGGTCTTAGTCAAATTGTCCACAATCTGATCTTCTTCAGCTGGGGAAAGACTTGCTGGATTGAGCTCGAGATGTCCAATTGTTCTGCACTGAAGTATCCAACAAAGGTGGATGGTATGGCTTGAGGAGGTCCACATTGAAGATGGGGTGCAGACCAAGGTAGGGTGGAAGATTTAACTCGAAAGCATTTTCCCCTACTTGCTTAGTGAGAGTGTAAGGACCATACCAGAGAGGTCGAATCTTTCTGTGTGGACCTGCAAGTCGTTCCTTCTGAAGCCGCAACCAAACCTTATCACCAACCTGGAAATGATGTGGAACCTTGTGTTGATCATGGTGCTTCTTATATTTTTTATTCATTTTCTGTAAAATGTCATGGACTTGGTGTTTGAATGTCTTTGGATCTTTCAAAAAACCTTGTCGCCTTTTATGCTTCACTTTTTCCATGAGGTGTGAATTCCATGGCAGGGTGGGGGATGCATACATCAATGGGAGCCATAGGTTGGAATCCATAACAAGCTTGAAATGGACTATGTTTAGTGGAGTTATGCAGGGCTCGATTGTATCCATGTTGTATGTATGGCAGGGCCTCGTCCCATGTGCGGGAGTGCTTGGAGTGGTACATACGAAGCATGTGAACAATTAGGCGATTCACCACTTCTGTTTGCCCATCAGTCTGTGGGTGAAAGGATGTGGACTTCATCAACTTTGTATCTAGCATTCCCCATAAGGTGGACCAGAAGATGCTCAGGAACCTGCTATCCCTATCAGAAACAATAGACTTGGGGAGCCCAAAGTTGATCCATACATGACCGAAATAAATTTTAGCGAGATCTTCAAAGCAGAAATATTTTTCTTACAGGAAACCATTACAGCCATTTTAGAAAATCGATCAACTACAACAAAAATACCATCATTCCCATGTTTCGAAGTTGGCAAACCTGAGAGGAAGTCCATCGAGACAGATTCCCAAGGCTTGGTTGGTTCTGGCAATGGTGTGTACAATCCTGCTTTCTTGTTAGTTGGCTTAGCAATCGGTGCACAAGGAGTGCGGGGACTTAATATACTTCACCACATCACCTTAGATTAGGCCAAGTAGAAATGCTTCAAGTACGCCAATGTCTTGTCCACGCCAAAGTGCCTGCGGTCTTGGCTTTGAAGTGTGCTTCCCAGATCATCTTCTGTTGTTCACTTGCTGGAACACAGATGTGTCCCATATGGCAGAGGAGATTATCCTGTAGATAGAAATCAGAGACATGTTTTCCTTCACAGAGGGCCTGATATGTGTCTGAAAACTCAGGATCCTTCTCATACAAACTGCACCAACTTGAAGTCTCATGTCCACAGAGATCAAGAATAGTTGTGAGGGCTGCTGCGGTGGAGGGCGGCTTAGGCAATCTGCTGCTGAATTGGCACTTCCCTTCTTATGCTTTATTATCAGGTGAAACTGTTGTAGGTATGTGGCCCATTTCTGGTGTCTCTCATTCCTCAACTTGCTTTGTGTCTGAAGGAACTCCAAAGGCCTATGGTCAGTGTGGATTACTGTCTCCTTCCCCAGAATGTAGTGTTTCCATTGCTTACATGCCTGGACAATGGCATAAAGCTCCTTATCATATATTGGGTACTTCCTGACCGTGTCATTGAATGTTTCACTATGGTATGCAACAGGGTGGCCATGTTGCATGATAACAGCTCCCAAGGCATACTCAGATGCGTCTGTCATCAGCTCGAATGGATGATGTAGATCAGGAAGGGAAAGGACAGGGGCTGAGCATAACCTTTCTTTCAGCCCTTCAAATGCTTTCTGTTGTGCTTCCCCCCATTGGAATTTAGCCTTGTTCCCTCCTTTAGTCACCTGATTGAGTGCCCAGGAAATATGTGAGAAACCCAAGACAAACCGGCGATAGAAATTGGCAAGGCCCAGGAAGCTACGAAGCTCTGTAAGATTCTTTGGGGTAGGCCACCTCTGAATAACCTGAATTTTCTCTGGGTCGACATGGACTCCTTCCTCATCCACGACGTAACCCAAGTACTGGACCTTTGTCATCCCAAATGTGCACTTATCCAGATTTGCATACAGTCTGTGCTTCCTGAGGGTCTGAAGTACTTCTTGAACATGTTGCAGATGCCTCTCCCAGGTCGGGCTATAAATGAGTATATCATCTAGGTAGACCACTACGAAGGAATTGGTGTAGGGCCGCAAGATGTTGTCCATCATCCGCATGAATGTTGCAGGTGCATTAGTTAGTCCGAAAGGCATGACCAACCATTCGAATAGGCCTTCACGAGACTTAAATGCAGTTTTCCAAACATCAGTGGGCTCGACAGGGATCTGGTGATAGCCAGATTTGAGATCAATTTTGGTGAAAAATTTTGCACCGCGGAGCTGGTCCAGCAAATCATCAATCCTTGGGAGGGGGTAGCGATTCTTCACAGTGATTTTGTTCAAAGCCCGATAGTCTATGCAAAGTCTCCATGTTCCATCCTTCTTTGGCGCCAAGATAATTGGACTTCCACAAGGTGAAGAGCTTGGCCTAATATGTCCCTTTTGAATCAATTCCTGGAGCTGCCTCTTTATCTCCTCATTTTCAAGGACTGACCTGCGGTACACAGGGCTATTGGGTAAAGGAGACCCCGGGACCAAATCAATAACATGTTTTACCTGACACTGAAATGGCACTCCTTTAGGTGTCTGGAATAGATCATCATACTCGGTTATGATTTGGTTGAGCTGCTTCTATTGCTGTATTGAGTGCATGTTCATGGAGGCTGCAACAATTTTGTTTGTAGGTTTTGGCCTGATCATCAAGACGACAAACTGTTTGGTTTTCTCTACTAACTTCTTACATTGTTTGGCACTGATGAGGGAGACAGATTTTGGGGGAATGACCTCAGGTATCCGATAACGTCGACTCCCAATGGTAATGGTGACCCTTCTAGGTCGTGACTCATAGATGCCATGTCTATCCCACATAAATGGCTGGCCTAGGAGCACATCACAAACATCTAATGGAGCAACATCACACATGACTTCATCATGGAAGGGCTTGATGGCATATGGAAGGAGGCATTGTTGTGTGACTTGGAGGTCTCTTCCTGGGTTTAACCACCCAATACTATATGGCTGGGGATGTGGCTTTACAGGGAGGTTTAGGCTTTTTACAACATCAACAGAAATTAAATTCTTCTGACTTCCACTATCAAGGATAAAATGCAGTGGCTTACCTTTTACCCAGAGCTTGGAGTGGAAGAGCCTTTCCTTCTCATCCATATTCTTGACTTTTGAGGTGGCAATGATCACATCTGGATCAGCATCTATAATTTCATCATCTTCATCCTTGACCTCGGGGTCTGTAACTGCTGGTGCAGAGAGTGTTGAAGAAGATGATTCGGCGAGTAAGGACTTGATGGCTCGACATTCTTCCTTGGAGTGGCGATTTGTTTTGTGGAGGTCGCACCACTTCCCTGTCTTCTCCTTCTGCATCTTATTTCCTTGCGACTCCTTCTGTTTCCAACCTTGACCTCGGGTCTGGCCTTCTTTATCATTCTTCCCCCTCACGGGTTGGTTCCTAGCAGTCCTCCTTTTGTGCTTTTGTTCAATCTTGACTGAAAACTTGTATGCCTCACCGAGGGTTTGAAACTGAAAGAATTCCAAGTCCTCTCGGATGCTCCATTGTAGGCCACTGCGATATTTTAGAATCCTATGTTGTTCTGTGTCTTGAATGCCCAATCTTGCAGATAAAGAATGAAATTTGTCAGTATAATCTTGAACCGACTGGTCCTTACCTTGACGAAGTTGCTGCCACTGTATGTACAGATTCATCATAGGCCCCAACAGGGTAATATTCTTCCTTTATGGCATCCACGAAATCATTCCATGTGGGTTCCTCTGTGATTCCTAGCTCATCCCTTTCGAGCCCATTCTTATACACACCCCACCAATTTTTGACAGCAAGAGATGATTTCAATAGAGAAAATGTTATCTTTTCCTTATCAGTAAATTGATTGACAAAAAAATATGAGGTCAATTGGTCCAACCAGCCTTCTCTCGCATCGAAATTGATCTTACCTTCAAAAATAGGAATGTCAAAATTTACTTGCACTCAATGGAGTCTGGGCACCAAAGGACTGATTCTGACAGATGAGGAGGCATGATTTCCTACTTGTAGTTGTTGCGAGAATTTGGGTGAATTGCTGTAGCATCCGATCCTTTTGCTCCCTAAGAGCTTCATTCACCATATTTTGAGAGGATCATCCATCCCGGTGTTGTCCGCCATTGGAGGTCGCCTGCAGCGAACAGGCAAGTATTCTGAAGGATTGTGTGTGGACCACCCAAGCTTTTTGTATTCCGACCTCGTTCTGGGGATCATACACTCTCAAGACGACTTAGCTCTGATACCACTGATCCAAAACCGAGGGGTTTCAGACTTAAGGAACAGATTAACAAATGTGCCAAATGAATTGCAAAACAAATATCTCTGAAAAGAGATGTAAATTACTCAAAGAATTCGAAATACATCAATTATCTCTGCCAAGAGATGTCTATCTCTTCTTCCGGTTACATATGTATTTATAATACTTTATAAATACGAAAGGACACCTAGAAAGATGTGGAAGGTCACCAGTCTCGAGGGAGACGAGGTGTTTCATCTTCCAAGACTTACATGTGCACTAATTTTGCGAAACATACTATTTTTAGAATTTACTATTTTTAGACAGCAGTACAAAAATCACAATTTGGGCCCCTTAAATGCGGATTTCGGGGGTCAAACGTTGCTGAACAGAGTTCAGCACCTTCTCATCACATTCTACACATTCCAAGCTTTCCGTTGCCTTTTGAACGGAGTCAATCGGAGCTACGGTGCAAAAGTTATGGTCTCTGGAAGTTGCGCCACTAGAATTGCTGCTGGATCATTTTGGGAAAGCGGCCGGGGGCCGATGGTGGACGTAATGAATAAAAAATTGGATTTTTGATTATGGATTTATGATGTAGACATCTAATGCATATTTATTGTGATTTTGTGGATGCAGATAGAGTGCAGAATCCGCCTATGGTGGTCCATAGATGCATCATGGATCAGTGGGATGATTACAGGTTTAACACATGTAGAGATATCCTAGATGCAAGGTTGGGATTTGGGGAATCATGCAGATTCCCGTGAAAGCACTAGCCAATGGATTTACTACAGATATTTTTGGTTGCATGGGAGAGCCACTCCAACACCTTTCGGTGGTGGACAAGATGGGAGATGATGGATATGGCCTTGACATTGGAGGATGTACATGGGATTTTATGGTTACGATTGAGGCACTGCATGTATCGTGCTTTGACACCGATGTTGCAGAGCGGAGATCCTTGGCCACTTGAGCTACGAGGGAGCAATACATATGACGAGCGCATTTTATGCATTTGACTCAACGTAGTGCATGCATCGTGTATTCCGGACATTTGAAAGGTAGTGATGGGTATTATGGTGACATGCATAGTGTGTCATAAGTCCAATGGAACCGTTCCATTGTTTTTGATAGCAACATGCCGGGATGTTGTTGATCGAGTGTATAATTCAATCGGACACCACCATATGGGTGGAGTTGGTTCATGATTTGTGCATGGTGTGGCGTAGAGGCCAAAGGGTCATGGGACACATCATATTATTGACAACATGGATATATATGAGTTATTCCCGATGTATATTCGACCGGGACACCACAAGTATTAACAAAAGAGATTCCCCAAAAGTACTTCAGTGGGTGTAGGTGCCAACAATGAGAGAACTTCAAATATACCGACCACTAAACAGTGGGTCTACATGATGTGATATGGCATCCTTACGTAGGAAACGCATATCAATGGCCTAGCTAACATAGAGTAGAGTATCTAGAATCCATGATGGAGGTGACATGACATTATTGATATTTGATGTAGTGAGGCGTGATAGATAGAGTACCACAATAATTTGGACAATGACACTAGCAATGATACCACCATTTCCACCCTAACAATGTCATCATGCTAGAAATGGTGCAGGAGCATAGGTTCAAGTTCTAGCTTTATGACCCCGTAGGGTATGAGCAATATGTGTACCGGGGTGGTGACTTCGCGGCAGACGTGGTGGGGATGATCAAGGCCCACTGGAGATCATAGTGGATAGTGGCTCGAAAGATGGATATGATGGAGGATCCAAAAACACAAGGCCAAATTCAATAGTGATTCCCAACACCATATGAGAGGGAGCCATAAAACCAACACCATTGTTGATAAATCATAAAATGTGATGGCTATAAGAAGGGTTTTGACATTGTTTTGAGTTCGGATGGTCGTGCATCCGAGACAGAGACCAGACCAAAATGGAGAGAGGGGATGACATTAGTTCCTGCGCAGTAGGTGGGAACAATATATAGGATCCAGACCTCATCATGATGATGAGGTAGAGGAGTTATTGGGCATCCGAGGATATGATGAGATTTTCATGGAGAGACCCGGCAACCAGGTATGAGTGTGAGCATGTTAGTTGGGTTTTTTAGATAATACATGGGTACAATAAATAATTGATAGTTAATCAAGTTACAACAAAGATAATCATAAATGAAGATAACATTATTCAATAAAATGTGCCATTTATTCAAAACATCCATGTCTAGATATATAACCAAAATAGAACAATTAGTATATTGATTTATTAGAAGCTAATACAACATGGGAAACATACAAAAGGATCTTGATTGCATTTGAAACCGATTGAATATGGTATTAAACCAAATCTGATTATAAATAACATCTATATGTTATTTTCCTAGTAACTTGTGCTTTTTGAAATCATTTGTGCTATTTTTTTGCAAAAATTTGTATGTCCCAAATCAATGCATTCTTTAATTTAGGTTTTCATATTATATAGGATGCATTCTATTTAAAAACATGTTTGATGTCTTCATTTATAGTGGCTCTATATATTGTGCCTCAACCTCGACATTCTTTAATGAGTCGATGCTCATCAACCTCTACAAACCCACCACAAAGGTATGATTTTATAGTGTATTTTGTAATTTAATAATATTTTTCACATTAAAACATTATAATTATACATCATTTCTATTACTTATAGAGACCTTTAGGATTCGTCTAACAAAAAGCGCACATTTATATGAGTGCATATCCCTCAAACTTTAGGGACTTGACACAGAGGTGTATATTTATAATTGATTTATAATTAAAAATTTATTTGATTTCATTGAACAATTTTAATACCAATTTTGTATCACGTCTATTTTCCATATAAAGCGAGAGGATGATGATGATGGTGGAATAATTACACGTCTTTTGTTTTCTCTCGGGGAGTTCCTCACTGTAGTAGTATAAATTTATAGGTTATTTTTAATATAAAATTTTTATTGTAATTGAACAATTATAATAGTACTTGAATATGATAGGTCTACATCCCATATCAACTAACATGAGGATGAGGGAGTCATCACATAGAGGTATAAACCTTTCATTTATTATTTAAAGGAATTTTAATTAGTTATATTATAATGAGTTGACATTTTGTTGCTGATCCTCATTAAAGGTAAGTCCCTTTTAGCATGTTGGTAGTAAAAATTAAAAATAAAATGGCTAGAGACTACCCCAAATAGTATGAATGACCTACTCCCAAGTGGATGAAGGGAGAATGAGAATTCACTCTCATCCCCTCCAACAACAAACTTTGATAGACCCTCAAATCGTGTTCCTAGTAATTATAAACACCAAGCGCAAGGGGGCCTCAAATCAGCCTCTATTTAAATAATGACATGATGGTATTAATAACTATTCAAGTTAAGTAAATATTTTAAATTATTGTATTTGAGTTAGAATAATTTGTTTTTATTTCATTTTATCATTATATTAATATAATTTACATGTCATTTTTTTGTGATTTGAATTTTTTGGTTATAGGTATTATAAAAAGAATAGTTGACCAAACACAAAAACTTGATTCATTCACATTGTCATCTAGAGTAGTTATAAATCCCACATGAGAGATGGAGAACGTCGGTTGATATAACTTTCAACGAATTCGGAAGACATACTACGACCCAAATCTAATTGGAAATTTTGTATCATAAGGGTTTAGGAGAATAAAGAGGAATTTGAGGGTAATTATGTTACGTAAATACAATTTTTAAAACAATAAAATAATTGTTTATATTTATAATTCCTAGGTTAATTACAAAGATAACACAAATGACGAGAGCATATGTCCTTGACCTCCCGAAATAGAGAAAGACACTTGATTTAGTTTGTGTGACATGTGGCTAGTAGAGGAGATTAATAAGGTTGCAAGTTAGTCAACAAAAGTAATGATATACGTTGACATTTGCATTGTAGAGAGGAATATTTAGAGCATTGCACTTTGGTTTATAAACACTCTTTCTTTAATTTCATATTTTATATTGTTCGGTCACTATTAAAATCTAATAAAAGACACATATGGTCTATTATCACAATGCAATGGTAATAATATAACATGATGATTGGTTAAATATTTGATACATATTGCAAGTGATGTAGGTATTAAAAATAATGCACTCGCTAAGTATGAAAAGTGTTGTTGGTGACTCATCGTTTGGGCCAACAAAACTTAGAAGAGATTTCTTGTGTGTGTGTGTGTGTGAGATTTTATCATATAATTGTTTTCATAAGAAGAGTGCTATAAGAAGCGCATAAAAAAGAAAATGCGACATTAAAAGACTTGCGATAAAACACAAAAATCCTTTAATCAATTAGCTTTGAGATAATTGATTTTTCCAATAAGACATGTAGTGTTGAATTTTTTGTACATGCAAATTATAAATTAAAATTAAACACTTTCAAAATTTTATAATTATGTCTTTTAAGGGTAAAAATTTGGGAGGATTGTGAGAACAACGAAGAGGACAAAGAACATCAATATTAATACCAAGAAGAGCATGAATATCATGTGGATCGGGGGAGGACAAGACTAATCACTATAGTATTTAGGATGTGGTTTTACATCTATTTATTTTATAATTTGGAAGGGACCTCTTAGTACTCCCTCAAAATTACATTGTTATATATTATTGTAAAACACATTTTGATTTGAAACATTATGCTTATTATTATTATTTGGGTATTTTACAAATTCTCGGTGTACAAATTCTAGGTGACAATACAAGTTAATAATCTTTCATAATATAAGATTTACTTTTTGTAAATAATTTTAAAAATGATTAATCGTAATAATAACATCTATAATTATGATAAATGATATTATTTTTTAAAATTATGGAATTATTTTTATGACATGTCTAGGTGATGATGTTGTGGACTTTTTGTTCTTACAGGATGACACATATTAGGTGCGAGGTGGCATAAAAGTGGTGCTAAAGTGGCAAAAACTTAACACGATTAAAAATATCAAGTCATGTCTCATTTACGTCACTTTTACGCCATGATTTTGATGATATTTCATCACAAAAGTGATTAGAAAGGTCAATTTACGATGTGAAATTGAGCCAAACAATGGCATTATTCACATTGTGTGTAGTAGTGGAATCATTTATTAAGCTTGATGGTCTTCCTTTGTGAATGTTTATGATAAAACCGAGAGATAAAATCAATATAAAAGTATATTCCCTTGGAAAAATTTGCCTCGCCATTACTTATACAATTAATAAATAATCAAGGCTAATATAGTCATTACAACAAGACTTGTCTAAATTTGCGTAACAAGTAAAAAACTAATAATATGAACTATAGATCCTAACTAAACTAAAGATGAATAAAAATAGACCTAAATATGTCAATTATTATCCACAAATAATATATGGTCAACATGCAAGAAGCCATTGTTAGTTTAAGTGACACATGCACGCCTATCATGCATCCTAGTCGAACTAGGTGTCTTATACACTCCTAAAAATAGAAATAGACCAATATAAGACTAGAATTAGTCATCTAAATATAAAAATGGAACCCTAACTCTTGAGAATGAATGGATATTAATTAAAAATCAATTAAGTGCACATCCAGTGAAGCTGAACTCGCACACTAACCGGCACTTCTAGCCTAAAAATAATGTTGGTGCAACGTGCTATATGCACCTAATTAGTTGAGTTAGCTTAGGTAGTTAGCTTAAGATTTGATAGTGTGTGCACGTGTCTAAGATTAGTTGAGAATTATCTAAAAACTCACATGTGTCACCACCATTAGTGGATCCCATTATTATTGGAACCAATAATAAATAGGGAGATAGCTCTTGTTTAAGCTATATAAACCCTCTCCTCTATGTACATTAAGTTGTTGTTCTATATTAAATAATATACTTATTATTCAATTCTCCTCTTCTCACCTATATTCAATCTGGTTAGATCAAATTTCAATAAATAAAAGATGTTTAAAAATAAAATTTTACATTTAACTAGAAAATATTTTTAAAGGGAAAAACACAACTAAAACTAACTCTAAGAGTAACTAATTAGGTTCCCATATTGACATCATACTCAACACATATTGTATTATATTAAAAAATACGATTTTCGATTAAAGAAACAATTTGAGGGGAAATTTCTCCATTTGGCTATTGCGAAAAAAATCATATGCAATTTTTTTCCAACAAATAGAAGAAAAGGTTAAACCTTTATAACTACCCAAAATATTGTGAGTTGATTTTATTACAGCCAAACCCTACTACTTTTTCATCATATTTCCACATATTTCCTTGAGTTTAAAAACAAGGAAATTCGAGCATCCATAAAAATTAGAAAGCTTCATTACGTTGAAGGCATAACATATACTACCAACCCATTTCCAACACAATGCTCATCAATAGCCAAGATGAAATATCCCTTGTGGGATACCACTTAAAAATGCACCAAAAAAATAAGAAATTACGTGAAACCCAAATTCTCGATTTTTGCAAATTTTTGATTAGATTAGGGCAAATGAATCCGAAGAAAATTGATACCTCTCAAAATACTCACTCAAATCACTTGAAAATTTTAGGAGAGCTTGCTAATATTATAAAGAACATAAGAAAATTACTTTTGGAATTTTTGGAATGATATCATGCAGCCAAAAAATTACAAAAAGCCCTAAAAACTTCAAAAATTCATATCTTCTCAAGTAGGCATGATAAAATTGTGAAATTTTGAAATAACATCTACTAATAGTGAGAATGAAAACCCAACCTCCAGATCTGAAAATGGACACTTTGGAAGCCCTAAAAACAACTGCTGCAAATCTAGAATTGAGTAGATAAAACCCTAGAAAATAGATGAAAATCAATTTACTCGGAAATAATATTTACCACCGATATAGAAGAGATCCCATCCTCCGTATCTGAAATGGCACACTTTGAAACCCTTCCAAAATTTTTGCAAAATCCCAAAGTGGGTCACTCCCCTTGGGAAGAGGCCAAAAAACCCGTCAAAGTGTCTCTAAATATGGCGTCAAAATCTGCTCTAATCAATCGCTGCCACAAATCAAATCCAAAACCCTTGGATTATCTCCACAAAATGTCATCGAAACCCTCAAACCATTCCTCTGAAACCTCTAAAAATACCTCTGTAAAACAGCCCTGAAAACAACTCCAAAATGACAAGCTAGGGTAGATCTCTCACTACCGAAGAATGCCCTGCTAGCTAGGGATAGATCTCTTGCCACCGAAGCTAGGGTCCCTATGGGATTTCACTCCACAAGTTGTAAATTTGCAAGCAACAGTTGCACATGAAGGAAAATAATTATGTATGCAAGAATGTTCTCCATCACTCCCCCAAACCTCCTTTTATAACATCTCATTACCTTTTTCCAAGTTGAGCACTCCATGTGGGACTAAAAATGACTTAAGTGACCCCAACAAAGAAATAGAATAATAAAGTGTTATGGGTCCCCCCAACAAAAAAACATAACATCTAGTCCCTCTAAATCACTTTATGCTCATGTCAATGAAAAATTATAACAAATGAACTAGATATTCACACCCAATAGCTCCCGGCGTCCCTAGCCCCTTAGGTATGACCAAGGTGGGGAATCGAATTAGCCCTTAGGCCTTTGGCATAGGAAAGGGACATTACACAAGATTCACCTTAATACATAGATAACCATTGGGAAAATCTACTCTATTGATTTTTTTAACTCGCTGGAGAGATTTTTGACATTGATTTTACAGATCCTTTTACACATTGTTCATTCATAGAAACATTTATTATGCTACCTTGATTTGGCAAACAAACCACTCAATCAGTCAGTGCATTATTCTGTAGATTGGAAACGAGAGTCGTTGATGTTGACATGTTTTGATTATAATGGAAGGATTGGAAATTTTTGGTATTCAAGATGCTTCACCCTTGCAAAAGCTTCATGGCTAGCCATTTTCTGATGTCCATGCCGTGGGAGGATCGATTTTCAAAAGAAGGATATGAACCGTACAACTTTAGGGTGTTTGGGTGTTTGATCAATAAGTATTTTTTTGTTCCTTCTACTTTTTGTTTGGTGTGTTATGAACCCTAGACTGTTTAGATGATTTCTTTATTTTTTTCCTTCTACCTAGAATGAGTTGGTAGAGAATGGAAAAGGTTATGGCGAGTGACAAGTGTTAGTAAGGGAAGTGTGGAAAGACGTCATCAAGGAAGAAAAGAAGGACCCGAATAATCAATACTTATGGTTGAAATTCACCGACAAGGAAAAAAATATTTTTCTCACACCTATTACTTCGCTCCATATGGATCTAAAACCTACAAGAAGAGGAACATGGATAGAGAGGACCCTTTTGGAGCATTGAAAAGAGACATAGCTGAGTTTTGCAACAAAGGAGAGGTCATTCTATTAGGAGACTTTAATGCTAGGACAACTAATAACCAATCCCTTTACTTTGGGAAAGAAGAGGAATGGAATAACAATCCTCTATGGCTAGAAGAAGATGAAAAACAGAAATGGGAACGAGTCTCACAAGACATTAAAGGTGGTGTTTCTCATTTTGGGGCTGAACTATTAGGTCTATGTAGCTTACATGATTTGATCATATGTAATGGTATAAAGACATGGCCAAATTCAGGAAAGATCACATGTCAAACATACAACGACCAAAGTGTCGCAGACTATCTCATATACTCGCAAAACATTATGTCTTGGATACTGGAGGTTAAAGTTGGAAGTCATCCCATAGAAATGAGATCAGATCATAACCCAATTCATGTGAAGATTAGAATGCAAAACATGGACCAACAAAAGGAGAGCCTTCATCCAAACAAAAAAGCAGTGTATCAAAGCAAAATCCTTGTGAATCAGGAGAACCAAGCCATCTTTAAATGTATGATTGCAAAACAGTTATAGGAAATGCAGGATACTAACAACCCCAATCGGGAAAATACATGCTCAATAGTGAGAAGTTAATGACTATAATACACAATGCGCTAAGGGAGTGCAAGCATGCTAGAGCCAAGAGAAGTGTTAAAAACAGTTTTCCAACAAACCCATGGTTTGATGAAGAATGCAAAGTTGTAAAATAAGGTTAAATGCTTCTAGAAAAGAGAAAAGAGATACAAAGTTATATAGAAAGCTAGTGAGAGACAAAAAGGAAGAGTACATGAGAGGTAGGAGGGAGGAGCTGATTTCCATGGGGAAGAATAATCCAAGAGGTTTTTGGAGAGAGCTTCAATGAGACTAGAAGTACAGTTGAGAATAATATCACCGACACTCAGTGGCTTGAATATGCAAAAATGTTGTATGAAAGAAGTAATGACTTGTCGCTTCTTCCATATGTTATTGAAAATAGGGACAAACTCTTCTCCATGAAAGACATTAAGGAAGGGATCAAAAGGTTAGCAGGGGGCAAGGCTCAGGACATAGATGGTCTCTGTAAGTGGAATTCTTAAATTGGGGTGCAGAAGATCTTGCTCCACACATTAAAAATATTTTTAACAGAGTTATCCAGTTCAGTTTTCCAAAATGGACAACTAGCATTGTCATTCCTCTCCACAAAAGCGGCGATGTCAACAATCCAAAAAATTACCGCACTATTATGATTAACCCACTTTTTGGAAATATCTTTGGTAGCATGGTGGAGCATAGAATTAGTTTTTGGGCCAAAAGGAAGGTAAGAGAGCAAAAGAGTAGACAGGTTTTAGACCAAAGCACTCTATTATTGATCACTACGTCACTCTTAGGCATTTGATTGAAAAGGTTTGGGACAAGCAGGTGAAGAGGTTTATTGTTGTTTTGTGGATTTCAAAAGGCCTTTGACATGGTTTCGAGAAACAAATTGTGGGACAAAATGGAAGAGTTGGGTATTCGGATAAATATAGGGCAACGATTCATAGACTATATGAGTAGGTATAGGATAAAATTAGAATTAAGGATGGTCTATCCAAGTGTTTTGGGAGTGATATTGGGGTCAAACAAGGTTGTCCGTTTCCCCCCACCTTGTTTGGGTTATATATAGACAAACTAGAGGAATTGATTGAAAAAAAGGGTGGAGGTGGGATTCATTTAGCCTCTTATGTGGTAAAATTGTTGCTTTATGCGAGATGACCTTATCCTAATGGCTAAAACAATGTAGGGTTTACAGGAGCACTTGAGAGCTTTAGAACTATTTTTCCAAGAGGTGGGAATGCAAGTGAACATTGGTAAAACCAAAATCATGATTTTTACCTTAAAAAGGAAAAAGAGACAAGTAAGCTTTGAGTTTGAAGGGGACTCTGTACAAGTTGTAAACGAATACAAATATTTGGGATTGGACTTCCATAATAATCTTAGTTGGGAAACTTGTAGAGCTAAGAGGATTCAGGGGGTGGAAAGCTCTATACATGCTTCAAAATAGATGCAGAACAACAGAGTTATGGGATTGGAAAACCAGATTGAATCTTTTTGGGTTACTGGTAATCCCAATGGTGTTATACGGGTGTGAGATTTGGGGCAGCAGTACGTCCGTGGGGAAATGGAAATAGATAGAAAGAATTCAAAAGCATCTAATCACAAGCAGTTTCAAAATAAAAACCATGGTTCCATATGAAGTCATTCGATTGAAGCCAGAGCCTTTCCGGTGGAAGTGGCGGTGATGATCTGGCTATTAGGATACTTCAAGAAAGTGGAAAACATGGATGATTCCTGGTGGCCAAAAATAGCAGTAGAGGAAAAGTTAAATAGGAGGAAGAAAACCTGGATGAAGCAAAATGGCGAGTGGATGAGCAAATGGGGCATTAGCATACAAGAGTGTCCTAGCACTAATGAAGAAATAAAAAATTATGTGAGAGAGAAATTCAGAAATATTATGTGGAATAAGTAGCTTGGATGAAAAAGAGAATACTATGTCAAGAATTTTAATCCCACATGTGATCATGGGCAAAAACATTATATTGGAGCGATGATAAAGTGGAAAGCTAAAATGTTAATTGTGCAACTAAAAACTAGTTCACATCATCTTAGGTGTGAAACCGGGAGATGGAAAATACCCAAAGAGGAGTGGTCAGAAAGGGTTTGTCAGTTTTGCATGTCGGGCTCAGTGGAATCAAAATGGCATTTTGTCATGGAATGTGTGGCTTACGATGACATACAAAGTAATTATGTGGATATCTTAACAATGAATGATCTTACAACATTGTTTGAAGAGGAAAGGGTGGAAAAAATAGTGGATTTCTTGATCAAAATCCATAGCAAAAGAATCAAGATTAGCAAAGAACTGGAAGAAAGGCAGAAGTAGCAACTATTTTTGGCATTTTTTTGGTGTTGCGCTATCAAGTTTATGTTTGCACATTGGGTCCCATATACTATTTGGTCTCATGGAAATTATTAAAAAATTTCATTCATTCATTTCATTTGGTGTGTTACAAACCCTAGACATGTTTAGATGATGCTACAATGGCGGTAAGACAATTATGCATGCCAATGATTCTCCCCGTGTGTAAATTGTAACCTTAGAATTTAGAACTAGGCATTATGATAAGTTTAATAATTTTAATTTCACCAATAACTTTTTACTTTTGTATATGGTTGGTGAGTGCATGCACTGTTGGTAGTTTTTACCTAACTGTAATTTCTTTTAGATGAATGTTCATTCTTCATTATTTCCTTAGTGATTTTGTGTAGGTTAAGATACCTTCATCATTTGAAAGAGGAAAAAATTGTTGTGGGAAAAGTGAGGAATTCTTATTTAGTACGACTCTAATCTCCTTTCTTTAAGTGTGACAAAACATATTATTTAGTTTTTATTTGATTTTCTACTTTCAATGTTCTTATGTCTCGAGTTCATTCATGAATAAGGTTGTTTTAATTTTCAATGGTGTGCAAAAATGATATATTAAGAAATGACACAACAATGATGTTGGTGGTGTCTTTCGCAAGTGACATAAATAATTTTGAGCTCTAAATCATGGAAGATATGCATAATGAGATGGAGGTCATTAGGGCTCAAGCGAATAAGTGTGAGGGTTTCGGTAGTTGTAAGGTTCCCATTCTACTACTGCAAGGGAAAAATAAATACTTTATGTTTTTCACATTAGGTATCATGTTCAACACTTTATTTGTAGCTTACATTATATTTATACTTGAAAGGTGTTCCTTAAATGAACTTGGTTACCATGTTTCGACATAGGCGAGGAAACCCAACGACGCAATTGGCTCATAGATGACGTTCACGTACGTGTCTCATAGAGCCATCCACGTGGTATGGCACTCAAAAATTTCTTCGATCATGTTCCACGTGTTCTAGGTTGTGCGACTTAACTTGAAGTGCTAAGGGAAAGAGTTACTGAGAAGCTCTAACAATAGGAAAATGAGAATGACAGAACATGAAATCAGAATTACAAAATATGCAAGATTCAATTAAAGCGAATACAGTCACACTACACTCAAAGATAGCAGAAGCAAGGACATAAATACTTCAATAGGGGTATACTCAAAATTGGATGGTAATAGAAAATGACAAAGATAACAAACCAAAAGAAACCAAAACATGGGCCCAAGTAGCCAAAGGCACATTAGACAAAAGTAAAAATGCAAGTCAAAGCAAAGGACAAGAAAGGGAAGACAAAGAAAGACAGGAAAGAGCAACTAACATAATTATTAAAGGAGTAAAAGAATATGGCAAGAATGAAAATACCTTCAATATTACAACCAATTTTCTAAGAGACAAAATACAATGGAAAGGTCAAATATACCAAGCACAGAGGGTTGGAAAGATGAGGGAAGGGAACATGCGGCCTATTAAAGTTCACATGGAAAAAATAGAAGACAAACAACAAATTCTAAGAAAAAAGGGACTTTTGAAAGGTTCACGCTTCTTTATAGAGGAGGATTTAACACCAATGCAAGTTGAAGAGACAAGAAAAGAATTGATCAAAGTAAGAGCAACAAGAGATGAAGGTAAAAGAGCATGGTTATATAAAGGAAAAGTTGTCATTGCCAATTTCATGCCTCCAAACACATCAACTAAGCAAGGTAACAACAACGGAAGACCACAAGAACATATAACTACAAGGAATGCAATAAGACAAGTGTGGGTTGAGAAGTAGAAAGGCTCCACTGTGAGTCTTCAACAACAAGATAAATAGCAAACACAACTCCCCCTCACCAAGCATGTTTAAAATTGGTATGTTGGAATTGTAGAGGATATCCTTGGAGGAGGGGACCGGGCTTAGACCAGGTTGCAAAAGGAAGAGACGTGATATGCCTCACAGAAACTCATGAACATGATGGTTGTAAGACTCCTTCTTTTGATGGCTATACCAAGTTCACGGTTTGGAACAATACAGTGGGTAGGGGAAAAGGTTATGGTGGCATAATGGTGTTAATAAAAGTAGTAGAGGGTAGGCAGATCCAATTGGAAAAAGAAGACACAAATAAACAATATATATGGTTCAAAATATCAGAAAATGGGAGACACATAAGAATTGCAGCTTGTTATTTTGCACCGCAAGGCTAAAAAATCTACAAAATGGGTTAAATGGAAAGGATCCATATGCAGCTCTAAAAATGATATAGTTGTGTATTCTCAACTCGGAGAAGTTCTTCTTTTGGGTGATTTCAATGCTAGGACAGTGAATGAACAATCTAACATTTTATGCAACAAGGAGGATCACAATCCCATATGGCTCACCGAAGAAGAAACTCATTCATGGAGCAAATGTTTAGAAGATTACAAGGACACCAATCATTTTGGTGAAGAGCTAATTAATGTTTGTGGAATGTTTGATTTGATTATTTGCAATGGTGTGAATAGATGGAAAAAATCTGGAAAATTTACATGCAAAACCTACAATGGGGCAAGTGTTGTTGACTATGTCATTTGTTCCCAAAGCTTGATTGATAAGATAACAAACGTTCTGGTCGAGGAACCCATGCATGATTTGAAATCAGACCACAACTCAATTTGCACAGTGATATCTTGGGGATCACAAAATCAATATACAAATAAAAGGCATACTAGTCACCAATCTCCAACAAAGGGAAGAATTCTCATCACACAAGAAAATTGGGTCGTCTTCAAGGAAAATTTAGAATGTCTAATGCAGACAAAAAGAGTCAATGGGCAGAACATCAAAAGTTATGAGCTGAAAAACATTATTCAAGAAGCTCTTGGGAGTTGCAAGAGGTCCAAAAACAAGAGGAAAAAATCAAATGGTTTTCCAACAAATAAGTGGTTTGATGAGGAATGCAAAGTTGCAAGGAAAACTCTTAAAATTTCAGCGAAAGAGAAAACAGACATAAAGGCATACATGCATATTATTAAGAGAAAGAAGGATGAGTTCATGACAAATAGGAGAGAAGAACTCATATATCTAGGGAAAAATACACCAAAGTTATTTTGGAGAGAACTTCAACAAAGAAATAAGCAAACAATAAATAACATTACAACGACTCAATGGCTAGAATATGCAAAAACATTGTACGAACAAGAGCAAGAGGTTAAGGCTCCACCTCTAGTGTACACAACAACAAGTCTATTCACGTTACAGGAGGTCAAAACATGTATCCAAAAGTTATGTGCAGGTAAGGCCAAGGATTTAGATGAGCTACTGAAAGCGAGAATACCTAAAATGGGGATCAGATATTCTTGCTCCTCACATTTTGAATATATTCAACAACATCATTCAATGTGGTTTCCCAAATGATTGGACCACTAGTATGGCAGTACCTCTTTTTAAGAGCAGAGATGTTGACAACCCAACCAATTACAGGACCATCATGATCAATCCCTTATTTGCAAAGTTAGTTGGTAGCATGGTTGAACACAAAATCAGCAAGTGGGCAGAAGACAATGAGAAGAGAGCAAAAGGGCAAGCTGGTTTTAGACCTAAGCACTCCACCTTAGATCATGGTATTACTCTAAGACATATCATTGAAAAAGTGTGGGAGGAAAAGAAATAATTTTTTTGTTGTTTTGTTGACTTCAAGAAAGCTTTTGACACAGCCTAGATATAAGTTATGGTGCAGAATGTAAGAGCTTGGTATACCATTGCAACTTAGAACAACAACTCATAGACTTTATTAAAAGGTACGTATTAAAATCAAAACCCAAAACGCATTTCGAGAGAGATTTAGGAGCGGCATTGGTGTTAAGTAGGGTTGTCCTCTATCACCCACACTCTTTGATTTATATATATACCAACTTGAAGAATTGTTAAATATGGAGGGTGGTGAAGGTATCCAGATTGGGTGAGTATGTTATAAGGCTTCTTCTATATGTTGATGATATTATATTGATTGATATGATCACGTCTTTCTCAAGGATTACAAAAACATTTACTCACACTTAAAGCCTTTTACAAAAAAATTAGGTATGTAAGTTAATATCAAGAAGACCAAGATTGTGATCTTTAGCAATAAGGAAAAGAAATCAAAAACCATTTTTCTTTTAGAGTAGTATTCTAGAAGAAGTAACCAACTACAAATATTTGGGGATTGACTTCAACAAAAACTTACTTGGGAGACTTGCAAAAAAAGAGAAACGACATGAGGGTGGAAAGCCCTTTATGCTTTACAAAACAAATGCAGAGAAGCAGAATTATGGGATTGGAAAACTACTCAAACCCTTTTTGAAATATTAGTTACTCTTGTTGTACTTTATGGGTGTGAAATATGGGCTACACATACCATTATCAAAATGGAAGCAAATTGAGAAGTATATGATTACCAACAAATTTAAGTTGAAAGTTTCGGTCCCTTATGAGATTCTTTTAGCTGAAACAAGTGTAGTTCCAATTGAAGCCATTGCTATGATTCAACTTCTAAGATACCTCAACAAAATTGAATAGATGACAACAAACAGGTGGCCCAACATTGTCTTCAAAGAGCCATTATGCGGAGGAAGAGGTCATGGATGAACCAAAACATCAAGTGGATGAAGAAATGGAATATTGAATGGAATACATGGCCCCAAGGCAATAAAGAAATACAAGCATTTGTTATTGATAAGGTCCGCAAAACTATGTGGGACAACAAAGCGGAAAAAAGAGATATTATCTCGAAGAATTTAACTACACTTGTGACCATCAACAAAAGGCATACATCGGGGCCCTCATTCCGTGGAGAGCTAAGATTCTCATAGCTCAACTAAGGACAAACTCCCACCGATTAGATGTGAAACAGGTAGATGGAAAAGGCCTAAAGAAAAATGGGAAGAAAGACTTTGTGTCTTTTGTTCAGATGGGGCAGTGGAATTAGAAAAACACTTTATTATAGAATGCAGTGCCTATAATGACATTCATTCCAGATATGCAATCAATTTCAAGACTTTGTCATTACAGGTTCTGTTTGATGAGGAGTGGATAACTGGAATGGGAGACTTCATCATCAAGATTAACAAAAGAAGATCTGAATTGGTGAATTCTAAAGAAAGTGGTTTTACTGTCTCATAGGCTATTTTTAGCCTCGTGGACATTAAAAGTTTTCTTTCTTTATTTCTTTCTTTCTTGTTGAAATCCCAAACCCCTCGTCCCTATTTCCCACACCGGTGATTAGTTTACAGTGTCGCAGAGATATAATGTTCACATCGCAAGATTTAATGCCGATTTGTTTGCATTTGCGGATGTGTGGCTAGATTTAAATGCTTGCATCTAGGTTTTTGAGTTTTAACGTGATATGAAAATACTTTCCTCCTCAACAAAGCTATAATGTCCCCATTTCCGAGCAAGTGGCCTAGGAGGCCTTTCATCCGTCTTAGCCTTGGTCATGCCCAAGGGGCTAGTGACATTGATGGTTATTGGGTATGGTTTGCACCTTCATTTCACTTATAGGTTATGTTTTGACGTTGGACACATACTTTGAGGTGACTTAAGTGAAATAAGGTTGTGAGATGCTCCCCTAAGGTACTTTATGTTATATTTAGTCGATGACTTAAGTAATGGGTGAATATATGGTACTTTATGTTCTAATTCTTCATTGGGGTGACTTAAGTGCACTTTTTGGCATGTGGGGAATAAAGTGACTTAAGTTATTTTAATTAATTAAAGAAAATATCTAAGGGGGTGATTAGGGTTCTTTTGGGCCTTTTGTTACAATGAGAAGTTATAAAAGGAAGCACTTGGGGGAGAATATGCATTCATTCATACTCACCTATTTTGATATTGAAGCAACTGTTGTTTTTGCTTTCCTTGCTTATGGAGGTGAAATTCTGCGGGAATCCTAGCTCTAGTAGTGAAATATATACCCCTAGCTAGTAGAGCACTCTTCAAAGTGGTGAAAGATCTAGCCCTAGTTTGCTATTGTGGATTCTATTCAGATCGGGTTGTTAGATTCAAAGTTTCAGAGGCTTGTTGACCCAGTTTCAAGTCCAGAAAGAGAAGACAACCATATTCAGTAAGAGAGATCATCTATTTTATCGGTGCAAACTTCTTGTTATTGCATGTTGTTGCATGTTAGTTTAATTGCAATAAAAGTGAAGCTATTGGTTATTTTCGATTTTATACATTATTGTCATAACTGTACTTTGTTGTCATATTTTTCTATATATTGCTGTCACGAAAATCTGATTATTATTTGTAAAAATTTGGTTAGAAATCTTGAATATAAATTAAATCCGGAAAAGGGATATTTCAAAAAAATTGGCTTCATAGGGAGTGATTTGCTCCGTGAAAGATATCATGTTCGTTCCACTTGTAGGCCGCTCACGACCTCAAACAAATTATTGCAACTTGATGTCATTGTCCTCGTACACATTTTTCTCCAAAAATCTTGGTGGGAATCGATCGGCTTACGAATGGTAGGGCGTCCCACGGGAGAGACGCTTAAGGCCGGATCGAATGAACCTCTGTCTGCATTTGTGGATGGTCTCACCGGGGTTCGAACCTGCGCATTTTCGAGAGGGCCTTCCCACCAGTTGAACAGATCAAATGTGGAAGAACCCTCATGAGGTGACAGAAATTACATGAAATCCGGTGACTATCCGCAATCAAATCTCCAACCCATTGCAGAGAAAGGCACCTATGCGGACCTTGTGGAAGACATGGCCGGCCTTCTTGATGCCTTTGGCATTCAGAAAGTAAGTACCCACAACTTTATTTCATCAATTTACAGTCACTTAAAGATATGGATTCTCCAACCCATATTCCAAAAGACTATTCCTATTTTTGCAGGCATTTGTTGTGGGTAAAGATTTTGGAGCACCCATTGCCTATTACCTGGACCTCTTGTACCCTGATCGAGTGAGAGGCATTGTAACATTGGGTATACCTTACTTGAGACTGGGTGGGCAAGTGCTTCAGATGGATTTGTTTCCTCAAGACTTTTATATGAGACACTGGCAGGTCACTGTCTCTTCCCCTGCTTCTGCAACATAAGTGCTAGCTTGTTTCCTAATGGGCATTTTTTCCTTTTTCTCACATAGGTGCCTGGAAGAGGTTTGGCAGACTTCGGCGGTTTGATGTAAAAACAGTGGTAAGAAATATATATACACTATTTTCAGGGAGTGAGCTGCCAGTGGCCGAAGAGGGTAAAGAGATAATGGATCTGTATGATCCAACAACTCCATTGCCACCTTGGTTTACTGAGGATGACCTTAAAATGTACTCAAGCCTGTATGAAAAATCAGGATTTGCTTTTCCCTTGCAAGTTCCCTACATTGCTATGGCCAGGTAAAGCTAAAAATTGTTTGTCTCTCTGTATTATACGCCCTGTAAAGATATTACAGCACACAAAGTTATATGGTATGCATTTCTGATGTTGACTTGCTGGAACAGGGGCAGATTGGGGAGATCACAGATTATACTGTTAAAGCTCCCACTCTTCTAATAATGGGTACCAAAGATTATGTTCTAAAATTTCCAGGAATGGAGTATTACATCAACAGCGAGATGCTCAAGTCTGTTGTGCCCAATCTGGAGATCAAATTCTTTCCAGAAGGCAGTCATTTTGTTCAAGAGCAATTCCCTCAAGAGGTGAATAATCTTCTCCTTGGCTTCCTCATTATCCAACTAGAAGTTTATTCACCTCACTGTTGATATAATAAGAAAAATCTTATTATATATTTTAAGAAAAATCTTTGGACCCTTCTCAGTGGGCCAAGAACTTTAGTATTATCTGATTTCCTGTGTAAATCGGCATCCCAAACGAGGACGATAACACTTGTACGCTAGGTGGTTTATAATGCAGTGAAGGGAGAAAAAGAGTTTAGACATGTAGGGAACTTGCAGGAAGGAAGCAAATCCTGATTGCTCATACATGTTTGAGGGCATTTGTGGCCATCCTCAGTAAACCAATGTGGCAATAGAGTTGCAGGACCAAAGCTCTTCCAAACTCCTATATGACATAACAAGGATCTTTAGCCAAAACAATCAAAGAGGGAAGAAGAGAGAGATCAGCGAAGGTCTGATATAAAGGCTTGAGCAAGCAGCTATAAATGAAGCATTTTGGGGCATAGTCTGGTATGAGGCACACCCAATGTTGCAATGCCTCTCACTTGATTAGGGTGGAGGGCACCCATGTAATATGAAACCATTGCTCCAAAATCTTTACCCACAACAATTGCCTAAAAATTTGAACGTTACCAGATTTCAGGAAATCCTTGAAATAACTAGGTATTTCAGTAGGATGCTGGGAGTCATAACTTCTTCAGTTGAGCACAGCAGTACATTTGGGCTCGTAACAAAATTTCATTAAAACAGGGATTGAAGGCTAGAGTGGAAGGAGGCTTTATTGCATGGGAGAAGCTTATGTGTGAAACATTAAATTTGAAGCACACTGAATATGTTCATATGTTTTTGACATTTTAGATATCTACACATCTTTTATGTCGATGGCTGAGTTATTTTTTCTTTGTAAGCTGAAAACTTATATCTCAAAAAGATTTTGTTCAATTGCTTCTAAATATATCCCTTACTGCCCTTACCATTCAGCGGGATATCCTTGTTCAATCTATCTTGGATATTTTTCTCATTAAATCAAAGTTTAAACTTGCACTGCAATGATATATAAACCACCCCTCTTTTATGGGGTTATAATCTAAAAAATGAATCCTAGTCCATTCAAAAAAATTAATCCCATATGTGTTAGTAAGCATGGTCCACAACAACAAATATACACCCCAACATAACATGATCCACACCTCTAATTTTTCTCTACCCTAAAGTAACAAAAGCATAATATGGCAAACATTGCCTAAGCTTGTGCATTTTATAATTTAACAATTATTAAGATTTCTTCGTAGTTTTGTTTTCTTAGTGTTTCACAGCTTGTAATTCTTCTTTTGAACTATCACAATATATGCCTTAT
This sequence comes from Taxus wallichiana var. yunnanensis, assembly GCA_018340775.1. NCBI lineage: Eukaryota > Viridiplantae > Streptophyta > Pinopsida > Cupressales > Taxaceae > Taxus > Taxus wallichiana. The sequence goes on from CM031234.1 coordinate 510,671,259, forward strand.
ACATATGTATGATTTCTTGACATATACATGGTGGTGATGTGAAATGTGTTATTTTTTCTTTTATTTATAGAACTGGGTAGTTAACATGTTCATATGTGTTGTAATTGTCCTTCGATTCCAAAAGTAAATCATTAAGAACAACATTATGCGACTATCCTAGGCGAAATCGAAGGTGTCTAACCATGCCCAGCTTTTTTTTCCATGGATCATGGATTGTTTGGTTGCGAATCAAAATGTAGGGTTCTTTATATTTTTGGCTCGGATGAGTGGAGCTTCCTTGTAAATTGTTTAAAATCTAAAATCCATGCAATCAGTAGCTTCACATGGATTAATTTTAATGTTTATGGTTTAAAATTTTCTTCTTAAATACTTTAATGAATAGGACTTTCAAGTCTTGAATTGATAGATAACACATGTGCATCAATGGTTCGCCTTGAAGCTTGAGGTTATTCTCGAGTTGAAGGTGCAAGTAAGGATCGACACATTGCAAAGCAAGACTTTTACCATAGGATAAAACAAATGCCAAAGATAATTACATCGAAAGGCATCTCAAGTTAAAATGAAGCCTCTAGAGTTTGAAAAGGCGCATGTCATTAGGTGGCGTAAAAATGGCTCACAAACGACGTTGATGTACACATGCTTTACGCAACCGCCCACGTGGTGGAGGTTGTCAGTGCTATGGCGGATTTGAAGAAATGTTTTAAATATATTCTAAATTCCCAAATGCCCGTGCACAAACCCTAATCGAAGGCATGTTCTCAGATACTTCATGGGAAGTTTGACAAAAACATTCCGCATTGTGCTTCTATCGTCTCCGGGATTCGACCACCTAATGCCGCTCTTGAAGCTCTCAACTAGAGTGGCGTGCAAGAGGCTTCTTTTATGAAAGACAAGGGGCGACAATGAAAAGGAGTTTTAGTCCGTTGGGAAGGAACTATACTTAAAGACTCTTTACGAGATGACTTTTTCATTAAAAATTGGTTTAATTCGTTTTGTTTTGAGATTTTACTAGTGTGGCCATTTGGATTTGTTTTGTGTTTGTATTTTCTATTACCATACTTTGAGTCTTTTAATGTATGAGATTTTCTCGATTTAAGTATTTCTCATGTATTTTGTGGTTTGAGTGTTTATATTCCGTATTTGGGTGAGTAATCCTGCAAAAAGGAGGGGGATTCTGCAAAAAGGTTCACATTATGCATTTGTTTCATGGCAACAATGATAAGCTTTTCATTTTCAACGATATTGCAGGTGAACTTTTCTTGCTACCATTTTCTTTGAATAGCTTCAAGATTTATAACTCTATAAACTATTATTATTGCCACGATATAATTCTTTTTTTTTTGGTTACTGGTTTGTTTCTTATTATATTGGGCAGTGGACGAATGGGAGCACGCAAGACAAGGCATTGAAGAAGTTTCGGCACCATTCTCGCTTACAACAACGACAACCGGGCATTACACACGCTAAGCGGATGAAACATCTTCTCTGCATTTTACGGTTCAATGGACTTGTAGTATAATATGGTGAAGGATTTAGATGTTCTATTTATTGTTGTTATCGAACCCATTTAATGTTTAAGTGCCACCACCTATTTTTTTTATAAATATGATATTTCAATCTCTTTGATGAAGTGGGTATCTTCCTAACATCAAAACTTGTATGTAGGGGAGAGGACCCTATAACCGTGCACCTAACTTTAGGGGCATGCATATATATGTAGGTATGTCGGTAGCGTAAAAAATTATATCATCATGTAGCGTATGATCGTGCCATATCAACAATTTCGTTTCACGTGTTTATTTGGAGGGAAAAGTAGTTTTTGAATTGATTTAATATGAAGAAAATCAATATAAAGCATTTGAAAGAGCGACCAATGACTGAGCGCCCTATGTGTCACATTCTCATTAACTCTTCAAAAGTGTAATTACCAAAAAGTGAACAACTATTGGTGCTTTTGTGAACAACCTATGGTGAAAAGAGATGTACATGTTTTGGTGTCTACTCGGTTATAGGGTCCTCTCCCCTAGTCAATAGAGATTGAATTTTATCTTTTGTTTCCATTTTGTAATACTTTTGTTTCAGATTTGCATTACTTTTGTTTCAATTCGAAAAATATAACTAGAAATAATAGCCTTCTCAATATGAGAATTAGCTCGTGAGCTAGACGTTTACAATATGGTTTCTCTCGTACTCTATTTAGATCTAGGGCTTTCCACAAGTGTCTTGATAAATGTTGACCTCCATCCCTTGAAAACTTAAAAAATATTGTTTTATTCTTATATATATCCTTTATGTGATACATTAAACAACATAGACTCAAAAAGAAGAGGTTGTTTATGAGGTTGTTTTTAAAGGGTGAAATTGTTTTCACCGCATCCTTTTTCTAGGGTGAACATTACCTTGCGACATTGGGCAAATGTACAATTTAACAATAAATTAAAGCTTTTTAGGGGATTTTTGACATGAATAAGGTGCTCTGTGATGTTGTATCATGCACGATTTTTCTTGATGTTGTTTATGTTGGCGTACATGTATTTTGCTTGAAGTGAACCACTGATAGGGGAGAGACACCAATAGTTGAGCAGGGTCCAATTGTTGATATAGTGTCTTGAATACACAACACCTAATAGTTGTCATAAAAGTACCTGGTGATTAGTCATTTTTGATATGACAACACCCAATCCCATCATGCCATGTAAGATTTGTCATTTTTAAATTGTCAATGTTCAACCATTATCACCCATGATCAAGTATGGGTCCCAATCAAAATGTAGTGTAACTCAAATTTACAATTTTAAATCAATTCAAAATATGTCTTTCCCTCCAATTCAACACTCAAAAAAATATATATAATTTAAAAAAATATTGAACTATGTGCTGGTGAAAAAATCAGGATCTCATATTATATTTAAATTGATTTGGTGGGCCCCTAACTTAGGGTGCACCACTACTAGGTCCTCTCCCCTAATTCTACCTAAAGAAAACATCGGGTTGTTGTCGGTCGTCATTATGGAGAGATCTGTTGCCGACTCATTTTAATTGTTTTTATTAGGCGAACAATGTTGCATTTTGGTGGTCTTATGTCACAATATTTTGACGTCTAATGTTACATGTCGAATAAAATTATTTCGACGGTCAACAAAATTATATAGATATCATTTGACGCTCAAAATTTTAACATGTAAATCAAATTTGTTATTATAATAATTATTGCAAAATTATATATAAATTGAGTTAAATATTACATCCACTATATTGAAAATACATTTAAATGATTTTTAAATTTAAAATTGTTTGTAGGCTTTATCTCGATATGCAAAGTTTTCTCTTTTAAAACCATGGGTTGCAGAAATGGATGGTACAAAAGTCAAGTTTTCTAAGATTCTTCAATGGAATGAAAATGTATATGTTGGTACTACACAATTTCTAACAAAAAATCGTATTGCTCTAAAAACCGATCTTGCAATATGGAGTTAGATGTAAAGTAGTTTTTGGGTCATGAATTGAGGATTTTAAGTCAAAGTGAATGTTCGCCTAAGGATGATAAATTGTTTGTTATTGACATTACTCTTCTTTATGATAGTTTCATAGAAATTGGGGCCTTAGTTTTGCGGTAAACGTTACACTTCATTTTAAAAAGGCATTTTTATAGTCCATCTTCCACACTTTCATCAAACAACATCGACATTATGTGAATATCTCATGTGGATGGCTCCTTATCAACTATGTGTCAATGAACATTAATTGAGGAACCCTTCATTCGATAAGAGAACATGCAATAGTGTGTTAAATATTAATATACAATAGATACATATATTAATATAACTTGTTTATAAATGTATATAAAAGTAAGCAACATTTTAAATTTTAAAACAAAATAAGAGCGATTTAATCTAAATCTTGTACAAGTTAACACATAATTCTTATGCTTATTACTACCAATAATTGAAGGGTTCCCATTGATTCCCCTGTAGGAAGATCTCTAATGCTTATTACCACCAATAATTGAAGGGTTCCCATTAATTCACCTATAGGGGCGATCTCTACATCATACCTTTGCATGCAAAGGAAAACCCAAATAAAAAAAAAAAGACAAACAATTATATACATTGTATACCCACAACCTAATTCTTTGAAAGAATACATCTTACAACTATACAACCATACAACAATACAACATAGTTGAATGTTTTATGATAAAAAAACAAAGTCTTTTTCTACACATTTATGGCTTGCATTTATGAAGGAATGCTTGGCTACGACGGGCTTCGATCGTGTGACCTGCTAAAGATTACACTTGTGGAGAAACAAAAATATGATCATCATAAGGCCTTCACATTGGAATATGAGCCAACATAATGATTGTCATGGGGCCTACACAAATTTATTTTTCCTAGACCAAAATAAAATTTATGGTTGTATGGTTGAAGCCAAGCATTCCTTTATAATGGTAAGCCATAAACTTGTAGAAATGGACTTTACTTTTTATTAGAAAACATTCAACTATGTTGTATGGTTGTATGACAGCTTGTGGGTATAAAATTTATATATTTTTGTCTTTGTTTGATTTGGGTTTTCCTTTGCATGCAAAGATATCATGGAGAAAGGTTGAGGTGATCCTATTTTCAAACACTTGAAAAATATAAGACTCTATTGGAGTCTGAATCCAATCTCCATATCATTTTTGCGGATTGGGGTGGATTGTTCCACCGCAGACCAATCCCATGATAAACAACACTTTTTGCAACTTGGTAGAAGATATGTTCGCATATTTATTCATGCCTAAAACATTGAATGCATCCATTAAACCCTCGGACATGTCTTATCGATTCTAGATCAAGTTATAGACTTAGGAAATCAACGTTTTACAAGGTATGATGGTTACATGTTTACTGTATGTACATACCAATATTATTTAAAGAAAAATATGACAACATAGCTAGAGTGCATTTATTGTGCCCGTTATGAATAACCAACCATAATTTTGCATAACAAAATAAGGCTACCCACCATAATTTGTGGCATGGGTTGTAGTTCGAAATGTGTATTATAGTCTAATAGGTGCTTTTTAGCCATCCACCAAGGTGTAAATCTTAAGAAAAACTAAGTGCTAAGGTATGATGTCGAGATCTTCCAACAAGTGAATTAATGGGAACTGTTATCTAATTCACTCCATCGCCCGCTAAAATTAGATAACAAGCGATTCTTCTTGAAATTGACCAACAAGTTCTAAGATTCCTGCAGATTCGAGTTACTCAAAGGGTCAAGCCTTAGGTGATATGAGATAAATACTTAGTGAATCGAAGATGATAAACTAAGTCGGACAAGCCAACTAAAGAAAGTAGCTCTCGCAGACAATGCTAAGTGTCAACCTGATGCGAGTTCAAAATCAAAGAGGGGAATGAAGCCCCAAAATCCCGTGGGGCTTACACATGGATTCAACTGTAAGGGTTCCACCCAAGAAAAAGTATTCGCATTAATATGCGGAAAATCCATTACTTACTCAAAGGAGAGTAGCGCTCTCGTGGATGGTGCCATGTGTCATCCCAATGCACTTCCAAAAGCGACAAAGAAAAGCAAAGACCCTGGAGATGTGTTTGGCCTCCACGTGGATCTCGCAACAAATGGGCTCCAAGTTCGAAGTAGGTTGCAAAAGATTGGTGATGGGCTAAATACCACATATGGGAAATTATGAAACCTACCTAAAAGTTTTAAAAGCTTAGATCTTTTCAAAAGGTAAGAGGAAAAGGGTCATTCAACCCATTTTTTTCAAAGAACCAAAGTTAATGCACAATTTTGTGTAAAGAAGTATGAACCTGTGAATACTTAATTTGTTCACCTGCACTCAAAGGGTCATTTTAATAGAACAACATAAAAATAGGTGCCGCTGAAAATCATGAGCCCAGAACCCAATGCATAAAGTTTAGATATGTAATAAATATTTGAAAGGTGAGTCTACTTCAAGGGAGTTGGTTGCAAAATAGTTAAGAGGTGCATTAAATGGGTATGGTTCTCACTCCTTGAAAACGGATCATGGGGAAGTGTGAGACAGATCTTGCAATCTACTTCTGTCACTTCACACCATTTACCATAATTGACAAGCAGTTGGAAAATGGTTCAGGAATTATATTCTTATCTTCTTCTCATCATATATATTGTAATCAAAGGTTTTATAACAAATTATTCATATCGGGAGTTAGTTAATTCTTCTTTCCTATCTCAGTTCCTCTTCTGTAAAAGGTAGAGGTCTGGAACTCTAGCCTTCTCTCTGAGCTTTTGTAATAGTGCTCTTCTTGCCTCTTATCTGTTGTAATACTGCATACTTCTTAGAGTAATATAATATGCCCTATGATGCATTTTGTCCATCCTTTGTATATATGTATTGTCTCTGATAGCCTTTATTTCGATGTTGGTATATTGTGCATGTTTTAATGTTATTACTGTTCTCTAAAGTTGTGCTTAAGTAGTTTGAAGCGGGAATCTATGTGAATCATCTATGGCCTGTGGTGCATTTCGTCCACCCTTTTCATTGCTCACCTTTTCCCAATTCAGGAAGTTGTATTTGTGACTAACTTCTTCCCTTTTTGGTGCATAGCCCCTATTTAGTTTCATGCTATGTTTTATTTTCCTTTGAACCTCATCTCCCACAATAGAGAAGATCCAACTTCTTTAAAATCTGGAGGTTACCTTAGGGCACATGTCCCACTAACCTAAGGTATATGAAGGCTCTGATGGTTCATCTACAAATATAAAAGTCAACAGTTTTCCTGCCACGCCCGGTGGGACCATTCAAATAATCCTATCATTTCATTTCATCAAACTGGTGTGTTCTTGGTGAAATTCAACCTTTGGAGGCATGTATAAACACATTTGGTGAATTCGTTTGGCCCAAATGGCCCCTTCTCTGAAAATTACAGACCTTTTCTTTCATCCATCTCCATTCATCTTTCTTTCCACGTCCTTCATTTTCCTTCATTCCATGAAGTTGTGCAATCATGACTCAATTCCCACAGTGGAATTCACACTTTCAATGGTATCATCAGCATCTAATGAGCTTCATGCCTGCTCCAAACCAGCAACATAACTAGTTTCAAAGTTGCTATGGCAACCCAGATGAGCAAATCCAAGACCAGTTTGGCTTTGAAACAATCAAAGACATGGGCACGCATTTGGTGACTACGGTCAATTAGAGGATGTTGGTCTACTAGAGAAGATAACACAAATAGAGGTAGGCATGGTTCAATCTCGGGCCACAACACAAATGGAGGCATTCATAATAGGATGCAGGGCACCTTGTCCATGGGTTGGCCATGTTCCTAGGCACTATAGCTCGCAGGAGAAGCTTGGCTTCTTAGAAGAAAAATATTGCCTTCACTTATGCAGTGGATTGAAGGTATTGAAACATATGGGTGAAGCATGAGACAACCTTGTTGATGGGTAGGTCAATCACCGAATCTTTATTCATCTCCCATCCCACCCCAAGTTTTGCGATATCATACCGCTCCAGATGTTGAGTTCTCTTCTCCATCTCCAAGCCACCCATCCCACCATCCTCCTTTCTTTGAGAAACTCTAACCCCCATACAAACAAAGAACAAATCCAAATCCAAAAGAAGAGGAGCATATAGTAAGAAGTGAATCGAATCCAGGGGGTTCAAATGACGAGATGGGTTCTCAAGAGGTTGCAGATCCTTTCCCCATTCGTGCTCCCCACAAAACAGAGCTCCTGGAAGAGTTTGGACCAATAGGCTTCATATTTCAAAATGGAGCTATATAGGATGGAGAATTAGCAGACTCAAAAACTATCATACAAGAGAGGGAGACCCTTGTGTAATAGGATGACGATAGACTTGATTACTTATAAGATTTGGGTGATGTCTCGATGAAGAAGAGCCCATGGAAATCACAACCTTTGTTGCTTCATCAATCTCGCAACCAAAGTAGCTTACTGCTACTCAAGATAGTTCCCCTGAATCAAATTCAGAGGCTCTAGAAATAAATATCATTGAAATCTTTTTGCTTTCAATCAAAAAGTATGGATTTGTCGTGAAGTTGCTAAAAGGGGAGGAGAAAGAAGATAAGGATGATATCAATGAGGAAGATCTGCAAAAGGGCCTCATCTCAAAGGATGAATTTCGAGAGAGATGGGCAAACACAACGGATTGAGTCCCACCCCATCAAGAGTCTGGCCACACTAGAGCTCATGGAGAAGTGACACCTATCATGCTCACTTTAGAGCATGAGGATAATCTTCAAAGCCCCAAGGGTCACCATGACACCTCCAACCAAATGAGAAGCATTTGGAGGTATTCCTTTTGTTGATATTGCGGGTGGAAGAGTGAAAGGTAAATTTTCACTCTTATTACAGCCATATCTATTGCTAAATTAATTACATGACCACACTTTATAAGGGAAGCTATTTTTCCCTACCTGTTTCAGGTTTTGTTTAGCTTCTCTCAAGTTTGGTTAGCCTAGGAGTAGGAGTAGATTGCTTTTAGCAAAATAAGTTCTTGTGCACACTCTGCATGACTCATTTGAGGCATGTATGATTTATCTTTATATAGTCATGTGTCCATATTACTCCAATAAAATTCACTAGACTTTCCAATATTCGCAGCGGGGATTCGTAGTTATGCATATAACAGTTTAAAACTTCACTCCAAGAAAATGCAAAGCAAATAAAATCAGTCAAGGGAGCAATTTTGTTGATCCTTCAATTTTCTACTCTCACGAAATTTTTTTGCAAACTTTCCTTATGAGAGTAGGAAGGCACAAGGATCAACTAGTGGCTCCAGAAGCAAGCAATGCCACTTCAAATACTCTGGAATCAAGGTTCATATCAGCTCATGGTAAAGATACAGACTCCATGCCCAATAGATAGATGTAGACAATGGGTTCGTCCCAGTTAGTAGGGTAATGGTCCCTCGTGAGTCACCAAAACTGTTATCTAATTTCCTCCACCGCCCGCTAAAATTAGATAACAAGCAGATTCCTGCTAAAATTGACCAAGAAGTTATGAGATTCCTGTAGATTTGAGTCACTCGAAGGGTCAAGCCTTCGGCGATATGGGAGAAAGACTTAGCCGAATCGAAGGTGATAAATTAAGTTGGGCAAGCCAACTCAAGAGAGTAGCTCTTGCAAATGATGCCAAGTGTCAACCTGGCGCAAGTTCAGAAATCAAAGAGGGGAATGAAGCCCCAAAATCCCGCGGGGCTTACACATGGAGTCAACTGTAAGGGTTCCGCCCAAGAAAAATTCTTCGCATTAATATGTTGCAGATCTATTACTTACTCAAAGGAGAGTAGTGCTCTCACGGATGGTGCCATGTGTCGCCAGTGCACTTCCAAAAGTGACAAAGAAAAGTAGAGATCCTGGAGATGCATTTGGCCTCCACGTGGATCTTGCAACAAATGGGCTCCAAGTTTGAAGTAGGTTGTGAAAGATTTGTGACGGGCCAAATACCACGTATGGGCAATTATGAAACCTACCTAAAAGTTTTAAAAGCTCAAGATATTTTCAAAAGGTAAGAGGCAAAGGGTCATTCAGCTCATCTTTTCAGCAATAGAGTTAATGCACAATTTCGTGTAAAGAGTGTGAACCTATGAATACTTAATTTGTTCACCTGCACTCAAAGGGTCATTTTAATAAAACAACATAAAAATAGGTGCCGCTTGAAAATCATGATCCCGAACTTGATGCCTAAAGTTTAGATATGTAATAAAGATTTGAAAGGTGAGTCTACTTCAAGGGAGTTGGTTGCAAAATAGTTAAGAGGTGTATTAAATGGGTATGGTTCTCACTCCTTGAAAATAGATCATGGGGAAGTGTGAGATAGATCTCGCAATCTACTTCTGTCACTTCACACCATTTACCATAATTGACAAGCAATTGGAAAATGGTTCGGGAATTATCTTCTTATCTTCTTCTCATCCTATATATTGTAATCGAAGGTTTTATAAAAAATTATTCATATCGGGAGTTAGTTAATTTTTCTTTCTGTCTCAGTTCCTCTTCTATAAAAGGCAGAGGTTTGGAACTCTAGCCTTCTCTCTGAGCTTTTGTAATAGTGCTCTTCTTGCCTCTTATTTGTTATAATACATGCATACTTCTTGGAGTAATATAATATGTCATGTGATGCATTTTGTCCATCCTTTGTATATTTCGATGTTGGTATGTTGTGCATGTTTTAATGTCATTCTTGTTCTCCGAAGTTGTGCTTAAGTAGTTTGAAGCGAGGCTCTGTTTGAATTGTATATGGCCTATGGTGCATTTCGTCCACCCTTTTCATTGCTCACCTTTTCCTAATTCAGGAAGTTGTATTTGTGACTAACTTCTTCCCTTTTCGGCGCATAGCCACTATTTAGTTTCGTGTTATGTTTTATTTTCCTTTGACCCTCATCTCACACAACAGAGAAGAGTCGACTTCTTTAAAATATGGAGGTTACCTTAAGGCACACGTCCCACTAACCTAAGGTATTTGTCACTCGACAACTCATCTGCAAAGATAACAATCAACAAGAGCCCTTCAATTATTGGTAGTAATAAGCATAAGAATTATGTGTTAACATGTATAAGATTAAGATGCAATGACAATTTTTTTTTTGAATTTGAAATGTTGCTTATTTTTATATAAATTTATAAACAAGTTATATTAATATATGTATCTATTGTATATTAATATTTAACACACTATTGCACGTGCTCCTTTTGAATTGGCACCCATTGATTTTGTGAAAAATATTTTTCCACTCAATTTTTTCTAATTTACCACGTTCGGAAAAATAATTAGGTCCGATAAAAATCCTTGCATTTGAAGCCTAGGAAATGCTAACAAACTATTTCGTTTCAATAAAAAAATTATCTATGTTGATTTATGCTTGCTTTTGGCTTGAAGGATAGGCTCGATGAGGATGATGTGTTTTATGCTCTTTGGGTGCAATACAACATATTTTTTTATCTCTCTCTCTAATTTCTGATTTTCATTGTACTTGGTGGGGAATTAATTTATGTTTATCACTTTCGAGAATGAAGGTTCAGGATGAGCTAGATACAGTGGTAGGCAAGGGAAACAAGCTTCCCTATCTACATGTGGCGGTCAAGGAGACTCGTGATTTCATCCACTTGGTCCTCTCTTATTGTGGACACCAATGTGGTTATGTGTGACACATTCAACCATATGCAAGCTTCCTATTTATAGGCAGTGATGTAGGAGACACTACAAAGCCTTCGAGGGTGAGAAGAAATCCGAAAATCAAGGTCACTTCCTTGAGTCTTTCCCCCTTAGGCATGGGTCATCAAAGTTTCTCAATAGCCTATAAAGAGTTCGAATTTAGCATCGTGTATGCCATTTAATTGTGTTACCTCCTCTACCAGGCATGTGTAATGTGCGCACGTTTATGCTTTCTAGCGGTAATGTTGGTGATCCCATTTACTAGCATCAAGTGGATTTGATTTATGTCCTCCATTTGTCTTGCAAGATATCATCCTCTGTTTCGCATGTCTTTATTGGAAAATAATTTTTTTTTCGATTTTCCTACTATTTTCTTGCTAGCAACCATGCCAAAATAGTTGGGAATGACAATGTCAAGGTTCATAGACTTGCACTTCCACATATATTCTACATAGGTTAAATACAAGAATATAATTACACCTTGCATAACACCGCACTCATTGCTGAGAGAGTATACTTTGCCCCTCCCACTTGAAAAAAAATACATCAACATGATATTTGTTGACGTCCCTTACTCAAAGTTAGCATTTATCAAATTCCAATGACAAATTTATTTCCTTCAAATTCAACCATTCACTTCTCCATTTTTCGCTCCTTCGCACAATCCCTTTCGGTGTTCACATTGCAGACTGCTTGCATGCAATTACTAGTCGATATTCAATTTTACTTGTGTTCCTCCTTCAACGTATCTATTGAACTTCTTGGTGCAATTGTTAGTTGTATCTTAATTACATATCTATTGAAAGGTAAATGGAAGGTTATTATTCCAACTAAATAACAACATACTAAGGAAATTGGAAAGACTTAGGAATGTAATTTTACACATTGCTAATATAAGTCTGAATTTCACTAAATCTTTCTCCATTTACATAGTTATTCCCATTCATATATAGTTTTGAAAAGGGTCGTGAAAAGTCCAAAGACAACACTAACCAATTTTTAGTTCTTAAATATAATATATTTAAGCATTGTCATATAACTTCCACCTATCCTTACATGTTTTTACACTCTAAAATGTAATAGGTAAAGGTTATGATATGATTTATTTCATTACTTATCATTAAGTGTAAGCAATGTTATGTGCGAGAAAATTACGAATAATTTAATCCACATTTACCGTATAATCTAAACATAGTTATTAATGTATCAAACAATGATAGAATAATGAAATAATAACGTCAAATCCAAGAAGGGATGAATAGTTAGCATAAAGAGGTAGTGTGTCGACTAGATGAAAGAGATTTTATGAACTTGTAAATGATTCATTCCTAAGACTATAAGCGTAAAATGCTCGTGTGAAAACATACAACTTTTGTTATTCCGTAGTATGGTCTACTCATATTAAATATGGTTTTGAACATGTGAGTAGTGGTTTTTTTTTAACTTCCCATGCCTATCGTTAGTCTATAACTAATCATCGGTATCTTTCAAGTAGGGTCTCATGCAACTTTGACACCACCTATAATGACCTGCAATAAATATAATACGTTGGATACCTGTAACAAATTTCATAAAATGATTAGATAACGAAAGGAGAAATATGTGTGTGGGTGAGGTGAACTTTCCTAGCGGTCAACCCTTACTAAACCAATCCATACATTACACAACATACCCTTGACCAAGAGCAAACCTCATATAATTCTCCTAGTGGTAATGCAAGTAATGTATGCAATCTCAACCAACCCCTATTCTATCATTGTGTCTCTGAGACACAATGAGTAAAGCAAGTATAATTATAGATAGAATAGAGATTTAGCTAGTACAATAGTGATATAGTGTGATGTGCTTCAGATGGTAAATTGATTCCCTTTTCACTTAAGACCTTTGTGATGCTTGGAGTGAATTAATTTTGTTAAGACATAATTCTAGGACGTTTGAATGCTTGTTAATGAAAGAAGCTAGGCTAATTAACCTTATTTGAGTGCTTCATACCTATGCGGTGATTATTCTAAAGGATGTTAATTTTTAGGAAGATTTATGAGATCCTTAAGTGCTTTAGTGTTGATATTTTGCAATGTATGCTCTTGAAAATTCTAGGTGAGTTATGAAGTGCATTTGATTTGTTTATATAGACTTTCGTAGTTTAGGTATTCCATTAAGGCTAACCTAGGGAGGTAAAATAACACATAGTAGAAATTAATATTAAGCGAAGATTTGTTGGAAGAGAGAGAGTATGACATTGTATAATTCATCCCAGCACAGGGGTATGACTTGGTCATATATTGTACGATCCCATATAGATATTTAGTTACGACATAGTCGTCGAATTCCTAGAAAGATCTACTACTTTGGATAAGTGAGTTTGCATGAACGAATGACATAGCAATATGTATATATTATAAATTCAAATGGGGGAGATAAGCATAGTCTAATTACACTTATAATGTGATCATATGTCATAGTATAAGAATATATACAAACTTGTCATTGTAAAAGAATAAGCTACCAAACTAAGTGTCTACAACTTTGTAGTGAAGTTTTAATACTCAACCTCTATATTGTTTAAGAATTCACCAAAACATGAACCTATAACTTAAAAATCACTATGATTCATTAACAATCAATATAAGTACCTACCCTTTCCCTCCAAGTTTCGATGCATGTTGTTGTGTTCATGCCAAATACCCTAGGATAACCCTCAAAATTTTCCAATGTTTAGGGTTATTCGCGTATTAATATAGAGCGACTACTCTCTTTCCATATAATATTTGAACCATCATTTCCCCCTTTTTCCTATAGGATCATGTTTGTAATTTCTACATCCACCACTATCTTGCTAGCAACATTTCCATATTCCTTATTAGGAACATCAACCTCTATTTGGCTAGGAACACTATATCACTCACCTTGGTAGGCATGTCCACCACTATCTCGGTGGCAACATTTCCTCCCACCTCATTAGCAACATCAACCACTATCTCAATCGGGACATCACCAATTTCTTGGTACAAACATTGGCACGGGTACCCACTTCACTAGGAATATAAGCTACTTTCTTGCGAGGAACAATCACATCCCACTTGGATAGAAACTTTGATACCCACATCTGAAATTTCATAGTTTTCTTAGAAAAGAATGATTATATGGTAGTAAATTAATTTGAAATGTGAAACCTACTCACTACGTGAAACAAAATTACTTGCATGCCCACGTATGCATATGGTCCTCTTTCGTGCTCAAGAGAATCTTTAATCAAAGCTTCATTATTTAATTCATGTATATCAAAAAGGAAAGTATAATTTATTTTCTTTATTATGTGAATCCCGAATTAAAGCCTCTAAGCATTGTAATTGAAACTACATTGACTCCCAAAACAATCCTCCAATAGGTGCAAATATAATCTTTGAGTTATTTCCAACTATGGAAAATCTAGCGATAAAAATGGGCAACAATGCACATGGCTTGCAGCATTCTCAAATTGCATGAACGTGCAACTATTACGAAAATTCATTATTAACCTCTTAACCACCCTTTAGAAATCACACAAAAACTTTTCTAACATCACCTATTTAAATATTCACATTTTTAGGATTTAACCACAATGGTTTAGGGAATTGATTTAAGGTTTCCTTCATTATCTTCACAAATTTTATTTGAAATCCCCTCTTATTCTCACCTTTAGCCTCATCTACTATTCAACGTCATCTTCATGTGACTTCTTTTTCTTCCTCTACAATAATGGGATACATACAAGACATGAAAAAGTAGTTAAAAATATCATATATAGAATTCATGCTAGATTTATCGGCATGGAATTAGATGACACAATAGATGTAGTGTTAGTGACTTGCATTTTCATTTTCTCCATTCCTATCTTCAACATTATATGGGTGAGAGTTTTCTTCTCAATTATCGGGATCATATTTATTTTCAAAATTTTCATCAACATCGAGAACAATAACATTTTTTCACAATGTCACCAAATTCAATTAATATTTAAACACTCCACGTAACAACAATGAAACTCATACATGACATGGGAGGGCAATTGACACTTCTATGTACCAATTTTTTTACAAATTGAGAGGGTTCCTTGATTTTCTTCATGTGTTTTCTTTCAAAATGAATCCGCATTTTCCCACCATTTCCCTCATTTTTGTTTCCACCCTTTTTGGTTTCATGTGATTATTTTCTTCCCTTACAACAATGGGCTATACATACAATACGAGACTATATATATATATATAAAATTCATACTAGATCTAGATGTTGAATAAACTCCCATTTTAAACCCTCCAACCATGGGGGAATTGAGGTATTAGACTCGCCTATAACACTAGATTTTTCTCCACATAAATAAGGAGCCTAAGGTTGGCCATTCCATAGCATTTTCCATAAAGGACTTCTTCTAGCATGGTGAGAATATAATTTATCTACAAATTGATCATTGAGCAACAAGTGGGTAAGATTCAAGGAGGAAGATTCCTTTATCCAAACCTCTAGAAGTGTAGTCAACCAAATGATAGTTAAATCCTTTTGTCACAAGAACATCTAGAGATGTAGCTAGGGATACCCTTGTCTAATATATCTAAAGAGATCAAACATTGTATATTGAGCACCATTGATGGTAATGTGAGAATAGAGATCCTAAAAGAGTGTGCTAAGAATATACACAAACTTGGGGCCAAAGCAAAGAGCATGTAACATAGAAACATTAAATGACCATTTAATCCTATTATAAGATTTTTCAAAATCAATCTTGATAAAAGAGCTTTGTGCTCAAAGGTTCTAGCTCACTCCACACATTCCACAATGGCAACGACATTGCCTAAGATGTATTTTTGTACATGAAACTTATTTTCTCAAGCCAAAGAATGAGAGGAAATCTATACCTCAAATGCGAGAGCAAAGGCTTTAGCTATGATCTTACATGATACATTCAAAAAGTTTTCTTGTTACCAATCCGTTATATGCTCAAGGTCATTAGCTTTTGGAATGAGTTAAATGTTGCTTTAATTAATAAGATGTCATAAAACATTCATTTTAACAACCTCGAGATATAATTGGTGTAAATTTGGTCCAATAATAAAAAGAGATTTGATATTAAAAACACGCAACCAAAACCATCAATTTCTCGGACCTTATTACTCGTCAATTATGGGACCACCTTATTGATTTGTTTAATAGAGAAAAGGTTATCATAGACAAACCTTTGAGCATTAAAATAATGACAAGGAACAACCTAAAGACATGATTGGTGTTTATTCTTATGAATTAGAGAAAAGGGTTGAAGGGTTGAACGGTAAAGACAGTATGGTAGAGGTCAAGAAAGCAAATGAGCCTTAAATTAACTTCACGAATGGCTCTAGCCTCATCCACCGTGTTTTGAGAGTGAATAAGGATAAAATTTATTTGGTGACTAATCGCCACTGAATATGAGCCCAAATTTGAGCAATGTGAATTCATCCTCTTCCAATTTTAACTTTGTGACTTCACTTCATTTATTAAAGTTAAAGGTTGTCACTAAAATGAGAAATCTCGATTCCCCATAAAATTCTAAGGAATTCACAATTTTCAAGCCTTGTGAACTCATCGTCTAAAGATAGAATATTTTTTTTATCGTACACTTTGAGGATGGTGGCAATACAAGAGATAGCTTTCAACCACCAATCAATCTAACCAAACTCTCCATAAGAACTTGGCACTAAATTCCAAATCATCCCAAGGTGGTTAAGATTTTGTTCATGGCTAAGATGAATCATGTTGAGATAATTAATTCCATCCCTCTTCACGCGAATTTTAGTCCATTAAATAAAAAACTAAATGGGGAAATGGTCAGGCAACACAATATTAAAAACCACACTAACCATGTGACCAAAATATTTTGCAAAAGAGAAAACAAATTGCTCGGCTAACAAACCTTGATCTAATATTCTTAAAACCATGCCATTACCTTGTCTGAGGTCGGACCACATGAACCAAGAGAAGTTAGAGGAGTGGTAGAGATGATGGTTAGGGTTCAAATAAGATAGTTTTTTTATGGATGTAAAACTACCTCTCTTTCACTAGCACACCATTGCATAGTAATCAAACATTCATTGTCCTCCATAGAATCCATGTATAAGTTGCCACAAAGGATATAATGGGCCTCATGGGTCTCATGTTATTGGATAAGTCAAGATTACTTATCACCTGGAATCTCCATCACTAAACCATTACAATGATGAAATCAAATCTACGAACACACAAATACAATAATGCACAATATGATATGTATTCATGTATGTGTTTGTTAATATTACAATAGGGAGTATCCACAAATATATAGCTTGGAATATTTCTTACTTACAACAATAAATTATTGCATGAAATAAATATTGTTGAAATGGAATATTATACTTATGTGAAAATATTCATAATTTCCAACAAATAACAGATCTCCCAAATCAAGCTTAACCCCTTTGTGGGTGTGAACACAAATCAACATCAACATGATTTAGAAATAACCAAAATTACTTTCCAATGCGAACACACACACCGTAACACCCTTAAGCATAGAATGGGGAGTGAGAAAAGAGGAAGAAAAGAGACTAATGGGTCTCGACAACTAGGCCTAATGAGGTACCCATGTACAAATACACATTGAAATATGGCCTTATAGTAACAAGATCATATTTCCGTAATATGTGGATTTCAAGTCATCAGTAACCACCAAGTCATATAATAATCGGTACTTTGTACAAGGTTCAATTTTAAAAATAATGATAAAAATAACTCGACAAAGAAGAATTATCATGGATGAAATGTATCACAGCAAGACACCCAAAAACCAAGAATACAACTAAAGTGGAGCGAGAACTTATGTCACAAGGCATCCCAAAAACATGACTCAAAGAATAACCACGGTGTTGAATTAAGTGCACTAGATGGAATGAATCCCATTAAACATAAATACACTTAATGAAATCAAAAGTCAGAAATGATCTTATAAGAATATGTGATCCAAAGTCGCTAATGTTGACAAGTGTTGCAGATGCCAAACTTATTAAACACCGGCAATGGAATCCATTGCTCTTCCTAAGAGCTAAATTTCTACTAACCATATGAAATGTTTAGTAGACACGTGTTCACTTAAAATCATTATGGACTAGTGGTCCGGATCCACTACTCGATCACAAAAAAATAAATAATTGATCATCGTAATTCACCATAATAGCTCCATCTAAGGATACTGTCGGAAGTGTCGATAGTGAAAGATTTAACCAAACTTCAAATTTGATTTACTTGTCGAAGATGGAGTGTTTTAAAACCCAAAAATAATTTTCAAAGTAATCGACATGACACTCAAAGCAAGATCAACACCATACCCACCCATATTGTTGAATGAGACAAGTTGACATTGGAGTTCACCAAACTAGCTACACTTTAGAAGGAGGGAAAGCTCAAATATAAGTTAAAGGAGACTTTCAACATGTTTGAAAACTACAGAAAATACAGATGAAGTATACCTCTCAATAAGATGGCCTTAGTGGCAATGGGAAAATCATGCAATTGAAGGAGAGAAAAGTGCTCAAAATGGAGCACATCCGCATGACAAAAATCTATTTCTCTGTAGACTCAGTGTGACTACAAAATGATCCCATACAAAATAACATCACCAAGTGATGCATAAAAAATATAGAATGTCATCAATCTCTAAGGACACCATCTGAAATAGGATATTTTCTCTACAACTACCAAATAAAATAGCTCAAACAACGAGGAGCATTACAATGTAGGAGGAATTATGAGCATAACAATAAGTTAAATAGTGGAGGATCCTCACTTGTATTTCCATATTAATGAACATTTATGTTGCCACCAAAATTGATCAAGTCCATCCCAAATGAACATAGATGGTTGAGGAGGATTCTTTCATATGATTTGGCACAAATTTTGTAACTAGACGAGGAAACATTAGAATGTGTCAGGTTTGATCATTTATGACAACTAAAATCTCTTGTTACTTAAGCATGAGTGAAGGTGCAAAAAAACTCATGATTAGCTCATGATCCTCACTAAGAGTCCAACAAAAAAAAATAGTAACTTATCAACAAGTGATCCCATAAAAGATATGTTACCTACTTTTTAACCAATGTCGTCATGAGAATTCCACTTAACAGGTTATATAAAGGAAACAATACTGGGAATGTATGTCAATACCTCTACCAACAAATCCCATAAAACAAAGCATTCAAGAACCAAATGTAGTTGTGTGCTTCTCAAATGAGCCAGGAATGTAAGCAGTTAGAGTAAAATCAAGATACACAGAATGTATAACTATAATAGGCACATGATTTTAAACATGTGCAACAATAAGAGCAACAGACATAGTAGAAAAAACTACAATAAGAATATCGATAGCAAGAAGAGCAAGCTCAGGCACTAATGAATCATGGTCAATAGGTACAGGAACAATAATAGACCAAATGCGGGGTAAAGTAGGTCCACGGTAGGAGGGGAATGTTTTAGGCTCGCAAGTTTTTGTTGCATGGAGCATATGAAATCATCTTTACTATGCATGAGGGAGTGAAAAGAGAGCTTTTCCTCTTAAATTTTTTGTTCTCTCTTCCACAAATTTGACAAGGTTCTCTTGAAGTGCACACACTTCGAGAAAAACATCTCATTCTTAGATTATAATGCAAGTTGTAAATAGAGAAAAGTGACAATAAATGAAAAGTTAACAAACAAACTTGCAAACCTTCTTGTGACCTTTCGGTGTAAACCTCGTGTAGGTTGTAAAAAACTTCGTTTGTGTAACCTTGTAAATAGATGTGGGTGATCTTGAATGACCTCTAGAATGTGTTGACCAATGCTATGAACACAGGGATTTGGCTTGGGTTATTGCTTCCAAAATAGCAGAAGTTGGAATACAATTTGACAGAGTAAGTGTGTTGTAAATCCAAGAGGGTTTGATAGAGTGTAATCCTACATTTTATAAAGGTAGAAGTAGTTGGAATTTGGTTGAAATGGGTTGAATGCACATGCTAAAAATAGCATTGGAGGAGGTTGCAGCAGTTCTGGGGCATTTAGGGGCAATAAATGAATTTAGTGCAGAATTTGCATCCAAAAATGTAGCTACACGTGTAATTGAATTTCCCCACCTTTCTAGGATTCTAGAAGTGGAGTTGACTAGGCTTGATATGTGGAGTTGATTGGGATGAGGAAGTGGAGTCCATGTGGGTCTAAAGTGGTTGTTGAATGTGCACACTTAATTAATTAATCATTTAATTAATAAATGATAATTAACTTAGCATAAGGGGGGACAAAGGGTACTAGGGATTAATTTAATTAATCCAAAGGGTGCAATGTGTATGAATTAATCGATTTAATCAATTAATCACAAATGGGTGAATAATAGGGTGTATTGGGATAACATTGGGAACAAGTGAGTGATTTTAGGGTGTCACAATTTCCCCTCTTTAAAGTGTTATTGCAAAGTAATAGTGTTTTTAAATATAGTAGACACATGTAGATATGCGAGCAAAAAGATGTGAAGCACTTGGATGCTCCAAAGAGTATGAAGAAATGAAGCATTTGGATGCCCCAACAAGTATGATAGTAGAGGAATGCCCCCTCAAGCGGGTGGATGATGCAAACAGGTGATGGATAACCATTTGATAGGAAGAAAGCAAGGGATTTGAGCAAGGATTGGAAAGAATTGTTCTCGTAGCATGAGCGTCATGTGGAGAATAATCTTAGAAGAACCTTATTTTTACTAATGCACAATAGATTGTCACCATGATTATGAAATAATCAAGATGGTTAACCCAGATGTACATAAACAAACACACACAACAAAGAAAAGATAAAAAGGAAAACAAACCCAATATAAAGTAGGTGCCGACATCAGGGTTATAAAGGAACCAAGATGTAATCACAATACTTGCAAGTGGTCCAAAAAAAACATCGACAATGCAACACAAAGTTGAAAAATAAGACAATCGGTTATGCCCTAATGTGTGCCACAATGATGATTAAGTAGATACAAAATGATCCCAAGTTGGAATAGGATCAAACTAGAAGAGCGGAGTTAAAGTGACTCCTTATGAAACTCTTGTTGGATCCGTTATGTAAATGATCAAAATTTAAATTGCCCCAGGAGAAGTTATATCGCGAAGGAAAAACAATTTTGTGACTTTCCCCAAGCAGAGTTAGCATATCATGCAAAGGGAAGAAAGTGATAGTTGTAAGATCGGAACGATCACTAGGGTAATAGATAAAGGTATGACATTTATCAAGATTGTATTGAGATGTTGAAAGATTCACTTCAAGGGTTTTCTAATTGTAGGATTTCTATGATAAGTGAATGTTTGTTTAATTTTTTTGGATTTTTTGAAATATATAAAAAAAAATTGATTTTTTTTTTAATTTTTGAAAAATTTCAAAAGTTTGAAATACAAATGCAAACAAACATGAATACACAACAAAAAAAAAAAAACATTCCATGGCTTAAATAAACCAAGAGGAAAAACACAACACATGCAAGTGACAAGAAAACATGAAACAAGCATTGAAAACAAACCCAATATGAACATGAAGGAACCACACCAAAGTTATATGTGAACTAAGATGCAAATAAATTTCTTGCAATTGGTCTACAACAAAGGTAAACAAATTACAACAAAATAACAAATTGAAAGAAGCAAAAGCATCATCACAATGTTGACAAATTACAATAGTACAACACAACGTACAAAAATGACATCTAATGACACTCTAAATGTGTTCCACATTGAAGAACTAGACAGATTTGATTCCCCCAAGTGATAGCTTAGAATGCGAGAGGATTGAATTGAGCCAAAGAGCGGAGTGATACTTAGATACTCCAAAAGATACTCTTGTCGATCCTATTAAATTTTGATTTGTAATTGGATTAAAATGTAAAATCCAAATGTGCCCCAAGAAAAGTTATATTGTGAAAGGGTAAAATGATTTCCTCAAGCATAGATATACACCATAACCAATAAAGATGATTTGGAATGATCATGAGGAGCGTCATCAAATGGAGAAATTGTTGAACTGTGTTATATAGTTGCTGAAAGTTTGATCAAACATTATTTGAATGTTTTGATTGTGACAATTTTATATTGTTTTTTTGGTTTTGGAACAATTTTATTTTATTTTTTATTTTTTGAATAAATTTGTATTTTTTTAAAGTTTTGTGAGACATGTTTTGATTTTTTTGATATTTTACAACTTGGTAAAAAAAAGTTGCACTACTTGAAAGAAGGTGCAAATAATTAGAATAATTCCATTCCATTGGTAGAAATGTAGATGATAAGATGATATGGTGTTTCACTCCACTCATGGCTCCACGTAACTAGGAAGATGTGAGGGCTCACTCACGAAGAGAAAATAATAAGGACGTGAAAATGAGGTGAATAATGATATGAAATTTGAAGATAATGGATGCGACGACACAAGGTGTAACAATGATCCATGTGAGAAAAATGTAACTCATCTCTAGTCAAGATTATCTGACTGATTCCAAGATGATTCCACTTTATAGGTTTTGACTCAACTTAGATCCGTAGATGGCCTATTGATTGGCAAAATCTAGTTGAAGGAATTGTTGTCTCTTTTTAACATGAGAAGCTAAATTACTTTTGGGGATTTTTTTGATAAGTACACTTTGATTAAGATTTCATAAAGGATTTATTGACTAATTATTTATTGATTTTTTTAAGGACCCCTACATGTTGCCCCATGCCATCAATAAAAGGCAAGGGCTCAACACCAAAGACAAAATGTAGGTGAGTAAGGGATTTCTCTGTTCCCAGTCTCATACTGCTAGTAAGAAGTATGTGCTTATCACCAAATACTGTGAAGGATGAAAGGTGTATTGATTTTATAATTTATTTTATTTTTAGATTGATTTAATTTTCCTTGTATGTTAATAGTGTGCTTGTTGGGAAGGAACATTCTTCCCCCAAGTCTCAACCTCATGTGACTAGTAAGACGTAAGGGTTCAACACCGTAGATTGAGATGGGTGGTCAAAAGGACCGGTAAAGAAGTTTAGTGCTTTCAATTAAAGAGAGATTATTTTAAAGGAGGATTTTCCATTAGTAAGCTTCAAGACAAAACCGTAGGTGAAAAGATCTGAAATGGTAGAAACCATGACAAAAATGAGACACACAATGCCCAAGAGGAACAAGGTTAACATGTGTCATAATAGGTGAAGAAGGAGAATATATGATAATGGTATGATTAAGATATCTCCAATAGATGGAATTCTTAACATTATTTGTATGCACTTTTCCATTTCCGACTTGTAAAAAATGCTTTAATACAGTTTTATTCTCTTTTTATGACTTTTAAGTTTTTTGAATGTTTGAGGATGAGATTTGAAATGGACTCATCAAGAAAGAGGTCCATGTTTATTAAAGTTGAATGGTCTGAAATGTCGAGACTTGTGTGGATGAAATCCAAGTCAAGAGAGGGAATCAAAGATTTGATAAGTCCTAAAATACGAGACTTGGGCGAACAAGATCCAAGTCAAAGGATGAAATCTTTAATATTTGATAATTCCTGCAATATGAGAATTGGGAAAACAAATTCCAAGTCAAATGAGTGAATCAAACGATTCAATGGGTCATGAAGTAATAGACTTGGGTGGACATGTTCCAAGTCAAGAGATGTGTGATTAGATGAGTCTTTGATGAGATCGAGAGACAAATGCAATGTTAGAATAAGGTTGTTGATGTGGGGAATATGTTGAGATTCATATTCACCTGTGAGTGAAAGAGTGTGAGGAAAGAAGGATGGATCTCTAGATGTACACCTAGGTTTCTTTAGATGTCATAGAAAGGAGATGGTCAATGTTACTCCTTCTAGGTTATAATTAGTTGATTTGATGAAATATTTACAATTAAAGATTAAAAAGGTTGTATAAGGATATTCTTGGTATACACACCTCAAAGAATGTACTCATGTAGATGTCTTGAAAAGTAGGAAGCATCATTGATGAGATGCTTGCAAGATTGATCATTTGAGGTGTAATGGACATAGAAGGTTGCATTATCGCAAGTGTCCAAGATTGTTGTGGTTGTGTTTTGACAACAAGACTAGAGATGTTAGGCATAGATCCGGAATGGGAAGAATGGAATCAATCTCAATTATGTTGATGATGGACCCTCTTTTGTTATGTCAAGGGTTGAAAAGAGAGTCTTGGAGAAAATTCAAGCTCTCGTTAGGTGTTAGAAGATTTTGTTGAAAAACAGTTCAATGTCTATTTGGACTATAGGAAGAAAATTTGTAGAATAAATAGATTGGTTTGAAGGGGAGATATACTTGACCTGCATCGTGATCTCATTGAATGTCAGTATGAATATAAATGGGGACAACATTTAACTCTTCATTTGAATTTGTGGAAGTTGATGTGTCATCCGATTATGAGAGCTTTTCGTCGAGCTCTATGGAGATGGTTCCATTGTTAATTAAGTCTTGGACATAATGATGAAGAGGTATAATTATCAATAGAATGACCATGCATGTGATGGTATTCACAATATTTAGATGCATTGTATACGATGTAGGATTGAGTTCCCTATTATAAAAGGTATTGTAGGTGGATATTCAATCATGTTATCCTTTACTAATTGTTGAAAGACACTAGATAGACTCTCTCTGAGAGGTGTAAATTGATGTTCAACGGTGCATGGAGTAGTTTTGTCATAATACAGAAATGATGGATTTATAATTAACATTGTTCGTGGATTCACCATGTTCATGATATTTTCCCTTTGTATCATTGTTAGGTGGTAGATCTCCAGCCACTATGTCTCTATTGTCAATGAGGTCTTGATGTAATTGCAAATTTTTTTGCATTTTTCTATTTGATGACCATCAATGCGATGAAAATCACAATATGTGTTAGGTCTATACCAACTTGGCTTAGGTTCACCTTCAAGGAAGGGTTGCGTGATAGGATAAGTGACCATATTGGCACTTGCCTATGTTTTAAGACATTTGAAAGAGATTCCCCCAAAGATGTATATTGTCTTTGATTGTAATCACGAGGAGGAGGAAAGGTTTCTCTTTTTGGAATGGTGACAAATGGTTTAGACTTAATCTGTTTTAATGGATTGTTCTATAAGTTTTGCACGTTGTGATTATCTGACACCATCATTGAAAAAAATATGGTTGTGGTTGATGTACCTAGGTTTATCATGAGAAGGCTATGGTTGTTGTTATTTTTGTGACGATTATGATTGTGCCCATTTTATTTATAATGAGGCTTGATCAAGCCTTTAGAAATGAGGGCTTTTTCGATTTGAGTTCCCTTTTCGATAACTTCCTCAAAATTGTTGAGGTAGTGCATTTGCATGTGAAAGGACAACTTGTCATTAAGGTTAGGGATGAAGATGCTAACCATCTATTTTTCAGGATTGAACATGGGAATCGACTTGTGATTCCTTTCCATCGTTGTAAAAATGTGCAAATCTCTCATTCTAGAGTTGTTTGGCATTGCACAAATCCATCATGGTTATTTCAAATCAAGGTTGAAAGAGAAATTGTTTGAAAAACTTATTAGAAAGGTCCGTGAAGGTAGAAATAGATCCCTTTGGAAGGTGTAAGAACAGTCAAAGCTTTTCCACCTAGACTCTTAGGAAATAGGCGTAAGAGAAAGATGTTGTTATAAGCCACCTCTTGGCATGCCATGAAAAATTCCTTGACATGATCTCTAGGATTGGTTTTCCCTTGTATTTGTCAAATTTGGGTGTCTCGAAAGAGCATGGGAAGGGTATGCGTAATATGTCCATGTCGAAAGGGTATGGACACAATTCATCAAATTGAATTTTTTGAATGTTTTTGCATGCTTGAATAGTGTCCTTCATCATTTTCCACTCTTGAGAAAATGGTGAATTAGTTTGTGGGATGAATGGTGATTTATCATTTGTATGTTTGTTTTCTCGTTATTGGTCTTAGAATGATTTTGAAGGTGTTGTCACTTTTCTTCATGTGTTTAATACCTTTGGTATCATTCTTAGTGACTGTGGAGGATAGATGAGCCAATTATTTTTCCATTGCATTGATTTGATCAAGCAAGGCTTGGTTGGGATTAGAGGATGAAGCATTAGATTTACCTTTATTATCGTCATTTTTTTACTTGGTCCTTCATTTTCATGTTTGTTTGACTTGAATGGTGGACCCTTAGGGGATTTAGGTTGTGATTTTAAGGCTTTAAATTCATCCTCATCAAAGTTTGAGGGAAATATTGTTCCCATTACAAGGAGGAGACGAAGAAGGAATTGGTCCTTGTTTTTTCACAAAGTGGCATCGATGGAAAGATTTTTAAGTTGGTCTTCATCCTCTTCATTAGATCTAATATGGAAAGGATTTATTTTCCTCCATTTAAAAATTACTATAATCATGATGTCATGTTCCCACCATTTTTGAAAGAGGGGAGGAACAAGAAGAGGTGTGATATAAAACTCAACCCTTAGCAAATTGAATGCTAAGATGGAAGAGGGAAAGATGAAAAATATCGACCCTTAGTGAAATGAGTGCTAAGAGGAAGAGGAAAAAAATGGTTAGTTGATTTCCTAAATCCTAACAAAATGAGAGTTAAGAGGAAAGGGACTAAAAGAGGTTATATGTTTACTACTGTTAACAAAATGAATGTTAAGGAAGAAGATGCCTTGATAAGGTGGACGTGATCAACTCTTTAAAATGAGTGATAAGAGTTATAAAGAAGGTGAAATCTTAACTCTTAACAAGATGAGTGTTAAGAGAAATGAAGAAGGGTTGAAAAGTTAAATGTGCTCGACACTTAACAAAATGAGTGTTAAGGAATACAAAGCTTAACAAGATGAATACGATCAACTCTTAACAAAATGAGTGATAAGAGTGACAAAAAGAGGGTGGACTTTGTAACACTTAACAAAATGAATGATGTTAAGGTGGAAGATGGTCTAATAAAGCGAATTCAAGCAAATCTTGATCAAAATGAGTGAGAGTGACAAAGAGATGTGAA
The DNA here is from genome assembly GCA_018340775.1 of Taxus wallichiana var. yunnanensis. NCBI lineage: Eukaryota > Viridiplantae > Streptophyta > Pinopsida > Cupressales > Taxaceae > Taxus > Taxus wallichiana. Next base: position 510,698,447 of record CM031234.1, read on the forward strand.
AAGCTTAACTCCTAAAACATTGAGTGTTAAGAGAAATGACAAAGGGGGGGACTTCCCAATACTTAACAAAATGAGTGATGTTAAGGTGGAAGGTGGACTGAAATGTTAGTTTAGATGATTCTTAATGAAATGAGTGTTAATAAAGGTGAAGAACGAATTGAAAGGTGTTACGAACCTGTTTACAAGGTGAATGTAAAGAGGTAAGAGATGAAAGAAGCTAGTGTGTTCAACTTGCGAAAAAGTAAGTGTGATAAGAGGATACTTAAAACATGATGGACAATGCTCAAATCTTAACAAAAATGTGTTAAAGGAAGAGACTTAGGAAAAATGATGATTTTTCTTGACTTTTAACAAGATGGATGTTAAAAGGGGAGACTTAAGAAGACGATGAAGGATGTCAACCCTTAACAAAAGTGTGTTAAAGGATGAGACAACAACAAAGAAGTGGGAGGACTAAAAGAATGAAAAAATGAATGTTGTCACATGAAGCGAAGCAATGATGATGAGAAGCTCTAAATCTCACAAAAGTGGAGATAAGAGACAAAGGGGAAGTGATTGATTAGTGATCTCAAATCAAATCAAAGTGGATGCTTTAAAGAGAGAAGTGAAGAAATAATGAGGATGTTGACAATGCAACAAAATTATTGTGAAGTATGAAAATGTAAGAATAATGGAAGCGAGATAGAAGAATGTCAATGTCAAATTCAAAAAGTGAATGTGCAATGTGATGAAATAAGGTTATGGGAGAAAGAAAGCGAAAATGTCAGCAATTCAAAAATAAATGTGAAATGCGATGATGTAAGAGTGTGGAAGTGAGATAGAATAAAATTCCATCAATTCAACAAAGTGAATGTGCAATGCGACGATGTAAGATAGTGAGAAAGAAAGTGAAAAATGTTGACAAGTCCACAAAGTAAATGGGAAATGCAATATTGTAAGAATGTAGAATGCTAAAATTTTAACAAGATAAGGTTAAACTTAAGACTTATGACAACGAGAGATCAAGGTGATCGAGAGGGTGCTTGACCATGATAAAGCGAGTATCATGAAGTTAAGACTTAGTGAAGAAGAATGAAAGTTCTCAAGTGTGGATATGGATGTCCTTAACACAAGATTTAGACACGTGTACAAAGTGAAAATATGGATGAGAGAGAAAACATGAATGAAAAAATGAAACACAAGTGTGTAACACGCGAGAAAAATGAAAAATGATGTAGTGAAAGTTTTTACTCTACCTTAGATTGGCTTGGACAAGGCATGGCTTCCTAAGTGGTTCTCTCAACTAGGTATTAGCAGTATACCCAAGCAAGCGTGGTGTTATTTCTATCTTTTGGCTTTACTTTACCCCTTTTGAAACTCTGAGAAAATATATTTCTCAAAATGAATCGAGATAGGGTTGCCACTATGGATATCCATGACTCTAACTCACAAGGCTTTACTAGTCACGTAGGGATGTAAGGTGCCCATTTCTTCACCTGAGTTCCATCAATGTGCCGACTACTTTGGGGTTCTGTGGTAATCCTCAAAAGATTTTTATGGCTTATGTCAAGGCACTTCCCACAGTTATGTGGATGGGTTTTAACCCTTATCCAAACCTGTAAATATAGTGTGTAGTGTTAATTTTATCTTATTTATCAGTAATTTCCTACACATAAGAATTAGTAGTTTGAAGCGCATAAGTGAGGCAACTTGCAGTTAATATTTTTCAATGTTTTAACAACCTTCGTGAGAGTGGGTCCTCTAAGCAAGGATTATAAAGTTTTTCTAGTAGGTAGAGGCCAAGACGACATAAACAAGTTTACGTTTATGATTTCCCAGATCGCTTATAAAGTGCAAGGAAAGAGCATACATGCAAACAAGCTTTGATTAAGTGAAAATGTTAATTCTCGAAAACAAAGAGAAAATGATCATGTTTTTGATTCCCAAGAACACTTACAAAGCGCAAGGGAAGAGCATATGCATGATCTCATAGTGATTTAATATCACAAAAACAAAAAATGACAAAAAAGGCATGCAAAATGCATTAAAAAGTATTAGCGACATTACAAAATGATGAAACGTGTACTAAATGGCAAAAATGAAAAAAATGGATGTCCAATAACCATAGTTATGCAAATTTCACAATTAGTCCCGTTGCAAAAAAATTATGAAAATAATAATGAAAAAGGGGCCAAAATGGTGAAACGTGCATAACAAGTGACTAAATGTGAAGGAGAGGGAAAAATTGAATATATCTAAGCGCCCAAAGCACAAAAAATGTGATAGTTAGTCTAATTTAATGAAAATTGACGAAAAATGAAGAATAAAATCCTAAACAATTAAAACAACCGAACATAACTAATGAAACTAAGGAAGTAAGTTAAGTGAAGTAATAGTAAAAAGGCTAACTAAGTTAAACAAACTAATTAACTAAAATAAATAATTAGCTTTTAAAAAAAATTAATTAACTAAAATAATGTGATTAATATAAAAAAGCTAACTAAAGGTGATGAAATATATAACATAGAGAAAAATATAAATAGAAAAATACACGTAAGCTAATAAGAAATAAAATAAAAAAAAAAAAAAAAGAACAATATGAAACACTAAATTAGAAATGATATAGAAACCTAATTTATAAACGAAACAATAAACCTAAAATGTTAGTTAGGCTCGTGTTGTTTTGTGTCGTGTTGTTTGTGGATTGTTTTTAATTTTTTATGTTTGTTCACTGTGTGCAAGGTAAATGTGGCCAAGGTTCTTGTTAAACGCGACGAAACGAGTGAGTGATATCAGCTCGGTTGGGTGGTTAGGGTCATTTTCGGCGTGGGAAAGAGCTCGTGGTGTCGGTGAGTGGGGTGGTCGGAGGGTTATCGGTAAGAGAAAATCGGGGTGAGAGGGGAGTGAGGAGGCACTTGGGGGTGTTCGGAGGGGCTCGGGGGACGGGGGGGTCAAGGCAGGATCTTGGGATGGGGGTGAGTCGGGGTCTCGAGATGGGAGGTATAACTTAGGTCGGGTGGGGCAAGTGGTAAATGGGGGTATCGGGATCGCAGATCTGGTCGGGGTGGGGGATCTACAAGTAAGGATGGGGTAGGTAGGGAGTAACTCGTAGGGGCGAATAACACGGGGAGTGAGGAGTGTGGCTCGACCGAGCTAGTTGATCTAGGTAGTTAGGGAGTTATTGTAACAAAACAAAATATTACTAAGTTTTTTTTGCTTTTTTAAAATCTTTTTTATAGAAAAAAATCTAACTTTTTTTTTTTTTCAAAAATCTAAATCTATTTTTTTTTTGTGCTAATGTTTTTACTTAAATAAAATCTAATTTTGGATCTTTTTGTGTGTGTGTTGTAGGTTACATAAGTGAAGAGGCAAACTAAAATTAAAAACACCTGAAAGTACATAATTTTAAGACTGATTTTTGCACTCGGAAAACTAAAGACCTTAAATCACCATAAAATTGTTAAGAAAAACAAAAAAATGAAATATTTTTCTTTAATCTTGAAATCTAGTGTTGTATCCAAATGATCCAAGAAACCTACACAACAACACAACAATACAATAACATCAAAAACACACCAATAAAGAAATTAGACAAACAAAAATGAAACAAAAATGGAAGAGGGGTGTGAGTCCCACCAAGCGTGCCAAAATATAAATAGAGAAAAGTGAAAATAAATGGAAAGTGAACAAACTTACTTGCAAAACTTCTTATGACCTTTCAATGCAAACCCTAAATTAGGTGTAAAAACTTCATTTGTGTAACCTTGTAAATGGATGTGGGTGCTCTTGAATGACCTCTAGAATGGGTTGACCAATACTACAAACACATGGATTTGACTTGGATTATTGCTTCCAAAATAACAGAAGTTGGAATGTAATTTGACATAGTAAGTGTGTTGTAAATATAACAAGGTTAGATAGAGTGTAAGCATGCATTTTATAGAGGTAGAAGTAGTTGGAAGTTGGTTGAAATTAGTTGAATGAACATGCTAAAAATAACATTGAGGAGGTTGCAGCAGTTTTTAAGGCATTTAGGGGTAGTAAATGAATTAATTGTAGAAGTTGCATCTGGAAAGGTGGTTGTACATGTAATTGAATTGCCCCCACCTTTCTAGGATTCTAGAAGTGTAGTTGACTAGGCTTGATATGTGGAGTTGACTCGGATGAGGAATTGGAGTTCAAGTGGAGTCCATGTGGGTCCAAAGTGGTTGGTTGTTGAATGTGCACACTTAATTAATTAATAATTTAATTAATAAATGATAATTAACTTAACACAAGGGGGAAAAGGGTACTAGGGATTAATTTAATTAATCCAAAGGGTGCAATGTGTATGAATTAATCAATTTAATCAATTAATCACAAATGGGTGAATAATAGGGTGTATTGGGATAGCATTGGGAACAAGTGAGTGATTTTAGGGTGTCTACACAAGCAATTAAGGGTAGGAATCCATCAAAAGAGGAAACATGAGGAAATGTGGGGCAAACAAAGAACAAGCAACAAGTAATAAAGAGCAAGAAAGTTGTTGTCCCGTGTTTTTGCAAGCACAAATTTCACTTGAAAATAGGACAACTTTACCCTAGTGTCAAAAAATTTCATTATAACCCTTCCCCGACACCTCTCCAAAGTTAGTCCATTCCCTATTTTATTCTTATCCCCCATTTGTATAATGTCCATGTCTTTTATCTCACCCTCTCCCAAGTGTGGAAAAGAATTAAAAAATTCCAAAGGATTCTTTCCAAACAATGTTTTTCGAGATGGATCTTTCGACGGGCTTGGGAATGGCTATTTTTAGCCTTTCTCAAGCGGGTACATATTCTATAGAGCTAATTTAAAGTCTAAAATTCATCAAGGAGGTGTATTCATGAGCCATCATGGTTGTGCAATTGATTTAGGAAGATTTTGGAAAGATTCGAGGTTTAGGAGCAAGTTTGGCAAAAGCAGGTTTTTGAGGCTAAAGAAACTTACACCGTAAAAGGCACCCGAGCTTCGAGAGATTATTCCAGGATCTTGAGAATGAGTTATAGGTCAAAAAAATATCAATCAAAATCTTATTTAGTTATCTATATGGTGGTAATCTCATATTTTACACAACACCCATACCTTGCTTTCCACAACTCATTCTTTTCGTGCATAATCAAGGCGGTCTTGATAAAAATCCCATTTTTGAGAAGATTAAAATCATAATCAGGCCTTCATAACCCTCACATACTTAAAAAAATCATTTCCAGTTAAAATCATATAAATAAGTGCATAAAAATTCATTTGAGAGCTCTGGCAATGCCATTTTCAAGTTCTTCTCCAAGGTACAAGCTTTGTCCTTAGCCAATTTTTTTAGTGCCACGTGGTAGAATAAGGATGAGATGAACTTTTGGTGTCCCTATGTTACTCTCCAAGGGTAAAATGGGGGTAGAAAAATTCACCCCCACACCTTAGGCCTTGTGGTTCCATCATATGACCCCGGAGACCTCCATCAAGCACTTTTGGCTAATTTTTGAGCCCCCTCTCCTTGCTTTGCATACGGACCAAGTGTCACCTCTAGGATAAGGTGAAATTTTGGTGTCTCTCTGTCATGTTCCAAGGGGACAACTGGGGAATAAAAATTCATCCCTCTTTCATTCCTCCACCACTTCCCATGTGACCAAAAATTGACCCGAGAGCTCAAACTAAGCCATTTCCTCATTTTCCATTGCTCGTGCATGTGTGTCATGTGTCACCCTAGGGCTAAGGTGAATTTTTTTGTTCCCCTATGTTGGAATCAAAATTGAATAAGATGGGGTTTGGATCATTCCTACAAATATTTTAAGTCATTTACCATCTCATACATTCAACATTTCATTCATTCATTGAACATCCATAACCACATGTCCATATTAGGTATGTATTAAGCATTCACAACAAAATGAAACAAAGAAGAAGACACATGAACACCATATATATGTGGAAAATCCTCAAGGGGAAGAAAACCCGTTAAATTTTTTTGATATTATACACAACAAAGAAATTTAGTGAAGCACCAACTTCAAAAGGAGAATCAACCCCTAGTTTAGTAGAGCACCAACCCTATAAGGAACACCAACCCATAATTTAGTGAAGCACTCACTTCAAAATGAGGATACAACCACCTAAAATGACTAAGAAATAACTCATCCACTTGATGATGATGATCTCTAAAATTGTTTACTTCGCCACAACTAATGGAGATCACAATTTCAGCTCATATAATCTTTTTCAAACCCTCATTCCTCTAGCTTGCTCTATCTTCTTCCTTTTCAAATTATCTTGGCTATAAATCCTTCCAAAAATTCTCTCTATCCTTCCTTAACCTTTATCTCACTTATTCATCCTTAAAATCATTCCTTCATACCAAAAACACTTCTAGTTTGGTCGCACTTTTCCCTTTAAGAGCACTAGTTCAAAAATGAACTAAACAAGCACTTAAATATGATTTTCTTCTTTCAAAATCATCATAGGTCAGTCCTAAACCTTTTTCATTAGCAATAAAACTTAATTACATACCATTAAATTCATAAAAAAGGTCACATATGACCCATTTAGGTCATCCATGCCCAAAACCATCAAACTTACACAAAAATGCTCAAAACCCTGCCACTAGGATGAGCTAAAAGCTAAATCACAAAAATATTGTTAGCAAATCTCCAAAATCACCATACATGAGTGATATAACATATAATCATCATACGTGGTCACACATTTACTTGGACCATTAAAATAAATCATAACATGGGCCCACTGTCTCATATCCTTCACCAAACAATTGTTTCTAGCAACTTGTCTTCACTTTTGGGCCTCAAGACCACCCAATATTAACTCAATTATGGAATATGACCACTATATGTAATAATAGGTACATGTACATCACATATATACAAGTTATAAACCATTAAATATCTATGTGTTTAATCCACGGCTACTTTCCTTTTCTCTAAATCAAGTCGCCTAGAAACTTGTTTTGTAAAATCAAGTATTTTTCACCCTTTTTCCACTTTCAAGAAATCTAATGTCCTTCAATATGAATAAAATTCACCCCTCTTCACTCTCCAGGTGATATAAAGCATCAACCAATCCATTTCATGCCTCAACCAACTCATTCTTTCAACCTGAGAAGACCTATCTTGAAAATAAACTTACCTTCTTCTTCATAAACTAGCCCGAAATAGCCGTAAAATTAACTCACCAAGACACAAACTATACCAATTTAAATATCTCTGGGCACCTTTTCATAAAATTTTATAACTCCTTCCAAATCCAAGTATAAGGCCTTCAACAAAGCCAATCTCTACAAACTGCTTCTTATGCCTTCTTGGACTAGATTGACCATTAGCCCAACTTGCTCCATCACCACAAAAACCACTTCTAGGCTTAAGAAAAGCATGAAACATCATTATACTTGATGTCTAATAATTCAAAAACCTTCACCAACCTTTAAAAACTCATAATCATCAACTTACCTCATGTAGCTACTTAGCACCCTGTTAGATCAAGCATCCTCCTAACTTGACCCACAAAGAACAAATCATAAATTTTGCATATACCTTATCCAATCATCAAATTTACTATACAAATGGAAATATATCTCGAACCAGGATCACAACATAGCTTTAATAGAGTCCTAAATACTCCTCGTAGCTCTTGATATTGAACTTTTACTTGAAAGTTGGTCCAAACTCGCCGAAAAATCAGTCCTCATAAATAGAGCACACTTTGCACTTTTTTAACCTAAAAATGATTAAAACCTTCATTAACATGTATAAAAACTCAAGGGATAAAATTTTTTAATGTAATCTTCACCTTATTTGGATAACTTCTTCATAAAGAAGCATTTTCGTGTGGGGTCCACATACTTGTCACTAGCACTAACTTACCTTTCTAGAAATCTGGAATATTCTTGTACAACATCCAATCATCACTTTGGAAAAATCAATCAAAACATGGTTGGTATACTCAATCTTCTCCAAGTCACTCCTAGCTAGGGTTTCAAACCAACTTACCTTGTTAACGATCATTCATAAAAACGTGACAATAAAACCACCTAATTTTTTTGTTAAACCTTCATTATTGACATAATAATATATTCCAAAGATCTCGGGTCCCCATGAAAATCATACAATTCACAACAAGCATTAGAAGGTCCACATTTTCTTCAAAACACACTGCAACTTATCCATTTTAACAAAAACTTGCATATCTTCAAAAATATTCTTCAGAATGACTTGAAACTTGTCATGAAGCATCATAACAACATCCTCTAACTATCCATACTCACCATCTAGCCCAAATAGCTTTGAAAATGTCCATCTAATCTCATTTACTTGTGTTTTCTTACTTGTTTCTCACTATTTGCTTCCCAAAGACCCTGAAACACCACAAAACCTCTAATTTTTCACCGAAACTCATCATAAACCTTAGGTACACTATCACCATTCTGCAACCATGCTCTAAAAATACTAATCAGCTCTAAATATCATAGGTCTACCTCATTCTACATGCTCCAAGGCTAGGAATAGGCTGAATGGCTCGACTCAACCATGAAACCGGATGACCCGACCATACCGACCTCATGCAGACTCAAGGATACTTATAACATATCTCATATACCATGTATGACATCATGACAACCTTCAACCACCTTAGAAGGACTCAAACCATAAATTTGTATAGAAAACCAAGCTCTAGGACCTCATAAAACTTTACCAAACTTAACACTACCATTCAATCTTCATGTTTTACACTTTATGGAGACACATACCATACCATGACACCCTTTTCCATAAATATAATTTACATCAATTAAAATAATAACACACAACGGCCAACAATCTCCCCATTTTTAATTGATGACAACCACCTTTAGAAACATTGATGGAAACTAACATGACCAAAGACACCTACTTGACTCTTTTTCATGTTTCCAATGCTTCTCTCCCCCTTTGAAATATATGGAAAAGACTGCAATGACAATGGTACGAGGAAAATTACAACACACAATGACAACAATGAAAAACACAACTTACTTGCTCAAATAGCTCCCCTTGGACTAAACTATCTCCTATTTCACTCCTTTAGCAACATATGAAAATCCTATGGACCTGATATGATGCTCAACAAAGCTTCCCATGAAAATTTTCTCACCATTTTTACCTTCATCTTTGTCATTCATCACTCTCTAGGTCTATATCAATCCCAAAAGCACAATTTTTCCTCCAAATCTAACATGCCTTGTTTTATGACTACATGTCCCTAAACACCAACTTCATTACATTTTAGACAAACTTTTCCAAACTCTAGAAGCTCATATTTAGCATGCCACAACTCCTTAAGGCTATCCCTGGGTTTATATTGCCTATCTCTAGTGGAAAACACAAAAAAATTACTCTTACCTTGATTTCATGACTCATGGAGTGAGCAGTCATTATGCCCCTACCCCGAATCTCTTTCTCAATGTTTTTAACCTTCTTTGCTTGTGTTTACACTAGTTTTAGTCAAATTCCACTTCATCCTTAAAATATACATGCAAATCATCAACTTCACTATTTTTCTTACCTTCTTAACATTTACTCACACAATTTGGAGTCAATAATTGTTCCCTATGTCTTAATGAGAATTATTAGACCTTTATACTTGCCATACAGTAGATTTGTCACATTCATAGACCCTTGACCAAGCATATTTTTTTATTCAAACTTCTTTTTCCACTTTCTCACTAGACTATAAACAAATTAGGCTCCCCCTCAACCTAAGATTCTTCTCCAAGGCATTTACCATGTTCATATTATCTTTTAAAAAATCATCTTGACTCATACCTATTGTAGATCTTCATGACCTCATTCGCATGACTTTGAGACTTCTCATTTATCAATAATAATGTGCATTACTTTGACTTGAAATATTCTCATAAGACTTGCTAGAGACCATTTTTTGCTTGAAGACCTTTTTACAATGTGCCTTGCACTTGTAACCCTAATTACTAATCAAGAAGCTTACATTGTCGCAATATTGCACTCGCCAAAGATGTACAGGCCTATAACATACCTTTCTTGAGATAATTCAATGTCTAAAACATTGTATCATACATTTACATGTTTCCTCATACCTCAACACAATATTAACCATCTTCTACCATCAACAAAACATCAAGATCAAATTTCACACCATCTTCATGTATTGTACATAATTTGAGATCATTAATACTCTACATTAATAGACTCATGACCCTCTAGAACATATACACACAAGCTTCTCATAATTTACCTAAGAGCAAGAAAACACACACATTGATTCCATACACCATTTTCCTAACTGCATCTTGCAACTTGATGACCACATTCTTCCATATCACCGGGAGAGTCATTCAACTAGCCTAAGTGCAAGAAATCACAAACCCTAAAATAAGTCTTATGATTTGTGAATCATTCAAAATCAGATGTCAACAACTTCTCAAGCCACTTTGTGAACATGATTGATGTTCCAATAGGATTTTACAATCCTTGAGACTTCACTTTGAGTTAAGGATCCCTTATACAAACTTGTAGATATGCTTCTTGTACTTTGTTTCCTTCTAATATTGACATTCATGTAGCATCCTTTGTTATCTATTTCGAGAAACTTGACCATTCTAGACCATTTCCAAGAGACAAATTATCTTATAAACTACGTCATCTTGGGGAGTGACAAACCTTTCCTCTGAACTGATTGTACCTTCAAACTTCATCTTAAATTCATAAGATCTCTTAATATCATCATGACCATGGCTCAACATAACAATTTATTTTCATACACAGAAGGACACAGTAATTTCAAGACACAAATTGTCAAAAATATAAATCATACATACCAAATGAGTCTCTTTGACACCTTGACTATTTTGAGTAGCCTTACATAGTTTTGTGAAGTAGCATCCACCTGATCATTGCATCTAGATTTGGATTTATGAATACACGATTACTTTTGACTATACAACCTTTGTGTCATCCAAGGTACTTGCATGAGGGTCAAGGGTAACTATCCTTTCCTTGAAGATCTTGACAGTCCTTATCTCTATTGATAAACATCTTTTACAATGTTTTTATACACTTCTATTAGACCAATTATGTCCACAAACTTGTGACATACTAATTTTCATTTTGAGACAAACTAAACCTTCTCCTAAGTTTCACAGACCTCAAAGGGCATGTATTAACTTTCTTAAAACACTCTATTCATACCAATATTGTAGCACCCTTCATTAAGAACTCAGAGTACATACTAAGACATGCTTATTTTTCACAAGTTCAAACTTCTTATCTAGACCCAACATAGACCTAGTCATACTTAGCAACCTTCCTCGTGACCTTGATGTTATTCAATCTTCAAATTTTGTATAGATTCCTTTCCTTTGACTGATGACTATCTGAAATAGTCTTCACACATAGGTTTCAGAAATCATGATCTAAAGATGCAGAGTTACCTTGAGACCTAGCTAATTTTTTTTCATTCAACAAACCATGATGCACATCCCTTAAACTCTTAGGAACAAACCTGAAGATTACCACTTTACATACCATACATCAAGGATGATCAATCACTTATTTATATTTAGCTTGATTTATCTTAAACTTATTTCACAAACTTGATGGTCAATAAATAACCATGTACAAATTTATAACTCGATCATCTTCTTCGAGAATCTCATCTTAATCATCATGACACATATGGTACTACAAAGCTTCAATTTCATAGGATTACTTTTACTCTCTCAAATTGAACTGTAGCTTACCATTTTAGATTCATTCTGATCTTTTCAATCCATTTTAGTCTTGATCATCAATATTCTACAAAATATCTCGACACTTTCTTCTTTCAATATCTGAAGGTCCTCATTTCAAACATCTCTTCACATGCATTATTTTTTATAACATCCTTCGGTATCTTAAATTTAGATATGGTACTCATAAACTCTTTACACAAATATCCTATCTTATTAGCATGACACAAACTCTTATCTTTGTCTCATACCATCGTCACTTCAATTAGCCCTCAAGAAGACCTTTCATGACTTCAACATATGTTTACTTGACTAAAACGCTACATATATCTTGAGATCATTAGTAGAAAACCTCATAGGTATAATGAGAGAAAATATATCCCCCTCGATGTGCCAATTATCATGAGACAACATAACTTTGTTCTCTACCATTAACTTAGGCCTCCTTATTGAGAAATCCTTCTTAGACATCCAATAAACCTTACATGCTTTGTGAAACTTATCATGTTCTTATTATTCACTCAAAACCTTGTAATCTTTCAACATTATATCTTCTTGATATCTATGGCTTGTGTAGGAAAAGTCCTTACATACAAACTTTATTTAGGGATATGGCTAAACAGACTTGTGATCGATGATGACCTTACATTCCAATCATTGGATTGATGATGACACATACTTTAACAAGCTAATTTAAAAGGCACACACAAACTCACATCAGATGGAAACATAATAGATTATACCAACAAACTCAAACACCTATTAACAAAAATGACACAAGATTCATGGATGGGTTAAATGACATACCTTACAACCTTTGAGATGTCCCACACCCCTATATTTCTTAGCTTCTCAAACACAAAATAATTCTTCACTAACACAAAGAATTCTTCACTTCAACCCTTGATTCATGTTTCTTGTCTTCATTTACATGATTAGACCTCTTGTCAACCTTGAAAACCTTTTTCTCATTTTCCTTGATTGGATCATATTCAACTTTGACTGATTTAGGAAACCAAACCTCCTTCATTTTGTGAGCATCAACCTTATTCCCTTTCTTATATGATTCATGAGAGAAAAACCTTGCAATATGACCCTTGTGATGAAACTTATGACAAACAACCTCTTTCCTTTCCCTTAACTGATCACTCTTGTGATCTTTTCCATTTCTCTAAGGGTACACACAACTAAAAACTTCCTAAAATCCCTTTCTCTATGACCATAACCATTGCAAGCATAAAAATAACCATGAAATTTTACATACCTCATTGTATTTGGTTGTCTAATAGGATTAGGAATTGAATAGACCTTCTTTCCATGAACACCATCATCTTCACTTCCTTTGGAGCTAGGATCATCTCCTTTGTCCTTTACAGTTTGGATCTCTTCTTTGAGCTTGTCACATTATTCTTCCTTGGCCTTAAGAGCAACTTCATACCTTTGATTTTAGACTTCAAAATGATTTTATCCTTCCTATGGAATGCCAAATCTGCTTGTAGATCCATCACCATCTCTTTGAGATCATCTTGTCCATGCATACACACATCACAAGGTTTTTTTCAATATTTCACATTCCTCTTCCTTTGTGCTCAAATCTTAAATGGATTTCTCCAATTGACTCTTGAGACTTCGATAATTTCTTCATCCTTCTTTGCCATGGCTCTCAACTCTTGATTCTCTTTCAGATTTTCTTAGCCATCTTGTTCTTCTCGGAATCTCCTTCAAGTTGTTACAATTACTTCACAAGGACCTACTATGATACCAATTGTTAGAATCACAATGGAATTATAGGGGGTGAATCATTCCTACAAATATTTCAATTCATTTACCATCTCATTTATTCATCATTTCATTCATTCATTCAACATCCATAACCATATGTTTGTATTAGGTGTGTATTAGGTGTGTAGTAAGCATGCACAACAACATGAATCAAAGAATAATACACATGAACACCATATATATGTGGGAAGCCCTCAAGGAGAATAAAACCCACTAAAACTTTTTGATATTATACACAACAAAAATAATTAGTGAAGTACTAGCTACACAAAGGACCACCAACCCTACAAGAACCACCAACCCCTAATTTAGTGAAGCACCCATTCCCTAAGGAGGCTAAAACCCCTAAGATTACTAAGCACCAACTCATCCACCTAATTATTATGATATTTGAATTTTTTTGCCACAACTGATGGAGATCATAGATTCACTCACACAATCTCCTTCAAACCCTCATTCATTTAGCTTGTTCTATCTTCTTCCTTTTCAACTTTTCTTGGATCCAAACCCTTAAAAATATGATCTCTATCCTTAATAAACCTATATCACACCTCTTCAGCCTTCAAATAATGCTTTCATACATGCAAAACACTTATACCTAGGTCTTTTTTTCCTCCAAGACCATTAGTTCAAAATTGAACTAAACAAGCACTTAAATATGATTTTCTTCTTTCAAACTCACCATAGGTTGGTCCTAAACATTTTCATAACTAATAAAAATTAATTACATCTCATTAAATTCATAAAAATAATCACATATGACCCATATAGTTATTTCATGCCCAAAACCATCCAACTTGCACCAAAATTCTCAAAACCCCATCACTAGGATGAGATAAAACCACAAATCACAAAAACATGCTTATTCAAGCTCCCAAATTCACCATACATGAGTAATATAACATATAATAATCATACATGGTTTCAAATTTATTTTTTCCATTAAAATAAATCATAACACAGCCCACAAAGATCCTTCACCAACTAGTTATTTTTAGCACCTTGTCTTTACTTTTGGGCCTCAAGACCACCCAAGCATAACTCAACTAAGGCATGTGACAACTCTATGGAATAATCATGACATTTACATCACATATATTCTAGTTATACACCATGAAACATCCATGTGTTCAATCCACATCTACTTTCCTTTTCTCCAAATCAAGTTGCCTAGAAACATGTTTTTCAAACTCAACTAGTTTGTACCTTTTGATGCCACCTTCAAGACATCCAAAGGCATTAACTAGGAAGAAAATTCATCCCTATTTACTCTCCAGGTGATAGAAAGCATCAACCAATCCATTTCATGCCTCAACTAGCTCCTTCTTTCACTGAGTAGACCTATCCCGAAAATTAACTTACCTTCTTCTTCACAAACTAGCCTCGAAAGAGCCATCACAACAACTCACTAAGCCACAAACGTATAAAATTTTAAATCTCTTTGAATCATCTTTCCATATGATATTATAACTCCTTACAACTCACATTGGAAGGCCTTCAACCAATCCTGGTCTCCCGAGATTTCACCCTGAAATGGGACTACCCCTTTGAAATTTTTGTTGTTTTCAAAGTAACGGGTCATTTTGTGTTTGTTTTTCCTGCAGTTGTTTGCATCACTCTAAGGTAACCCCAGAGAGTCATAAAATCCAAATTCCCCAAGTACCCACATGCTAAAACTCACTCTATCCCTTCGTCAAGTTTTTGTCTAAGAGAATTTTATTTATTTATTTATTAAATAACTAAACTTCTTTTAAAAATAGATTGAGCTAAAATTGAGGATTTAGGTTATATACAATACTTCACCCCATCATTATTACCATAGAACATTCACCTAGGGGGAAGAATTTTTGTAGATTAGCTAATTAGAGAAATTTTCAAGCAATTGCTTCATGACTTCTTTTGTTTTATTTTGTTTTCTTTTTGTCTGTGTTTAGGTTTTTTTCTCTGGCAATTCCTAGCCTATTCATTCTTATTGCTAGATATTTCCACAAGCTTATTGTTTTGTAGAAGCTATCTAGTTTTTTTAATTAACTAATGCTCTGCGATCATCATAGCTCGTAATTCTTTCAAAAGATTGCAAGAAGTTGCTTGGTCCAAAAGGGTACAAAAATGGATTCTATGAAAATAAGAAAAATATTTCCATCAATGCATAGAGCTCAAGAAAATATGCACTTTTAGAGAAAATGACACCTAAAATGAAGCCACATAATGAAAGTTATGGAACATGTAAGTTTTCACGCTTTACATCTTCCTCGAACCTTTCCAAAATGACAAATTTTATTCTATTCTTGTGTTTTCTTCACTAAAAATCCAAAAAGGGAAAGAAATGTTGCCTTTATGCCAGTCGCAATTTTCAAAGCTGCCTTCCACATCCAATTTCCATGTTGCCTACAGTGATGAATTTTCACGCAATTTTAAAGGCATAAGTCACAAAGTCGAGTTGCACTTTTGGAAAAGAACTATCTTTCATGCAAGTCACACTTTTTGGAAGGAAGACTTTAAGATACCAGTGGGAATTTTGGTAGTGGCAGGCAAACATGAATTTCTTGCCTACCTTATAGGTTACTTTTTCCCATCAAGTCAAATTCACTTAAGCTACAATGGGAATTTTGGAGGTAAGAAAGCAGGCAGAATTTCTTACTGCATCATAGGGTAAAAATTCCCATTATAAAGAAAAATCACCTAAAGCACCGATGGGAATTTCTTGCTTACCTAGAAGCTAACTTTTCCCATCAAAGAGGTTTATTCACCCATGTAAGTCACACTTTTTCAAAGAAGGCTATTTTCCATACAAGTCACACTTTTTGGGAGATGATTTAAGTCGAGTGGGAATTTCGGCAGTGTCAAGCATGTGGGAATTTCTTACCTACCTTGCAAGTTGAAAATTGTCATGATGGAGGAAAAACACTTAAGATGAAGAGGGAATTTTAGAGCTGCAAAGCACGGTGGAAATTCCCATCAAGTTGACTTCCTATTTTTAGCATCTACCCCTGCCAAAAAGTGTGACCCACCTTGGCATTAAACAATGCATTTAATGTTATTTATTAATGGATTTTTTTATCTAATTTAGGTGCCATGTATGGAAGGAAAGTCAAAGCAAAAGGACAAGCTAAAGAGACGTCAAGGATGCATGCTAAAAATAAATAAAATAAATTATTTAAAAAGCAACCGTAGCATGCATAATTGGGGCGTCAAATTGGATGAATAGACATGTCTATTAATTAATTAAATTGGTAGAAATAGGAAAAGGAAATTATTAAAAATAGCGCGTTGGAGGTTATATAAGCATGGGATGCCATAAAGGAGAAGAACTTATTTCTTTTTGATGAATATTGCAACCCGGACAGGTTTTGGCACCAAAAGGAGGATGTTGCATTAATAAATATTTTCCATTGTCGGGAAGCTTCCAATTTTGGCTCTTAGGGTTGGAATAACCTAATTTTTTTCATTTTGAGTGTCTGCATGTTGTTATATGTGCCCAAGTGAATTAAATAATATTTTTGCTTTCTTTGCATGCAAGCAAAACCTCAAATTTTAGGGCTGCATGCTTTATATGCATATTTTGGTGATAAAAATAAAGTATTCATGCCATGGACTTCATTTTTTTCTAAATAAATTGTAGGTATTCATCACAGGTGCTCAAATCAATGTCAGGTACATTGAATATCTCTTCCAAATCACAAGAAACTTATAGATCTGCACAAATTGATCCAATTACATGGGATTCTGGCAGAATTAAAAGAAAAAGAGCTCAGATAAAGATTGTTCCAGCCATGTTGAAGCATGATGAAAGAGAAGGATCAACTGAATCATGCATAGCTTCCAGATTTGTTGAATTCATTGATACAAACATAGGCCTTGAATTTATCACCGATTTAATTGAGAGATCCAGATCTCATAATTGCAAAGGTTTCTGACAAAAATTCAATGTCTTGTTTCTAAATGTTCCGATGTAGATTTCAAAGTGCATGGAAAATTCCTTCCAAATAAAGCCTTCATTGAATATACTTGTATTTACATTCACCCAGAGTGATTTCTAGAATTTAAAATTGCTCATATGTAATTAAAAATAAAAATGATGAGTTTTTTCTGAATTATTTACGGCAAACATTGCAGACCGCTTTAATGCATGTACTAGAAAAGAACTGTAAAAGCTTTAAGAAGGAAGACAATTCAAAGGAAATACCAGAAAGTAAATCACAATAAGCTACTTCTAGATCCATTTTGGTGAGAATCAAAGGAAAAGAGTCAACCACATGTAGAATATGGAAAAAGAACAAGACTAGAAGTGTTGCAGCTTTCTTCTAATTTATTTTTCTCTTTCTTCTTCTTTCTCTTATTTTCTCTCGACAAATTAATCAAGTAATCAATTAAATTATAAAACTTAAGTGTTTGGTTTAAAATCCATTACTTGAAGAAGTCAATTACTTGGAAATAGGTGGTAGACATGAAAAATAGAAGGTTTTATTTTTAGTTATAAATCATGTATGTCATGCAAAGAGGAATTCCAAGAGGAAGATTGTCAGTTGTTTCCTTTACAACTTCCACGTGTGCCAGTTTATTTATGGTTTCCTATTTGTAATTTCCCCTCCATAAACTATCAATAGAGGAAGATCCTATAGGTTAAAAATTAGAATTTCTAATCAGCATTCTTGTGTTCTAGACTTTGAGATGAAACCCTTGATAGCTTTCTCAAAGATGAAGAATAGAGAGGAGGAAGATTTCTGGAGAACTTTGTGTCAACACTTGTTTCTTATTTAGTTTTAGATCTTTGCATAAACTTTGTGTTATCTTAGATCTGGATCTCGAAACTTTCATTTTCTTTAAACTATGTATTTCAAGATCTATTTTTTCGTCTATGTACATGTGAAAAACTCTATCAACTATTGGTTAGGTTACACATATCCTTTCCTTTCTTCTCGTATTTAATCATTTCCCTCTCCTACACATATTGCTTACAACTTCTTACTTGCTACAAATTTTCCTAGCTATGGTACATGAGCTACGCAGCTTAAAGTAAAACCAACGATAGATATCAGAAATATAATTGACAAAATCTTACACTCGGATCCTCACTAGTAAATGAGGAATATTTATCTCATGAGAGCATAGATTTTCAATTGTGCATAAAATCTAGCCAAAAATCCAATCTTTGCAAAATACTTTGTATGCCTTCTTAGACTCAAGAATTTACCATTAGTCAACTTTCTCCATCGCCAAAAAAACCACTTCCAGTCTTAACCGAATCATGTAACATCCTTATACATTAGTTATAAACACTCAAAAACCTTCAACAAGCTTAAACAACTTAGAATCATCAACTTACCTCATGTAGCTACTTATCACCCTATTAGATCAAGCATCCTCCAAACTTGGCCCAAAAGTAACAATTCATAACTTTTGTGTACCTTATCTAATAATCAAGTTTGATATATAAATGGAAATATATCTAAACTAGGATCACAACACCACTTGAATGGATTCCTAACTCCTCATGTAGCTCCTGATATTCAAATTTTACCGAAAGTTGCTCCGAACTACCCCAAAAACTAGTCCTCATAAATAGGGCACACTTTGCACTTTTTAACCTTGACCATGACCTAAAACATTTGTGAAAATTTATAACAACTCGAGTGCTAAAAACAATGTCAATTTAATCTTCACCTTCTTTGGAGAACTTCTTCACAAATTGTACTTCTTCAAAAATAGGAATTTTCAGGTGGGGCCCACATATTGTCACTAGAAATAAATTACCTTTCTAGAAATATGGAAGATTCATCTATAACATTAAATCATCACTTTGGAAAAATTAATGAAAAAAGGACTGGTATACTCAATCCTCTCCAAATCACTCCTAGTTAAAGGGTTTCAAACCAACTTACCTTATTAGTGATCGTTCATAAAAAGGTGACTATCAAACCACCTCATTATTTTTATGAAACCTTAATAACTTAACTAATAAGCTATGCCAAAGATCTCAATTCCCCATGAAAATCATATAATTCACAACGAGCATCAGAAGGTCCACATTTGCTTGAAAACACACAGAAACTTACCCAGTTTTTCCAAAACTTGCATGTCTTCAAAATATTCTTTAGAATGACCTAAAATTGTCATGAAGCATCATGAAAACATCCTCTAACTATCCATATTCATCATATATCCCAAATATCTCTAAAAATCTCCATCCAATCTCATTTACATTTGTTTTCTTGTTTGTTTCTCTCTGTTTGCTTCCCAAGGACCCTGAAACACCACCAAACCTCTGAGTTTTGACCTAAAACTCATATACACTATCACTATGTTTCTACCATGCTTTAAAAAACTTATCAACTCAAAATCTCATACCTCTGCCTCATTTTGCATGCTCCAAGACTAGGAATAGGCCTGAAATGACTCGACTCAACCATGAAACCACATGACATGACCATAATGATCTCATGTAAACTCAAGGACACTTGTAACACATCTCATAGACCATGTATGAAATCATGATAGACTTCAACCTCCTTGTAAGGACTCAAACCATAACTCTTCCTAGCAAACCAAGCTCCAAGACATCATAAGACTTTACTAAACTTAACACTACCACTCAATCTTCATGTTTTACACCTCATGGAGACACATACCACACCATGACACCCTTTGTCATCAATGGAATTGACATCAATGAAAAAACTAACACACAATGGCCAACACCTTGTTCCATCCCAAAGGGGACAAGGGGGTAGAAAAAGGTGTCCCCCTTCCTCTCTCCCTCTCACACCTATAAATACCCACACTTAGTCATTTTCTCCATTCCCCCCACATTTCTCCATTTTCACTCAGAAATTTGGAAAAAAATTCTAGAATTCCTCCTTCACCATTTTCCATTTCCATCCATTTCACGCATTTTTCCATGTTCAAGGCAAGATAAAATTCATAAAAAAGCATAAATTTTAAAGGCTCTAGGCTTGTTTTTCTTCATAATGACTTTGTAACCCGCGAAGTGAAAATATTTGTAAATTGAAGACCGGTACATGGATTGACATGGGTTTTTTGGCATTCATCCACATTTCAAGGCACTTTGAAGACCCAAGTAGAATAATTTTTATACACGCTTGTAAAATTTATTTTCTCCTATTCCAGAGATCAAGTTTAGCTGAAAATTCATATGAGATGAAGAGAGAAAAACTAATATCAAAAATGTCAATTCCACCAAAATATGAGGTCGGAGAGACACTTTCCAAAAATATTAAGTCTCTACACAAGAGCTTACTATAAATATCAAATCTTTACAAAAGACATATTTTGCAAAGGAAGAGTTTTCAGTGAACATTCATAGGAACAAGAAAGGTGATCAAGGTGTTCCAAGGTCAAAAAGTGAAAATAGAAATTTACTAAAAATAGTAAATTCTTAATCTAAGTAGAAAGTGGTAGTGGGCTCAGTTTTCATCCTTTTCTCTACTTTCTAGAATCTTCACAGGGTTCCCAGATAGTAGCATTTCCTTATAAAGGTAATTCATCCTTCGCAAAGGACTAGAGACATCAATTTTATTACAATGGTGAACAAAGACGGAACAGAACATTACAAGGCACAGAAGGGAAAATTCTGAGACATTGGAAAGTCTAATAAAGTATGCAAAAAGGTTCAAGTGCTCCAAGATCATCATTGTAAGCCTTCACTTAGGTTGAGGTCATCCACCCTTCCCCCATAAGCAAGTTGAGAAAGCTCAGTGAGTTGTTCAAAGTAATCCAAACTAATTGAACTCGGTGAGCCGGATCAAGTAAACCAGGAGTGAGCTAGGAAAGAGTTCACACTTCTCAAAGTCGCAAAAGGAAAAGTTTGCAATCTTATAGCACAATGTGTAGAATAGGGATGTAGGTGTCAGGAAATTTGAATATCATGGACGACAATTGTGAAATCCTAAGGAACATGAGAGTGATCCTCATTCTCATTGAGAGGTTGGGAATGCATCATCATGAGTGATTCATGTTTCATCTCAATCCCACTTTAAGAGATTTTGAAATGGTTTTTAAAACACTCATTCAATGGTTCAAGGTGTATGTGTATAATGTGCAAGGTGCAGTTTTTTATCATCATCACCGAAAAGGGAATAATGTTTAAAGTGAACTTCATTAGAGATTTCCAATCAATATAGAAATGTTGCAGAGGGTCATCAGAAGCCATTTTCCATCTTCAACTTCTTCAGTGTGGATCTTCATCGAAGGTGGAGACATCTTCATCATGCTTTGAAGCATCTTTTCTTCCTTCCCCTCTCTCATTCTTTCTTCCTCTTCTCTCCCCTTTCTAATTATTTGTTGTGAGTAATCATGATGTTTGTCTTATTCATTTAAATGTGACTATAGTCAATATTGTAATAAGTCACCCTTAATTAATAAAAGGGGACTTAATTTCATCCCTAGGGATTCAAAAGTCACATGTTGTGGAGGAAAATCAAAAGGTCATGTGGGGGGTAGGTGAAGAGTCGTTCAAATTCTATAAATTGTAATGACTTCCCATTCTTAAGGGTTGTCAATTTTGTATGCTCATGAGAGATTACTACTTGTGAAGAAACAAAAGAGATAGTTATTTCCTCTTTTTCTCCTCTCTCTATGTTCTTCTATTTCTCACTATGTACAATTTTGCCAAAACATCAATGAAGAAGAAAGGAGTTTCTTTCCTTTTTTGATGAGAAGATTATTGAAAACTTTGTGTTCCTAATCTTATCTTGTCTTGTTGCAAGTAGAAAATTGTTTTTTTCTATATCTATGTGTGTTGAAGTACTTTGATTAATGGTTGTAGGCATCTATTTTCTACCTATAATATTAATCCCCTCTCCTTTTTCCCACTCCCTTTCCTACTCTCTCAAAAAATTCCTCCCTTACAAGAAATTGCAAGCTTTTTCCATAGGTTCAGTGGAGTGTTCCTATTGGATCCCTGACCTTTAGGCCACCACAAATTTTAATTTCATTCACACATAATAAATGGAGTTGCACCATTCAAGTAGAGGGACCTAGAGTCTCAAAGCATTAGCAGATATCCACCAATTTTTCCACCTAAAATAATTTCACCAACATTTTTGGCACTCACCATGGGGTAGACTTGGCATCAATTTGCACCCAAAATACAAATCACAAAAAAATAAAAATAAAATATCCAATATTCCAAAAATATTAAAAAATAAAAAATTGAAAAAAAGAGTTGATTGAAATCCATTGCTAAAAACCCATTGTTGATCCTGTGAATGACCCTTCATATTCCACAATGTCCTTTCATATTCCCATTGCAAGATTTTCCCAAAGCTTGGCTAAAAGGAGATATACCAGGTTGAATATGCCGAGAGGGTTGATGATCTACTTTTGAGGCTTTGTAAACCCATAAGAAAAGGTTAGAGATAACCCCTACTATTTCTCTCAAGCTTCATCTCCATCTGATTCTTCAAGTGGTTCACTTGGTAATCCTATCCAAACCCCTGTTGATACTCCTCCTGAAAATCCTCTTGTTTCTCTTGCCTTCCACCCACCATTGAACATTGAATTCCCTAGTGAAGGAGAACAAGAATCAAGAAGAATTGGGAGAATAATTTGTAAAAGCGGAAGTAAAGCTTAAGAAAATAAATAATGGCGAATGAAGAAAGAGAAATACCTCAACCCATTGTTCCATGGGAAAGGAATATAGTCCACTTGATCTTCTACCTCCTCTTCATAATCTACCAAAAAGTTCCCATAAGAAATTTCCAAAGTTCAAAGATGATGACAGAAAACCTCTCGAAGAACACATCTCTTCTTTCACCACATCATGTAGAATTCTTGGAATCGAACATGAGGATGTTGCAGTAAGATTTTTCATGGAATCTCTTCAAGAAAATTTAGCCAAGTGGTTTTATCTCTTTCCCTCCCACTCCATAACATGTTGGGAAGACATTCAAGAAAATTTCATAGAAAGATTCAAATCATCCGAAGATTACCAAGACCTCCTCGTTTAACTTGGTACAAATGAGGAAAGAATCAAATGAAAATATGAGATACTTTATGGCCCATTTCAACCGAGTTACTCCATATAATACCTAAGATGCTTCACCATCTAAAAATAATGTCAATATACTCTTCATCAATGCTCAATTACCTAAAGGTTGGATTCATCCTATGAATATTTCAACCTCGTACTCTCGAGCTTTCCCAAAATGATGCAATTGAGATTGAAGATGATCTAATTTTGTCTAGAAAAATGAAGAATCCAAATGGAAAGAAAAGAGGTCAATTTTCCAATGAAGGTACCACTAACTCTCTCATCCAAAAATTGGAAAATTAATTGAATGTAATAAATAAACAAATATCCCAAAATATTCTTCTTCAAAATTAGGATAGGAATCGATTTCGAGAGTACCCCAAAGGCTTGCCTTGGAAGCTCCACCTACTAATGCAATCTGTTATAGAACTCAGAAGATGAAAGGATTTGAATGAGAGAAAAAAGGAA
Organism: Taxus wallichiana var. yunnanensis; assembly: GCA_018340775.1. Taxonomy (NCBI): domain Eukaryota; kingdom Viridiplantae; phylum Streptophyta; class Pinopsida; order Cupressales; family Taxaceae; genus Taxus; species Taxus wallichiana. The sequence continues at coordinate 510,722,431 of CM031234.1, forward strand.
ATGATTTCCTAGAGGTTGAAGAAATAAAGAATGACACAAAATCAAGTTCTATGAATATTTTGGAGGTGATGAATGATGATGAAAAGATACACCTCGGTTTCTCATGTGCGGTGTTCACCTATTCTCAGTCTCAAAAGGAGCTTCTTCCTCCACTAGTGAAAAAAAGAATAAGATCGAAGATCCTCCTATGGCGACTCTACAAACTAAAATAATCAACGAGGATCTCCACTTCCTCCCTCCATGAGTCTACATTGAGAAACTTGACCCCATGGAAAAGCAAGAGGTCATTGGATATTCCAAGTAAGTCTTCCCATGCTCCTTCTAAACCTAACTCTACTCCTACAAAATCTAGTCTTTCAAGAGCCTCTAATGTACCACTAAAATCAACCACTTTTTCCCAAACATCCTTGTCCCTACTTGATCAACCTTCCATCTTAACTCCAAAATAGTAAAGCTTCATTGTCCTTGGGACATAATTTTTTTCCGCACCTTCCCCATTCTATTACGTTGAACATGCAAACAAGGCCAAAGTTCAGATTTACTAAAAAATATTTGTGGACATACTCTAAGAAATTTAAGAGGTTTTTCAATGTTGTCCAAAGTGGTAGCCCTAAGCCCAATACTATGACTCCTAATTCTAAATGACTACTACCATACCCACCTACATCCCCATCATAGAACATGATTTCTTTGAGTGCATCAAAAACTGATAAGGTTGATCCTTTCTATGTCTCCCTTCTCATCGAGAGAATACAAATTGAATAATTACATAATAGATTCAAGAACCTCTAACAATGTAATGCCTATGAAGGTCTCCAATGCCCTCAAACTCACCTTGACTAAGGCCAATGGTTCTTTTTATTCCATGGAGTCAAAGGAAGTCCCACTTGTAGGGAAGGTCAAGGATGCACAAGTGAATCTCATCAAATTTCCGGACTAGACAAGGTGTCAATGACTATCTTGGTAGTAGACATCCCGCTACATTTGGAATGTTGTTAGGTAGAAGCTTCTTTGAGACTTGGGAGGAAAAATCCAGATGAATTGGTCTTCTCGTAACCATCCTGGTTAAAGGAGATATGGAGAAGTTTCTTCCTGTGAAAAATATGAGATACACAATGTAAAAAGGCAAGAAATCCAGAAGCTAATATTCTATACCAAAATAGCGGAGGATGAACCATTTTGTAACAACCAAGAGAGGAGGATGAGATTCCCATCTTGATAGGACCAAGCATCCCTTTCTAAGGGGGTATTGATCTTGAAGAATTATTGAGAATATTTTAGTTTCAAGAGGATAGCCCTAAGTTGTCAGATGATGACGATCCTAGGAGAAGTGGAAATGGTTCTCATGAAATTTCAAGTGGAGAAATCATCTGAATGTTTCCCATGATGAGGAGGTGTTCTCATTCCCATTTAAAGATGAAGATTCTCTTGATCATGTCATCCATGAAGAAGAAGAACCAGCTTATGATGAATCCTTAAAGCTTTGAAAGAAAACTTTGAGAAATCCTAAGATGCGAGAAAAAAAAGATCCTCATGGAACTATTAATGTAAATAGGATTTGCAAGACAAGTGAAGCCAATTAAATTCTCCACCAATTTGAAATTTGGTCATGATGAAATAAAAAGGTGAAAAGTATAATGTATCTCTCACGATAATGACGATTGATGGGTGTGATGATGAGATTGAATTTTTCTCTTTCCCATTCAAATAAGAAGATTCTTTCTATGTGGGAAATATTGAAACAAGGGTCCTTGAGTCCTTCAGAGATGAAATTTCCCACAACAATTAAGTGGTGGAATGCAACGAGCTTTGGGATGATGTCGAAATTCCTCCAAAAGGTTGCCTTGAATTCAAAATGAATATTATTTGAATGAGTATAAAGGTGATTTTTGGCAATTTCAAAGAAGGGATCCCTAAAAAATCTTGAAATTTTTAGAAGGTACAAAAGATGTAGAACTAAGTATGGACCTCTTGACTCATGTCATGACCATGCAAGATAGGTATGAGGTTATGTCTAACTCTTCACTCAATTTCCAAACACCTCATAACAAGATGGATGAATTCAAGGTCTCTGATGAAAAAATTTTCAATAAGCATGAACATGGGGAAAGAAGGAAACTCAATATCATTTAAGAAATTCAAACAAAAATTAGCTCGTGGGGTAATGATGAGATGGTAAATGAGAAATTAGCAATGTGGGTGAACAAGGAAGGCAATTGCACTCAAATGGATTTCAAAGCTAATAAGAGAAATGGAATTTCTGAGTAAATCCATGAGCATCAATAATCTCATGTAAGAACTCACTCCTCCCAAGTATACAGGTAGTCATGAAATCACATGGATTTAATAAAAGTTGATGAAAGGAGGTTTTTTTCTCAAACCAGTCAATAGCTTCGTGGAACATCATCATTTAGTGTTACCTCTTCGAAGGTAACCTCTGAAAAGGAAAAGTGCTTTAATGAAAGTGGGTTGTCCCCCACATTATACCATAGGTGATTTAGGTGTGTGTTTCCTTTCTTGTTGTGTGTGTTCTTTCCTTTTTGTGTGTTGTGTGTTTCCTTTTTTGTGTGTGTGTACTCCTTTCAAGTTATTTGTTACTTTTAATGACTCTGTGAAGCCCAATGGATAAGGCACTAGTCCAATTTGTAAATTGAGATTCTAGAGTTCCTTCTCATCCTGTCCTCACTTTTTTGATCCAGAATGAGTCCCCAAGTGAGATCCAGTTTTTGTCTTATGTTTTTGTAAGGGAAAAATTCACTTGAAAACAGGACAAATTTACCCTAGTGTTGAAATTTTTCATTGTAACCCTTCCCCGACACCTCTCCAGGTCAGTCCATTCCCTATGTTAGGCTTATCCCCCATCTATATAATTTCCATGTTTATGGTATCTCACCTCACCCAAGTGTGGAAAATAATAAAACAAGTCCAAAGGATTCTTTTAAAACAATGCCTTTCGAGGAGGATCTTTCGGCGTGCTTGGGAATGGTTATTTTTAGCCTTTCTCAAGTGGGAACATATTGTTTGAAGCTGAGTTAAAGTCAAAAATTCATTAGGGAGGTGTATTCATGAGCCAGGATAGTTTTGCAATTGATTTAGGAATATTTTGGAAATATCCAAGGTTTAGGAGCAAATTTGACAAAAGTGGGTTTTTGAGGATAAAGGAACTTGCACTGTGAAAAGACACCTGAGCTTCAGGAGATGAATCCAGGAGCTCCAAAATGAGTTGGAGGTAAAAAAAATATCAATGGAAATATGATTCAATTCTCTACATGGTGGTAATCTCATATTTTTCACAACACCCATACATTGTTTTCCACAACTCATTCTTTGAAGGCATAATTGGTCGTCATGATCAAAAAAACCATTTTTGAGAATTTTTCAAGAAGAATCATACCTTGATACATATCCCATCCTTCTCAAAATTTCATTTACAATAAAAATCATATAAATAAGTGCTTAAAATTCATCCGAGAGCTCCAAAGTAATACCATTTTTGAGTTCTTCTCAAGGTACAAGCTTCGTCCTTAGCGAAGATTTTTTTCGGTGCCACGTGGAAGAATGAGGATGAGGCGCACTTTTGGTGTCCATATGTCCCTCTCCAAGGGGACAAGGGGAAATAAAATTGTCCCCCACATTATGCCTTTTGGTTCCATCATATGACCCAAGACCTCCGTTAAGCACTTTTGGCTAGTTTTTGATCCCCCTCTCCTCGCTCTGCATGCATGCCAAGTGTTGTTAGGAATATCTTGTTTAGTGCTTCACATTATAATATAGTTTGTGTATTATTAATGTAAAAGAAATTACTATTGTAATTAGTTGTTTTATAAACAACTAATATTTGTTGGCTTGTGTAGTGGTTGAGTAGGTTGTACTCACCCACGTAAATAGGCTTGATGGAGTTAGTGGTTATACTTGTTTCCTAAATTATAGGAACAAGTTATTCTATATATTCTCAATACAAACCTGAATGAATATAGTGAAGATTATATTTCTGTGTTTAATCTATGTATTGTTTACAAGTGTCACCTCTAGGATAAGGCACAATTTTGTGTCCCTCTATCCCATTTTAAGGGGTAAGGGGGAAGAAAAATTTCCCCCCTTCCATGCTTCCACCAAGTGGGCGTCAAATCCCCATGTGACCAAAATTGACCACCTGGAGCTCAAGCTAAGCCCTTTCTTCATTTTCCCTCACTCATGGATGTGTGCCATGTGTCACCCTTGGGCTAAGACACACTTTTGGTTTCCCCATATCCTATTCCAAATGGTACAATGGGTTCATTAAAATGTGTCACCCTTCATCTCTCCCTCTCACACCTATAAATACCCATACTTAGTTATTTTCTTCATTTCCTCCACATTTCTCCATTTTCACCCGAAACTCTGGCGAATTTTTTCTGGAATTCCTCCTTCACAATTTTCCATTTTCATCCATTTCAGACATGTTTACATGATCAATGAAAGAGAAAAATCATTAAAAAGCACAAATTTTAAAGGCTCTGGCTTGTTTTTCACTGAAATGACTTTGTAACCCGCGAAGTGAAAATCATCATAACTTGAAGACCGGTACACATATTGACATGGGGTTTTTGCATTCATCCACATTTCTAGGAACCTTGAAGACCCAAGTGGAATAATTTTCATGCATGGCTTGGATTTTTTGGAGAAAAAAACCCCACTTTCACGTTTGTAAATTTTAAATTTTTATTTTCTCTTGTTCCAGAGATCGGGTTGAGCTAAAAATTAATGTGTGAGATGAAGGAGAAAAACCCATATCAAAAATTTCAATTATACCAAAATAAAAGGTCATGAGAGCCACTTTCCAAAAATAGTAAGTCTCTACATAAGAGCTTACTATAAATAGCAAATCTTTACAAAAGGCATATATTGTAAAGGCATATTTTTCAGTGAACATTCAGAGGAACGAGAAAGGTGCTCGAAGGTGTTCCAAGGTCAGAAAGTGGAAATAGAAATTTAAAAAAAATAGTAAATTCTTGTTCCTAGTGTAGAAAATGATGGTGGGCTCATTTTTCATCCATTTCTCTACTTTCTAGCATCTTCACAGGGTTTCCAAATTATGGCATTTCCCCATAAATGTAATTCATCCTTAGCAAAGGACTAATATTTCTATTTTGTTACAATGGTGAACAAAAATAGAATAGAACATTCACGAGGCATAGCAGTAAAATCTTGAAACATTGGACAATCTAATAAAGTATGCAAAAAGGGTCAAGTGCTCCCAAGATCATCATTGTAAGCCTTCAATTAGGTTGAGGTCATCTATAAAAGGAATGATAAACAGATTGTTCCAAGCCATGAAGAACTCATATGCTAATTAAACACCACACTCAATAAGATGAAAGTAATTCTCTATAATAACTTTACATAAACCTTTATAAACAAATGAACAAAAATATCATATATTATTATGGAACTCAATGAAATACAATGAGAATGGGCCTTGCTTATATAGGCAAGGAATATCAATCTAAGAATTAGTCAAGGTCATAGATCAAGCCATAAATCAAGGAAAGAACTAGTCATCAAAGAACTAGTCAAGACCATAGATTTAGGAAAGAACTAGTCATCAAAGATCTAGTCAATACCATAGATCAAGGAAAGAAATATACCTAATAACTAGATAATATATCCCTAATATCTAAATAAAATAAAATAAATATCCACACACATAAGTGGGTGAGGATAAATATAATAAAGGTAATAAATTACCTAGGTTAACATGAGCTAAGGTAAATACCTACTCTAACACCCCCCCCCCAAGTGAGGCTAGGGGCCCAAAATAAAAGTGGCATATCCACGATGAGTCCCAACAGTAATCGGGCCTAATTAGATACTCATGTACAATATATCCATGAAGAAATATCAAACCAAAAGTAGGAAAGAATCCTACTAGAAGGAAAGAGATATAATAAGAACAAGAACAAGAACAAGAAGGAAGATGTTCTCATGAACACCCCCAAGAATAACTTCAAACCCTAAGTATGCCACACAACTCAAGGTAGCGAGGTGATGCAAAAGGCTTCGTAAATATGTCTCGTAACCTCTTGGCTTTGAGTCGAATGTACTCCAAGCAAATAACTCCATCATGAATGTGTTGACGAATGAAGTGTATGTGTATCTCAATATGCTTGGTCCACTGGTGCTCAACATGGTTGTGAGAAATGTGAATTGTACTTTGGTTGTCACACCAAAGTATAGTTGGTGAATCCTATGGGAATCCAAACTCTATCAATAACTATCGAAGCCAAATAATCTATTAACTCGTTGTAATTGTTTCCTTGTACTCTACCTCTAAAGATGAAATTGTAATATCCTGTTGCTTTTTACACGCCCAAACAAATAGAGAAGAACCAAGAAAAAAAGATAGCCAGAAGTGGAATGCATGTCATCAATAGAACCTTCCCAATATGAATATGTATATCCAACCAACTGAGTAGAACCCCTAGTGTAGTGTAGTCCAAAGTGGGAAGTGCCCTACAAATAGTGCAAAATCCTTTTAGCATCTTGTCAGTGACTACTATGAGGAGAATGTGTAAACCGAGATACAAGCCCTACTCAAATGAATAATCGTGAGTGAGTATGGGTCAAGTACATGAGACTTCCAAACATCTACTATACAATGTAGGATCAAAAAGTGGAATGGTACATGTGGAAGTAAGAGTAACCCTAGACTAAAAAGGAGATGGACTTGGCTTGCAATCAGCCATATAAAAGCATTGAAGAAGATCACGGTGTACCTTTGCTTAATCAAATGAATCTCTCGAATCTATCAAAGAAATCTATAATCCACAAAAATAATGCAATAACCCAAGATATATCATGTCAATCGTGTGAAAGAGCCCTCTCAAATACTCCGAATGTGAGAAGAAAAATTTTCAGTAAATAATAAATCATCAACATACAAGACAAGTATCAAATATCCTCTCCAACATGTTGGAGATATATTGTATGATCGGAGTGGCAATGAAAAAACCAAGAGATATAAGAAAAGAATCCATCTACTCATACCAATTCCAGAGGGGCTTGTTTGAGACCATAGAGACCTTCCTTCTGAGTCTACAAACAAGAGAAAAATCCTAAACAAATCTAGCAGGTTGCTCTTTTGAGCCCACAAAAACTTACTAAGTCCCGAGAGCGAGAGGATTAGCACGCGAGGAAAACATCATAGGAAGAACGCAGCATGAGGAAGCACACACAAGAGGATAACTAATTTGTGTGCGAGACAACTTAAATAGTTAACCAATTTTGGAATGAAGGGCTAGATTTGGACATGGAACGTATGAGGTTTTCACGTAGGAGAATAAATTGGTTTGAGACTTAGCCACATTTTGGGTTATGGTGTTGCATGGAAAACATGTGATGATGCGGGTAGGCGTGATAGTGGATAAGGTTAGAACATGGAGACTTGCAGCCCAAGGAAGTAATACTCCATAATATAATAATTGTGTTCAAGAACCATAAAGTAGAGTTAGTTATGGGTTATTTGGCACTTCCATGTTTAGATTACTTGAGTATGGCAGGTATGATGACATTTGGCATGTGGTTTGCTCTTGATTTATGTTGAGGTGGTAAAGGAGAGCTCTCGATCTATTTAAGAATGCATTTGGATCTAAAGCGGGGATGGAAGAAGAGGGATGAAGATGGGTAAATAAGGATGGAATAAGATGTGTGATGCAAGGCAAGAGATGCAGAGAGACTTTAGATTCACGAGAGAGAACATGGCTAGAAGTCTTTCAAGAGAGTCATTTTGTAGGGTTAGGATGCTATTTCTTGATGTATTTAGTCTATTATGACCCTTTTTGATGTAATATGGCTACTGTAAACAATTTTGAATCAATATATGAGGTGGATTGTTCTAAATATCTATGTTTATGGGTCTAAACCCTTGTGTTCTTCATATTTCTCATGGTTCAGATCTGATTCCTTTGTGTTGTTATAATGATTACATTCATATTATGGTGCATATGTGCTTGGATCTAGTTTCTTTACCTCTGTGCTAGAATGAATGTATGTATTTATGTTTCTGCAATATTCCTCCATTAATGGTGAACATTCTTACAAGGATCACATAAAAGAGGGTCTCAATACCTTCACGTGCCTCGAGTGAGTGCCCGGTTTAGGATGGGTGATTTGTCGGCGTCTAGGGTTCAAAAGAGAGTAGGTAAAAGTGACTACATGCTCCATGTATATTTCCTCTTGTAAATCTCCATGTAAGAAGGCATTCTTCACGTCCATCTAGTGTATTGGCCACCCTTGTGATGCAACAATAATAGCAAGTAGTAGGGCATACATAATCCATCTTGGCAACGGATGGAAAAGTCTCAAAGTAATCAATACCTTTAACTTGTGAAAAACCATTTATAACAAGACGAGCCTTATACTTGTCAATGGACCCATCAACCGTGTATTTGGTTTGGTATACCCACTTACACCTAACCATATTACTTACTTTAGGAAGAGATGCCAAATCCCAAGTATGACTCTTCATCAAAGAATAATACTTAGTTTTCATCATCATCCCACTCTTATATCCCATCAGCCTATGAAAAAGAATGTGGATCCTCGAAACTACCGACACAAAATTCTAGAACCCAGTAGAATGTTCGTGATGATGCCTAGTGGGTGGAAGAGCCTCGTATGAAAGGTTTTACCCCATAAATCGTAGTATGATCCCACTTAGGCATAGTGACAACATTAGTGGGAATAGGGTCCTTATTAGCATCTATAACCTCCTCATCAACATCCTCAAAGAAATTCTCCTCAAGATTAGATAAAGAAGAAGACGTGGGCATGGAAGAAGATAAATAATCATGAAGTTTGAAGTGCTCATCAAATTGAACATGTGTTCAAAAATAACCTCATGAGTATTAGGATCTAAAATTCGATAAGATCTCATGTCCTCACAATACCCTACAAAGATCAAGGGTTTTCTCTTCTTATCCAAGGATTTCCTTTTTCTTAAGCACAAAGGCCCAAGCATGGCTCCCAAAGACTCAAAAAAATGAGACATTTGGCTTAGTGTTGAACCAAGTTTCCTCTAGAGTCAAATTCTCAAGTGCTCTATGTGGTGTGTGATTATGAATGTAGTTAGCACAATTAACTGCTTATGCCCAGTAGATAGGAGGTAAATCTCTAGAATTCATCATGTAGTTAGCCATTTCCTTCAACATTTTATTCTTCTATTATGCTAAGCCATTCTGTTGTGGAGTATGAGGAACATAATGTTGGTGAATAATTCCATGAGTTGTCAAAAACTCATAAAAGCCATTTGCTGAAGTTTTCCCCATTATCGGTTCAAGGTTCTTTATGTAACTAGAAGATTATTTCTTGACCAAATCCTTGAATACTTTTAAGTATGAAAAAACATCACTTTTTTACTTAAGAAAATAAACCTAAGTACACCTCGAGAAATTATCAATAAAGGTAAGTGCATACTTATCTCCATTAAAAGAGGGGGTAAGAAAACCCATCAACTCACTATGCACAAGCTCAAGTGGTGAATAATATCTCTTGGAAAAATTCTTAGGAAATGGATCTTGGTGTTTTTTCCCTAATGCACAGCCATGAAAAACTCCCTCAAGAAAAGAAACTCTAGGAAGACCATCAACCATACCATGAGTGCTCAACTCCTTCAAATATCTGTAATTGAGATGTCCAAATCTCTCGTGTCAAAGCTTACTCTCTAAATCTGCATGAGAAACCAATCTTGTCCATATAGAGGAAGTGTCATCAAAACCCTCAAAGTGATATAGTCTAGAACTATGATCAACAATACCTTGAGCAATAAGTGAATGAGGCTCCAACAAAGTTTGTACTTCTACCCCATGTGGTGTAAAATTCATTGTTTTTCCTTTACTAGAATGACAAATTTGATATACAGAAAGAAAATTTGTGGTGATGTTAGGAACATATAGTGCATCTTGGATACTTCCACCATCAAGGTGTATATCACCTTTTCCCTCAACATAAAGAAAGGAAGAATCTCCAATCTCAATTTTGGAAGTAGAACTCAAACCTAGAGATACAAAAGACTCCTTGGAAGAAGTCATGTGATGAGAACCACTAGAATCTATAACCCAACTATCTAGCAAGTGGTGACTGAGATCTCCCAACAACATTAAGTGTTTTTCCATGTTGATTAGAAGGACATGCAAAGTGGAGATGGAGATTTTGTGTTTCTTGATTGCATCCTCTAATGTTTGAATTCTCTTATAACACCTATGTTCTTCATGACCAATACCCCCACGAAAGAGAAAGAAAGGCTAGAATTAATCTTGGATTTAGAAGAATCCTTGGGTTTAGAGTTATTTTCTTTGGGTTTAGGAGCACTTTGAGATAGAGAAGGGATGGATTTGGTTTAAATTTTTGGTTTTCCCTTGCCCTTGGGATTATATGCAAGTAATTCCTTTTGAGAGGTGGAAGACTCAATGTTAGACAATTTAGATTCTTCCCTAGTAAGTCTTTCACAAAAATTTCTAAGTCGGCATTTTGAAGTTGTCACCTCGGGCATCCGTGGTAGAGAAAAAGGTAGAAGAAAATATTTGGAATGGTCCTCTCAAATTGGATAGAATTAAGTAAACACACTATTCATCTTTCTTATCTCTTCCACTCCCCTTCAATTGTTTCATCAAATGCTTGAACTTGGTAAGATAGTCTATAATTAATGAAAAATATTTAGGATTAAGAGAGGTGATCTCAATTTCAAGTTACATGGCTCTCATGTGATCCACTTTACTAAATAAACCCTCCAATTTCTCCCATATTTTGAAAGGAGAGTCACATTTTTCCAAATGAAACAAAATACTATCACTTACATAAGTTCTTATCAAACCCATACACTCATCAAATTTTCACTGGTACTAAAATTTCTCATATTCTCTAGTGAACATTGGTTGTTTTGAAGAAGTTAAAGCCCATAATCCTTTCCGCTTGATAATTGTTTTCATTCTTGGTTTCCATGTGTGGTAATTATGTGTTGATAATGGCTTAACATGATCTAATGCAGAAGTAGATAAAGACGTCATTCCAAAAAAAACACCAAAAATGCAAGAACCATGCAATGCAATAAGACCCCCAAGATTTTGGCATTTTATAATTGAGTATGTGTTATAATATGATGCTTTATAATTATAGTATGTTTCTCAAAATAAATTTTTCCAATGGAAAAAGCACGAATAAACAAGCACTTTTGCAAAAAAAAATGGCACTCAAATATGAGTTTTCGATCAAAAGATATAGGCTTTTCAATTTTATGCTCTACTATTTATTTTAGTTACCACTAAAACAAAATAAAATTTTCTTGCCATCACCACACAAATAAAATGAAAGGGGGCTACAGTTAAGCACCTACTAGTAGGAATCACATGAATCAACCCTCATATGACCGGAGGGTAAGGTTTTCAAGAACCTTATACTAAGAATGGGTCTTGCTTATATAGGCAAGGAATATCAATCTAAGAACCAGTTAAGGTCGTAGATCAAGTCATAAATCAATGAAATAACTAGTCAAGACCATAGATTTAGGAAAGAACTAGTCATCAAATATCTAATCAATACCATAGATCAAGGAAAGAACTATACCTAATAACTAGATATTATATCCCTAGTATCTAAATAAAATAAAATAAATATCCACACACATAAGTGGGTGAGGATAAATACAATAAAGGTAATAAAGTACCTAGGTTAACATGAGCTAAGGTAAATACCTACTTTAATAAAGGTGAGCATGAGTTTTGGTGAAAATTCGGAAGAACGAGAAAGGTGATCGAAGGTGTTCTAAGGTCGAAAGTGAAAATAACAATTTACTAAAAATAGTAAATTCTCATTCCAAGTGTGGAAAGTGGCAGTGGGCTCATTTTTCATCCATCTCTCTACTTTCTCGGCATCTTCACCAGATCCTAGATAATGGCATTTCCCCAGAAAGGTAATTCATCCTTCACAAAGGACTTGGAGACATCAATTTTGTTACAATGGTGAACAAAAACGGAATAGAACATCGCAAGGCACAATAGGAAAATCCTGAGGCATTGGACAATCTAATAAAGTATGTAAAAAGGGTCAAGTGCTCCCAAGATCATCATTTTAAGCCTTCAATTAGGTTAATGTCATCTGCTCTTCCCGAAAAGCAAGTTAAGCAATCTCGGTGAGTTATTCAAAGTAAGCGAATAATTTAACTTAGTGAGCCAAATCAAGTAAGCCAGAGTGAGTGGGAAAGAGTTCACACTTCTCAAAGCAGTAAAGGGCAAAGTCTCGTAGTCTTACAAAAGATAATGTGTAGAAAAGGGATGTAGGTGTCAAGAAATTGGAATATCATGGATGAAAATTGTGAAATCCTAAGGAACGGGAAAGTGATCCTCATTCTCATTGAGAATTCGGGAATACATCATCATGAGGGAGGCCTGTGTTCATCTCAATACCACTTTGAGAGGTTTTAAATTGGTATTTATAAACACTCATCGGTGATCCGAGGTGTATGTGTATCATGTGCAAGGGGTAGTTTGTGATCATCATCACCGGTAAGGGCATAGTGTTCAAAGTGAACTTCATTAGAGCTTTCCAATCAATATAGCAATGTTACAGAGGATCATCAATGGCCAATTTCCATCTTGAACTTCTTCAATGTGGATGCTCAGCGAAGGCAGAGACATATTCATTTGTGATTTAGAAGCATCTTTTCTTCCTTCCCCTCTCTCACTTTTTCTCCTCTTCTCTCTCCCTTTCTAATTCTTCATTGTGAGTAATCATGACATTTTTTTTTATTCATTTAAATGTGACTATAGTCAATATTGTAATAAGTCACCCTTAATTAATAAAAGGGGACTTAATTTCATCCCTAGGGATTTGAAAAGTCACATGTTGTGGAGGAAAATCTAAAGGTCATGTGGGGGTAGGCGAAGAGTCGTTCCAAATTCTATAAATTGTAAAGACTTCCCCATTCTAAAGGGTTATCAATTTTATATGTTCATAAGAGATTACTACTTGTGGATAAAAAAAAAAGAGTTATTTCCTCTTTTTGTCCTCTCTATGTTCTTTTATTTCTCACTACGTAAAATTTTTCCAGAACATCAATAAAGAATAAAGGACTTCTTACCTTTTTTGATGAGAATATTACTGAAACTTTGTGTTCCTAATCTTACCTTGTATTATTGCTAGTACAAAAAAAAAAATCTTTCTATATCTATGTCTGTTTAAGTAATCCAATTAATGATTGTCGGCATCGATTGTCTACCCGCAATATTAATCCCCCTCTCGCTTTTCCCATTCCCTTTCCTACTCTCTCAACAAATTCCTTCCTTGTAAGAAATTACAAGCTTTCTCCACAGAGTTTAGTGGAGTGTCCCTATTAGATCCCCAGCCTTTAAGCCACCATACATTTTAATTTCACACACGTATAATAAATGGAGTTGCACCATTTAAGCAGAGGGACCTAGAGTCGCATAGCATTAGCGGATATCCACCAATTTGTCCTCCTGACAAATTTTCTTGCCAACACGAGTATAAAGTTTTACTTGTGAGGGGATTCAACCACCTATCAAATCAAACCTCACCCTCATATATTCAACACACGTGAAAAATAGTAGGACTCAAGAGTGCCCTCCTAGAAATTACGATTGCATAAAATACTTTCAAAAATATAGCTCAAAAATTCCCCTTACAGGTATTAAGTTGCCCCTCTTGATTTACAATATTTGTCTTTATGGAAAACATAATTTCCTTTCCTTTGCAAAATAAATTGGGCCCCCTTTTACAAATAAAGTATGCCTTAATAAAATATTACCCCCTTTAGCTAATGAGCAATGCCCTTTTCATAAATATTGGAGAAATCTACACTTCTCGCCGAGGATCTCCGTCAATGAGACCATTACCACAATGAAATTAAAGTTATGCACACACAAATGCAATAATGCAAAATTGATGCTTAGGCTCAAATTTCACATTAACTCTAGATGAGCATTCACTTATAAATCATCACTCTTTCCTTTAGGAATTTAATATTTGATCTAGTTGTACATTCAAACTATGAGTCCATATTACATATGATGATCTTTCTCTAGTTTTGAAATGAAATCTTAATCCAACATTCCCTACATAAACTTGTCATAAGGACTCATTCATACTCCAAAGAAATCATGCATTCAAATCATGCTCAAATGACTCATCAAATGTTTTATCATATCATGCATCTTATTAGGCTTTCTCAACATAAATAGATCTTTTTATCAACAATATACTTGAATGACAAGAGTTAAGTGGCTTGATTATGTTCTACTCTAACTCTTATACAATATAATACAAGATCATACGACTTTCTCAAGATACATATAATTTCCTTCAAGATCATTTACTCTATTATCTTGTACATTCAATCTATTGAATAGGTGATAAGGTCTTATACTTGTTATACAATCTTGTTTTATCACTATTCATGTCCTCTTGTAGACACAAAAATTGAGTCATACTTCCATTAAAACCCTGTCAATTAAATTAACCATATCCTACCCATTCATATCCCCTAGTACACATGTTAATTGAATTAATTATCTTAATTAAATTAATTAATATCCTCACTTAACCACCTCACCCAGCCAACTCACCTAGCCACCTCACTCAAATGACCCACTCAAACCTCATTAATGACCTAAGACCAAGTATAAACCTATCCTAACCAACTAGGACTTAGTCTAAACCTAGAATTAACTCCTATTAACAAACCTAAAAAGAATCTTACTTATCCTTTTGTGATCTATCACTCAAGACTTGGAAAAATATTGAAGACCACACCAAAAATAGCAACAATCAAGCTATTTTTGGCCAACCTAGATATTCCCGCCTTGACCAACGCCGGTTATATCTCAACTAACGTCGGTCACCTAACCATCGTTGGTTAGGTTAAATACATTTCCAAAAGCCTTTGCCTAGGTTGGTCATTTGATTCAGGATCTCATACGAACAGAGACTTGGAGCACTCAAAATTTCTTTAAGCACTCAGAAAAGGAAAACATACGAGAGCACTACCAACAACCATTAGAATTCATCATCTTCTTCACGATCATGGATTCACACAGAGAAGCATGGAGGTTTGAACTATTGTGGCACAAACATAATATCTCTTCTCTCCGGATCTCTACCATCACCATCCTCATCACCTACGCATTCTCCAAACCTACTCTTCAGTAAGTACCTAACATCTCTTCATTTATTTATGTTTTATTCTAGTAAGATTTATTATTCATCTTAGTAATTTATCTTTCTCCACATCCATACACTCCCCTCCTCCTACCAACCTATCACCTTACCATACCTGGCCCTTTCACATGCCTCCACCCCCTTCTAATCATCTTTGAGCCTACAAGGCCATTTTACGACCTCACCTTCACCATTTCCAACCTCTGTGTAATCACAGAGAGTTTGAAAAACAAATTTTAAGTTTTTATTACTAATTGCCCCTACCAACACTAGTTAGCCAACCGAAATTGTTCATTTTGCCTCACCGGCATCGGTCACACAACCGACATCGATTATTGTGTCTGGTAATATACCTTAGACTAGTGAGCTCATACCCATTTCCCAACAGCTCAGAATCATTTTTAATCTTTACCAGATCCTATATCGACTTGTAACTTAACACCAACCAATCACTTGACCCATTTTGACCTCAATCACATTTTACCTGAACTTTCTTATTGTTTTGTACGAGATACCTAAATCATTTCAATTCCAATAAGATTGTTATTTCATGTATATTTTGAATAACATTAATATTGTTATATAAAAGTGGATTGACATCTTATTTAGGAAGCATCGCGCTTCCTGATCTAGCTTCCGCTAGGCACCCACTCATTGTTTTGTTTAACTCTATCTCGGTGGTATTATTTTGCATTTATAGGTAATTCCCCCTATCCAAAAGGGAACTCTTGCAATCAACTTGGATTAGGAAATTAGAACCCACGCACAACCTTCAACCGACATCACAAACAGGTTTTCCTCCTTGATCTATTACCCTCTATCTATTTCATTAATCTACTAGGAAATCGGTGAAACATTTTGGCACGCCCGATGGGACCCATCTAGGGTTCCTTGAATTTATTCATTCTTAGGGAACTGTTGTATGTTTGTTTCTTTTCAAAAGGAAGTTAACATTAAATTCTCTCCCTAGGAATCTTCTCTCTCTTCTATTTGTCTAAGTGACATTTGTATTTCGGGACTAAAAAGAATCATTCTTTTTCTTCTTGTATTTGCATTAGTAAAATTCATTCTCTTTCCTATTCACTCTTTGTTTACATCGAATATCACATTTCGATTTGGGTTCTAAAATACTTGCATTTCATACTTTTATGCTTGCATTTTTAGCTCAAATTAAAACTAAGGGCAAGCTACATGCTAGAATTCATGCCCAGCTGATGGTTGACATAATTGAATTGTAGAGAATTTTCTCTTCTCTCTCTTTTCCAAACTACACAAATATAAATTTACACATATTCTTAAACAACACCTTACTTGGAAGAAGTTGTCAATGATCACACGATCAGAGGATTGATAGTGGACTCCCAACTGGTTTCTTTGACCAGTCATTAACTCAGAGAAAGGACTGCCCTCGCCAAAACATAACCTGAAACCACCCTTAGATCTTGCCTCTTCATAGGAAACCTTTCCAACCAAAAAAATTGTTTTGTTCACAAGTCAATCTTAAATAGCATAAGCTAAAACATAAAAATCACTTATAGGATTTCATGTTTTTCTTAACTTTTTCTTGAGTTGTGAGGTCACGTTCTTCATTTTCTTCTTCCTTTCACACTCTGCCATCATAGTTGGTGTATTCTAATTGTTTCTGAGTGTTTCAGGGTCCATTATTATCATACTCAAAGTTTTTGGGTTGATATTCCATCTAACTTAATTTACAAAATCAATTTTTCTTCATTTTTTCAAAATTCACAATGACCAAAGATCGGTTCAGTGACCATCATCGGTTTGTATCTAATCATCATTGGTTTACCTAACCGTGTTTCGCTTCCATCTTTTTGGTTATTTTATCCAAAACAAAGACTCATCACATCTTCTCGCTTTTTTAAGTTCTCGAACATCATCATGCCCCCAAAATTTTAAAGTCACGTTCAAATACAACTTCTTTACTTCATTTTCATCAATTTTTACCTCATTTATAAAACTGTTGATTTCCCATAAGAACTGCAGTATCGGTTACCCGACCATCATCACCACCTGTCACCATCATCGGTTACCCTAACCATCATCACCACCCTATCACCATCATCAGCTACCCTCACCATCATCGCGCTTTCTATGTTTTAATTTTTTAATTAAAACAATGACCGATTTCACCTCCCATAATCTATTTTTTCCATTTATGTTATTTTTATGTGTCATTTACAGAGAAACAGATACTGTGTTTTACGCTAACTCGCATGGTTTTGACTTGTAGCCAATACAATTCCCTTTTGTTTCATGTTATCCTTCAACCACTTCCACCTAGCCCATCGTCACCTTCCATCATGTCACCTATGGATCCAACTCATCCCATTACCATTAGTACTAGCGATGAGGATTTTGCAAGACTCCTTGACCAGAATCTCGCTACCCTACAACACTATCTTTCCCACTCATCTACCCGGGACTCATGAGGGCCGTTGGTATATGGAATGCTCGTGTCTATTCCTCCTACCCTCACCCCCACTTCCGCGTCAGCTACCACTAGCTCGACATTACCTTCATCCACCTTACCACATGTGGTGTCTCAACTAGACCCCACATCCTCTATAACTATTGTACTCTACGGAATTTTTCGCACCCGTGGTGTCAACTATTCCTTCATCAACCACCTTGAGAATAACCCCATCTACATCCTTCACCTCATATATACGTGTTGCATCAAAACCACCAATGGTGTCGAAACCCAAACCCCATTCCAAAATATCATCGTTTCCATCCTGCAGGTCCCTACCCCTAATTACCACAAGAATTGTTACAAAAATCCCACCTACTTATACATATCACCAACAACCCCCAATATTGTTTATCACCTATTTGGGGTACCTTCCACTTGTATCTATTCCCCCTTCACAGCTTCTCATACTCTGCACCACCATATACTTGGGTGTCATCCACATCATACATTCATCATCAACCTCTCGTATATTTGTAGATCAAGAATTTCTTCACTTGTTACTGTCTAAGTTAATGCACCAAACTACACATAAAAACCCTAAAAACTCAAATAAATTCTATACCCGATTAATTGGACAAGATTTGAAGACGTAGATGGAAAGAAAGCTCCGATGTAATTAAGACAGCTCACATGAGAAATCTGCGGAGTAGATCTAAGAAACTCCGCAATGCATGAATACTTGATGAAAAAGATGACGTTATAAGATATAAGGGTGAACTACCCGGAGAGCGGGTCTAGGGAAGCGATTAGCTTCCTCGGTGGATGTCAGTTCACTTTTTCAATTAAGAATAAAGGCATACATGATAAAAATATGTAAGCAAATGTTTAGATTCTCTTATTTTAAGTTGCAGACAGAATGTAAAAATAGCAACAAAAACTGAAATAAAGTAGAAATCAGTAAAAACAAAGATGAAATTGTATCACCTGGATTTTGTACCTTTTTCTGCAGACTAGTTAGCATTGATCGATAGGTGATCGGCATCAATGGTTTGGAATGGTGCTAATTTGGACAAATCAGTGTTGATTGATGCTTAATCAATCGATCGTACTTGGGTTGTCGTTGACCAGAAGAAATCACAGAAATCTTGATTGATGATTGGCGATGATCGGATTGTGGAGACCCGTAGGAGCTGCAGAGATGTGGACGGAGTTCCACCTTGGCTGGATGGAGAAATGGAATCACCCAGAGGTTGAAGAACCTAAGTGATATCGATATCATGAGGTCGAATAATGGTGCACCTCTCGGGATTGATCCGACAGCAATTCTCTCTCTCTCTCAATTGATAATTCTAAGGCTCGCTCAAGCTTTTCACTATTTCTCAAGTCTCTACTGTCCAACTAGAACTTAGTTTAGGTCGTGTATTTATAGTTGGCACCGACCGAGGTAAAATCGGTGCCGTTCTAAAAAATTGCAATCGATCGAGGACCGGTCGGCTCCGATCAAGGAACAGACTCCCAAAGTGGCAAAAAGGGATGAGTTATGAGGATAAGAATATTATCCTTCCAACTCAAATACGGGAAAAATCTCGTTGCACGGTTCCAGGAGAGGAGAAATAGGTGGGATGGATGGATAATAGTGACACGGGAGGTTAGGAAGTGATATGGGGTGAATAAGTAGTTGGAATAAATGTAAAAGATAGAATTACATGGTTAATGTTTAATTATCCATGGGTGAAATATAATGGGGTGCAACAAACTTAGGATAGGTTGTTTAATTAGATATTTAATTAATACCCTAAGAGAGAAGTAGTGATACAAAAGTGCACCGGGTTACCCAAAAATAGAACAAGTAAGCGAACACAGGGGACATTAAATTGAGTAACCAATTTTAGGTGTCTACATTTGCCCCTTTTTGTCGAGTAACTTACGATAAACAATGCTATGAGACAAAAACAAGGAGTTAGAATAAAAGGAAGAATATTGATGATGCACTCCCCTCAAACTAGTGATGGGGTGGCCCCAAAAAAGCCAACCGATCCTCGAGTTTGAAAAAGGTAGATGAAAAATAATAGAAGAGAGGATGCCCACTAGATGTCCGGAGGAGAGCTAATCATTGATGACGCACGTAAAAAATAAAAAAGCAATGACGTAAGGAACTCACATTGGTAGGGCAGACTAAACGGTCTTTGTATGAGATGACATTAGTGGCTACAGACTTGTGAGTTAAAGGTAACTGCAAAATAGTAACAACCAAAGAGTGACACATTGGTAGGGACAACTAGATGCCTTTGAACGAGACGATGTTAGTGCCTACACTGGACCCGTTATCTTTAAGTTGTAAAAACATGAGTTACCCATGTACCGGGAAAAAACTCGGAATGGGTGATAACACCGAAAATATGCACCAAAAGGTGGAAATAAGGTCATAACAACAATCAAATAAACAAGCCAAGCATCAACGCTTAGATAAGAAGGATGAAGCGATGACCTCGAGAGGAGAGCCACCGCGGAACTTGAAATATGGCCACTACTATGGACTTTGAATAGAAATGCTACCGCACTAGGTAGAACAAGTGTGCTATGTGTGGCACATGCAAAAGATATAATGATGAGATACCCCAGCAGGAATGACAAGTAAAGTCATGTTATGAGTGACACACACATGGGGCTATGCAAGGTGATAAGGTACAAGTACCTGAAATAAAGACACAATGATGGCAACAATGTGTTATGGGTGACACATGTGCAAGACAGGATAATCAGATGAGAATGAAGCACATCCTGGTGTGATGAGATGACAAAATATATCAAGATCTACCCAATCTGCCCCGATGAGAGACAATCGGTGTCGACGGGCGCCAATACGCATCAACTCATACCTAATCGACGCGACCCAAAGAATCGACACGGACCCGAATAATCAGTGCCGACCACTCCAAAAACCTATAAATATAGAAAAGGTGAACAGTAATGATTCATTTGCATTGTGACGATTGATTTAGAAAAATTCAAAAATTGAATTTGAGTGAAATGGAAGCTTCTGAGAGCGGTCAGAAGAGGAAGAGGACGTAGCCGGGGTAAGTGGTCCTTCCTTAGCCTTGTATGTTTGTGTTGGTTTGTAGTAGGAGGCAAGAGAGTGTTTTTGTGCTCTACCTCCCAGTTAGCATCTATTGACAAAATCGGCGTTGACTAGTATGTGATCGGCGTCGATTGGAATACAATCGGCATCGATCAGAAAGTAAACGGCATCGATTGGAAAGATGAAACATTTGGAAGCTTTGAGAAAAAAATTGATGAAATTTTAATGATGTTGATTTTGATAAATATGAACCTAATGACAATTTTTGATGTTGTGGATGCAGGCACGAGAGGTCCTACACATGCGGGATGTTATTCCCAAGCTACTGGAGACTATACTGTCAAATGTGACAAACGATGAGTGGTGCCATCTAGAGTTAGTTAGACTAGGGGTTTTTTGTTATTATCGATGGGTACCCCGAGACGTGGGGCTGATGTGAGTGTTGATGCGGTGGTGGGATAGCCAAACATGCACTTTTTGGTTTCGGACAAGTGAGATGACTATCACCCATGAGGACATCTATAGGATCCTCAAGTTACCGATCACAGGGGACCTGATAGAGATTACTCCACGAGTAGCAGAGAGAGGGCCCCGGTACGGTTATATGGGGACAGGCAGATGATTTAGAGATAGTGTCTGGGGCTGTGAGGATAGCCTCACAGTACCGGAAGGATGACCCTAGGAGTAGACTGATAGCTTTGATCTAGATGGCTATCTCATATTGTGAACTACCAGATTCTAGAGGTGGACGGTTCCCACGCTCTCCTATTTGACTACGCTCAGGATATCCTAGAGTTCATGCAGGTATTCACATTCACCGATGCACTATTAGCACAGATATATCATGAGCTATGGATGTATTCCATAGGCAGATGGACCGGGATAGATGTTAATTTTTTGCTCCATTTTTGGGCTTATGAGCACATATCAATGATTAGACCATCTGGACTTCCATGGATGTCGGGATCGAGAGGAGCCCTTGAGTATGGGTTTCAACGATGGTAGGAAGACATGGCCCCTGGAGATACAGGGAGATCATCAGAGTGGTATCCCGAGATATTCAGGAATCTAACACCATCACAGGTTATAAGGAGGCCATACAGGGTCTATCCTACATGGGCCGGATAGGACGCCCACTTAGTGGAGTTGAGATGCAACAGAGTGGTCAGGGGCCACAGGCTAGAGATTTTAGAGTGGGTCCCATTTATATGGGTGATGAGACAGTTCGATTGATACAGATTATTCTGACTGTACATGTGCCATATAGACGGGATAGTAGGGGATAGATCTCACAATCTGGTCCCATCGTATCCACTCAGGGAGGCCCTACCTCCCATAGATGATGATGATAATGTAGGATTGGATGAGGGTTATGAGGCATGGTATCATGAGGAGCTGACATGGCATCTCACAGCATCTGTGGAGTCAGATGAGGAGGATATAGTGGCGGAGCTAGAGAGACTGCAGGGAGAGCATGTCACCTTGGTAAAGACCACCGACTACTCTTGAGGAGATTATGACTCGAGGGAGGAGAGGGACACAAAGATACAAGAGAGAGAAACTACTCATCGGGAGCAGATATAGCTATCCAAAGCAGAGGGATAGATATCATAAACAAAGAGAGTCCCTCATGGCCAAGTATGGTGATATGGGCACCACATCAAAGTCGGGGGCACAGGGTACCGTGCACAAGAGGACCACCGGGAGCAGTGCTGGGATGAGAGCATCCAGCATGGTGAGTTTGAGTACCTATCAAGTTATTCTTTCCAAGGTGAGATACTATGAGGATTCCTTGACACAACATGCCCCAAATGTGCCTCCTTACGGAGCGAGGAGGAGGACAGTGATAACCACTACCGGCGGCGCATCGGAGGGTGCGAGCACCGGGGAGACCGAGGAGATCTTAGGGTCATGATCGCGGGCACCTCCAGCTCATTACGTAGGTGATAGTTAGGGAGGGAGAGCCTGTTCTGAGGAGGGAGGAGGAGACAAAGTGTTCTCCATTTGTCTGATTTTACTATATAGAGATGATATTTGTAGAGATATAATAATGTATCCTCAATTTGAAGGCATTTTTGATACGATGTATATGGCTCAATTTGAAGCCATTCAGCTATATTTATATTTGTGTGTGTGTGTGTGTGTGTGTGTGTGTGTGACTTTTTGTTATGCGATTGGACTCATGCTTTTAACTTTGATAGGTACAGATGGATAAATGTGATTTAATTTTGATTTGTAATCGATGAATAATTGACTAAATTAACATGTTAAGACGTTAATTCAATTAAATGATATGGATAGATGGATCCACATAATATGTGTTGCTTTGATGATTTTAGATGAAGTAGATAAGATGAGCATAGATAGATGATATATTTTATTGATTAAATTAACATGTTAAATGACAATTTAATCGGATAAATAACAAATGAACACGTGTAATGTCCATTTGATTTGATGAAAAGAAAGTGATGTAATGATCTTATCCCTAAAAAATCACTACACCTAGATAGGAAAAGGAATGATAAGTTAGTCTCTAATCGACCATGAATAGAGACCTTGATGGTAAATCAAAAGACGATGCACACAAGGCCATAGACACGGATAAAATAAACTCTGACACTAGTTAGTCGCAAACTAGATCTAGGAGGTAGATAAGGACGAGAGATAAGTATGCATCTCATCAAAACACATGAAGGATTAAATACATGCCCATATGGGGAAAATAGGGTCTCCATATGATCGAAAAGGTCTCATATCACAGCTTCATGATTTTCCTTTTGATAAAAAAGTAAACTGATCAATGCGGGTAGTTTGCTAGATATGGAAAGACTGATCAATACGGGAAGTCTTTTAGAGATTCAAACAAATGAATAAATTGGCCGAGAGAGGAAGTTTGTTCTTTGTCAGTAAGGCTCAAAATGCCATAAAATAAATAGTTGTCCTTCAAGGGAGCGGTTTGTATTTTGAATTTGATGGTAACCATCCTTCAAGGAATGGTTTACATTTTTTATTTATGTGATAAGGCATGGATAGTTGTCCTTCAAGGAATCGGTCTATCTTTTGGGACTAGGATAGCATCTTTTTTTTAGATTTGGAAGAAGCGAGTTTAGACCAGTAGATCGAGATAGAGGGAAAGAAAATGCATACAAGCACGTACTCATGCCCCAAGTGGATTTGATCAAGATGAACACCTAGGGCAGATGAAGTAGTGATTAAGGTATTCCTACCATGAGGAGGAACAAATCCATAAGGAAAATTCCATGATTAGAGCCATGGTACTCATATTTAAGGTATAAAAAGAAATAACGAGGAGAACCACATAGTTTTAAATCACTACAAAATGCATGATCAAGTTACGATGGATGAAAGACTGCTTTCGTGACTAAGATCATGTAAGATAGATTTTAACAAAGAGAAGGGCCTTAGATGCAAAGTGTTAAGAGGTTCCATTTCAGGTATACCATCCATGGAAGATAGGCGATAAGCCCTGGACCCATACTTATGAGTGATAACGCACGGTCCCATCCAGCTTAGGAGCAAACTTACCACATTGACTTCGCTCCAGAGTAATGACATTTTGGTTTTCTTTAAGAAAAATATCACCAACTTGAAGTCATGCTATCGTAATTGCTTGTTATAAGCACGCTTCACATGCTCAAGATAGACTTGATGATGTTCAAGAGCACTAAGATGATGTTCATCTAAAAACTCAAATTGTGCTAGACATTTTTTTACGATAGTCTTCATCGATACAAACTCTCTGAGAGAGACGCGAAGAGAGGGAATCTAGACTTCCAAAGGAAGAACAGCCTTAGACCCATAGACAAGAGAGAAGGGAGTAGCACTGGTAGGGGTACGAATGCTAGTCCGATAAGCCCAGAGAGCAAAAGGGATGTGTAAATTCCAATCCCTACCAGCTCGACTAGTTATCTTTGCAAGGATATTACACAAAGTTTTATTATTCAGCTTGGCCATTAGCTTGTGGATAGTATGGAGAAGAAAAGCTGAGTTTAATATTGAAGGTGTCATAAAGTTTCTGCAAATATTTTTTTTGAAAGACTTGTCATTGTCTGTAATAAGTTTGTGAGGAACACCAAAGTGACAAATGATGTGTTGATAAACAAAATCAACAATAGATTTATCTTTGGTTGATGAAAGAGGAATAGCCTCCACCCATTTAGTGAAGTATTATGTGGCAATAATGATAGAGTGATGTCGTTGCGAAGAGCACGGATTGATGAGACCAATGAGATCAAGACCCCATTGTGAAAAAGGCCACAAATCTATTGCAGGTTGCAAAGCCTGACTAGGGATATGTGTAAGATTAGCGTGTTGTTGACACTTGACACATTTCTTAACATATTTGTAGCAGTCTTGATTAAGAGAAGGCAAATAGTAACCTAAATGTAGGATGTGCTTAGCCACACCAAACTACCAAAGTTTCCACCACAGAGATACCATCGTGGACCTCCCGAATGGCCTTAGATGATTCGGGGTTTTGAGGCACCAAGTAAAATACCCTCAAAACCACATTTGTAAAGCACTCGCCTGAATAATAGCATAGCAGCCATGCGCATTGGATAAAATATCTTCTACCATTGGAAGTCAAATCTAGAGGAAGCACTTGAGTAGGATAGATAATCAAAAATGTGTTTATACCACTCATCTTGAGTGTCGGTTGTGACGGAGTTGATTAAATTCAACTGCCTGAGATGAGATGGTTGGTCTAGATGTTGAAAAACCACATAAATTTTCGAGTCTTCAATGAATGGAGGAATAAGCGAGGCTAAAGAAGCCATCGTATCTACAAACCGGTTTGCAGTGCGAGGAATAGCCTAGATAGTAAATTTATCAAAAGATTGAAGCTGAAAGAGAACAATATCATGATATTTTTGAAGGATATCATTTTTACACTGATAGACACCAGTGACTTGATTAATGATGAGCTCAGAGTCACCAAAGATGTTGATATGGTGAGCACCGAGATTAATGGAATTTTGAAGACCTAAAACGAGGGCTTCATATTCGGCCATATTATTGGTACATTCAAAGTTAAGCTTGTGTGTGACAGGGATAGGTGCACCCCAAGGAGGAATCATGATGAAACCTATGCCTCCCCCTTGCTGACACTTAGACCCATCAAAGAAGAGTTTTACTTTAAATGGAGACAGACCAAAATCGATTTTGTTGGATGTACTTGTCTGAGAATTAAGCGAGGGGGACTTGAGTGTCTGGAAGAGGGGCATCATCTAATTGATCGGTGATAACCTGACCCTTGATAGATTTATGTGAGATTAAATCGAGGTCAAACTCTGTCATGAGCATGAGCCAACGAGTGATATGATCATTGTGATAGGGTTTCGCATGCATTGTCTTGAATGGATTGACACTCATAACAATGTGAGTTTTATGATTAAGAAGGTAATGACAAAGTTTATAAGTCACGAAGAAGATAGTACAACACAACTTTTCATCTTCAAAATAGTGAGTTTCATACTCTTAAAGAGTACGACTGATATAATAGACATCCTATTCCCTACCATTAGCATCTCGATGTGAGATCATGGCTCTCAAAGCATGGTCGAGTCACGAAATATAAAAAAGAATGGCTCCCCCTCGCGTGGAGGTGTGGCATAGGTGGAGAAAGAATATAAACTTTGAGATCATCAAAGGCTTTTTGTTAACGCTCATCCCATTCAAATGAACATTTTTACGAGAGGAGATGATGAAAAGTTTGACAATGGTCTGAAAGCTATGAGATAAAATGACACACTGATTGAAGGTGTCCTTGAAGACCACGGAGCTGCTTTAAGTTAGAAGGAGGAGGCATCTCAATGATAGCCTTTATTTTTGTGGGATCGACCTCAATACCCCTAATAGAAATGATAAAGCCTAAGATTTTACCAGTGAGAACGCCAAACACGCATTTAGACGGATTTAGGCGAAGACAAAAATGAATGAGTCTCTCAAAGAGAGGCGCAAGGATGAGAAGATGATCCTGACGGTGTTTGGATTTACCGAGGATGTTGTCCATGTAATCTTCTACAGTTTTTTGTAAGAGGTCATGGAAGATGTAGGTCATTGCATGTTGATAAGTCACCCTGCGTTCTTAAGACCAAAGGGCATGATGCGATAACAAAAATTCCCCCAAGGAGTTATGAAGGAAGTCTTGTGCTGATCCTCTAGTGTAATGAGAATTTGATTATACCCAAAGAAACCATCCATAAGAGAAAGCATCTCGTGGCCTGTAATTAAGTCCATGAGTTGGTTGATATTAGGTAGAGGGAAATCATCTTTCGGGCAAGTGAGATTAAGATCCCAAAATTTGGTGTAAATTCAAATTTTCCCGTAGCTTTGGTTACTGGTACTACATTTGAAACCCATTGTGGATAGCCAATGGGTTGGATGAAGTTGGTAGAAAGCAAGTGTTGCAACTCTTCATTAACGAGGAGAGATACACAAGGATGCATCTTACATGGTTTTTGTTTAACTGGTTTGATGTCTGGAAGAGTAACAATATTGTGGACCATAATGTTAGGATCGAGGCCCGGCATATCTTCATATGACCAAGAAAATGCTTGGCGATGGTTGGAAAGAAAGGCGGCGAAGTCTCCTAACTCCTATGGGTTAAGATATTGGCCGACCTTAATGATGTGAGGGTCTTCAGAAGTCCCTATATTAAGGTCAATAAGTGGCTTTGTTAAGAATCGTAAATGTGTTAGAAGGAATGGTTTTAGGAAGATAAGAATCCTTTTCCCCCAGATAAGTAAGGATAGAATCATCATCCGAATAGTGGATAGTATTGATAGTAGGAGAGTCGTCTCTGACTATTTTGGGGAAAACCAATGGTATGGAAGTGGATTTACCATTAGTCATATAGGTCAGTGGACCTAAGGAAATGAAATTGAATAAAAAAAAGTTAGGCGGGATGGAAATGGTGTCATCTACATCAAGCAATGCTTCAAACCTGACGAGAGAAGATGGTTCCTCAATGGAAAGAGGCTCAGCGAGAATGGTGATGGTGGCTTTCGAGGGAGCTTTGAACCCTAAACCAAATTTTTGATGTGGTTTAAGAGTTAGAATGGATGCAAGGTCATGCACACCTTGTTCATACTTTCCTAGGCCAAAGCCCTTCCACGCGCATCGATATAGATAAGTTTTTGTGAACACGAGATTCTATAGATAATCAAACCCTGTCGAATAGGGTATGGCCCTAGGAGGAGAATCTGGATGATAATGAAGTGCATCAAGACCACCATAGATGAAGTCAATCTATCGATTAGGCAAACCAATGGTGATGATGCAACCAAGACCCGGTTGATATTCAAGTTGTTTTTCTGGCTTACCATACTCTTTAGGTTTGAGGTGGGTGTCAAAAGAGAGAAGGGGAAGCTCTCCTAGTGAAAAACGCTGCAACGTATCTTCTAGATTTTGTAGATCTGGTAGTTTTGTTGTAGGTATGGAAGAGGACGGAGCCTCGTCAGGAGAATTAACATTCTCCTTTGGAGGGACAGACCCTGTGGTCATGTCACATTGTGTGAATGGAAAAGGGTCTCTTGGATGAGTATAGATTTTGCCCTCATACTGATATTTTATGCATCAATGGAGGTTGATGGGATGTAGTGCATTGCAGATCTAGGAGCGTCTGAGGATCATATTGTAGTGGAATTTTCCTTTGACAATGTAAAAAAGCTCGTGAAGAAGTTTCTTGCCTACCCAAATGGGCAGGACCACAATTCCTAAGGTAACCGCTAGTTGATCGTTAAATGATCAAAGGGAAAAAGGCAGTGATGAAAATACGTTCTTTGGTAACTTAAGTTACTCAAATATAGATCAAGAATTTCCGCGCTTGTTACCTATCCAAGTTAACGCACCAAACTAAACACAAAAACCACGAAAACTCAAATAAAGTCGATACGATTAATTGCACAAGATTTGAAGACGTAGATGGAAAGAAATCCCGATGGAATTAAGATGGGTGCACATGAGAATCTGCGAAGTAGATCCAAGAAACACTGTGATGCATGAATACTTGACGAAAAAAGATAACGTTAGAAGATATAAGGATGAACTACCTAGAAAGCGGGTCCAGAATTGATTAGCTTCCTCGGTGGATGTCGGTTCACTTTTTCAATTAATAACGAAGGCATACATGATAAAAGATATAAGCAAATGTTTAGATTTTCTTATTTTAAGTTCTGAAACAAAATGTAAAAAATAGCAGCAAAAACTGAAAGAAAGTAGGAAGCTGTAAAAACAAAGATGAAATTGTGTCACCTAGATTCTCTATCTTTACGCAGATCGTCGGCATCGATCGGGGCAGTGATCGCATCGATGGTTTGGAACAGTGCTGATTTGGACAAATCAGCGTTGATTGATGCTTAATTAGCACCGATCGTACTTGGGTCGTCATTGGTCGGGAAGAAATCATAGAAAGATTGATTGATGATTGGCGATGATCGGATTGTAGAGACCTACGGGAGCTGCAAAGATGTGGACGGAGTGCCGCCTTGGCTAGATGGAGAAATGGAATCACCCAGAGGTTGAAGAACCTAAGTGATATCGATATCATGAGGGTAGAATAATGGTGCACCTCATAGGGATTGATCTGGATAGAATTCTCTCTCTCTCTCAATTGATAATTCTAAGGCTCGCTTAAGATTTTCACTATTTCTCATGTCTTTACCATCCAACTAGAGCTTAGTTCAAGTCATGTATTTATAGTCGGTGCCGACCAAGGTAAAATTGGCGCCATTCCGAAAAATTGGCATCAATCAAGGACCGGTCAGCGAGATCGGGGAATAGACTCCCAAAGTGGCAAAAGAGATGAGTCATGAGGATAAGAATATTATCCTTCCAATTCAAATACGGGAAAAATCCATTTACGCACGTTCCATGAGAGGAGAAATAGGTGGGATGGATGGATAATAGTGACATGGGAGGTTGGGAAGTGATATGGGGTGAATAAGTAGTTGGAATAAATGTAAAAGATATAATTACATGGTTAATGTTTAATTATCCATGGGTGAAATATAATGGGGTGCAACAAACTTAGGATAGGCTCTTTAATTAGATATTTAATTAATACCCTAAGAGAGAAGTGATGATAAAAAGTACACCGGGTTACCCGAGAATAAAACAGTAAGCGAACATGGGGGACATTAAATTGAGTAACCAATTTTAGGTGTCTACAATATTACAGGGGGTGCCCAATCATCACAACCCACCAACTACCTTATTAAAATGATGATGGAAAAGATGCAAACATTGGAAGCATCAATTTACTCGGCTCTCAACTCCTTAACCTACGATGAAATCTGCAATGAGCCCATCCATCCATCCATACCATGCACATTGAGAAATGCCCAAATTTAATTGGTTAAACATTAAAGAAGACCCACAGCAACATTTGCAGTCTTTTAAACACGGGTGTTATCTAATTTCCCATGACAATTCTTTACTCCTACAAACATTCCTCATGTCCTTAAGAGGACTCATGTTAGACTGGTATAGTGGTTTTCCTCGACAACCCATTTACCCATTTAATAAAGTGGCTCAAACCTTCCTGGACCATTTTTCAATCAATATCATCAAGAAGGTTAGTATGACCGACTTGTACTCAACTCGACAATATGACAATGAGTCTATTGTTAGGTTGTGGAGCATGTTTTCATGTGTGAAAGTGTTGAAGACTGTACACTAAGAGTACTGTACACTTTTCATGTATCCTCGCCGGGGTTCGGAGCCGAGCCGGGCCTTGAGCGGGGTTTGGGGGCATAGCCCCGAAAAAAAAAAATTAGGCATAAATTTTTTTGGCCTCGAAAAAATGCACCCAACATATCGGGAAACATGCTCTTCTCATATGGGCAAGATTTTTGACCCATAGGTTTATGGGATGGGTTTTGCCCATGGTTTTGATACCCACGGTTTTGTAAAATTGCTTAAGCAGTTGTCTATTTATATGGTTTTATGCATATGATAGAGGTATGAAAAACATTGCAGATGTGTTTTGAATTCGGCTATGAATTCTGTAGAGTTTGTTGAGCATAGCTCCAAACAGATCTGGGTATTGTATTGAGAGAGTGGTGGCTTGTAATAAAATCTAAGCAAGTGATTCTTGGTGGACGTAGCCCAAATTGGGTGAACCACGTTAAATATTGTCTCCTTGTGTTGTGTTATTTTATTCTACAATTTTATTTCAGATCTGTAATAATTTTTGCATATTAGTTTCTACTGTTGTGATTCTGTGAGGGATTATTCTGCATATTTTATCTCTTATTTCCTAACATCTATTACCGATTTTTTCACTCATTGGTGGAGCCTCATCAATCAGCTAACATTCTAGTTGCCTCAAACAGATCTTATAGATTTGTTCACTAGAGCTTGTGTCAGGCACATCTCACCAAATCTACAAGTACAAACCTTTCGTACCTACGACGAAGCTTTTACCATGGCACAAAAATTATAAATTTGAGTCATTGAAGAGAAAAAAATTCAATTGCATAACAAAACACCGCATTTAAATCAAATGATGCTTCTTCCTCTTCAAAACCCCAAAATAATTATTCAAAAGCCAAGGATCTTCCAACACGGTATTTTTAAAGGTTGGCCCATCTCACCCCTTTAATTAATCAAAACGTACCTCCAACCTTTCTCCCATTCAAACTTTTTAGTTCAAACAAGAGCAATGAAAAATACACTCCAATCGGGCAGCCTTATTCTTTAGTATTAGAAAAAATTGTTAAGGCCAAAGCCATTGCTCTTCCACCCATAAAACCACATACTAGTTTTGACCCCGCTCGTCCTATTCATGCATGATACAAGGAACATGACTATTGTAACTATCATCATGTAAAAGGTCATAAAGAATGGTAATTGTATAACCTTCAAGAACATTATCCAAGAAATGTTAGATAATGGAGATCTCATCTTGGACAACCCAAATGCACCCGCCAATCAGAATTTACATATCTTCAATAATTCATTCCCTAACCATACCCCATCATCAAACCAAACCAGGTGAACCTTCAACTAATGACAGTAATGTCCGTGAGGTCCATGTTGTGTTTGACACCGTACCAACCCTTCCACAATTTCCTCCTATCCCTTCTATCGAGGAGATTCTAGCACGAGCTCCTCTACCCACAGAGGAGCCTACTTCCTCTACTCCTTCACCCATAGAGGATTCCCCTTCATCTCCTCCTTCACCCACGGAGGAGTCCATAACTTCCTCCAATGCTGTTTCACCACTTACCTCGCAACCTAACGAACAACCTACATGTATTAACTCTCCTACCCACGGGAGAGTCATCTTCACTTTCCTCTCGATGAAAAAGGAAACTACCTCATCCCAACTGTTATCTCCCATAACCATAAGGGATCCTTTAGATGTGTCACTACCTGTTGGGTATAATTCACCATTAGCATTCTAGAATCCCATTGATATGCTCTCATATTTCGTACCCATAAAGTCCGAAGTCAATCAGTTCCCCCGTCTCACGACATATTTTACAGGTATTGCTACTAAACCAACATCATCTTCTCTTACAATAGTGTCATTTTCATGCCTAGCCGATTGTTTTCATTACATTGATAATTCCATGCTTTGGGGATGCCTTTGGCTACCCTTCTCAACCCAAATACAAATGTTTCCTATGGATACTTTCACGATCTATCCGAAGGTATTTCAAGGAACCCAATCAACCATGACCATGCCTATTGAAATGGCCTCTTCTTCATCACCCTCACCTACATCTAAACCTTTACTAACAACTAAACTTGTTCCTATGCCTAAGAACCTACATGTGTTTGAACCTTCCCCACATCTAGACCCATCACTACCTTAGGTGTGATGTCGACATCAATTCTAGTCCATCCACCTGTCAAGTTGGATTTAGCCACATCTTCCCAAGCTGCGCAAAACCAATCCTCCACCTAAAAGGAAGACCCATCCTTTTATGTCGCACACACCAATTTCACCCACCATGCCTTTGTCACCTTTGCCCCTTTTTCTATCTTAGGGCCTCACTCGTCGACCTTAACCAAGTAACCGCCTATCCAAGGCAAATAAAAATCGTAACAACTTGCCTCTTCATCACAATCCTTTATTACACTTAACCTACCAAAGACAAATGCGTACACCTTCATTATTACCCACATCTTTCTTACCACCTATACCCCCACCAATTACAGTAACAACATTAGTACCTATGATATTTCCTTCTCTTCAACCCATACCTTCTACCTTGCCTCCACCAAAGAACCTTCATCGCGCCTCATTTATCACCTTGGCTAACTCAACCTCTGCGCCACCATCCGCTTTCCCTATAAATCATGTATGCCTTCTTCACCTTTACTCTAGAAGGTGCAATCTAAATTGAAAACCCACTACCATTCAAGAAATTAGTTAAGCCCACAATACCTTCTATCACTAGTTCATCTACTATGCCTCTACCCAAGAAGGTACACCAAGCCTAAAATAGTACCACCTACCAAACTAGTGGTCAAACCTATCCCACCTCATGTAGTACCTCACACATCACAATCACCTACACTTCAATCCGGACCCATACTCACATCACATTGTGATCCATTGGCAGGGTATTATGCCAACATTCTAGCTAACCTTTTAGAGACCTCCGTCATCACATTGTTGCCCCTTAGACCTTACGACCCACTCAATCCCAAACTAAAAGGGTTTGAAGATACTAAAATTTGTGCCTACCATTTTGTGTCAGGACATGATGTAGAAAATTGTATGGCTCTAAAAATCATTCTTTTCCAACTTCATCCTCCCGAACAAAACTTTGATGATGATGATCTTCTAGACGAGGACCCAGTTCTACCTCCACCTATCACTACACATCCTCACCCACTACCTATTCATTAACCTACATCACCACCTCCACAACCATTTTATCCACCCCCAAAATTCAAGATCAATATGGTTCGTATAGGAGAGCTAGCCAAAACCCCACCAAAATTCCAATGTGCCCTACTCATTTCACAAGGTTCTTACCCCGCACTAGGTTTTTTTCCATCATGTTGTTATAATTTTCTTAACACGACTTCTCCATCCACTTCTCTTCCTCAGATTAACATGATCCAAGTTGCCACTCACACCCAAAAAGACAAAGGAAAGGAGAAAGCAACTAGCACGTCTGCCAATCCTGTGCCCAACATACCATCTGCACCCGCACCAAAAATCACCATTTGGGGACCCACATATCCTATTTTCTAACGGCATCACCCATCATACAATGATAAAACAATTTCACCAATCCCCTCTAAAAATTTCTTTGTATGACCTCATCAAAACTTTTCAATCTTGTCGACAGGGACCTCGTGGAGGTTTTACAATCCATCAATGTTTTACCTAAAACTTGACACCTTGGCCTCCATTATCACCCCTCACCAAGTGGCTTCTCTCACCAATTCATCCCCTTCCTCTACACTTGCCACTACTCACCAAATATACAATCTCGCTTTCTTTGACAACGAGATTATACCTCTCCAATCAGATGATCTTGATCTCACCCTTTTCATCTCTATTTATATTGATAATATACGCATTCAACGCATTATGATCGATGGTGGTGCCAACATCAACATTATCTCCTCCCACGCATACAATCAAATACACATCCCTTCAAATTACATGCATAATAACCTATTTATGTTACATTCATTCAATGACACCATCACTTCCACTCTCGGCACCATCATCCTCCACATTTGTGTGGGCCCCCGTACCATTCCGGAATTGTTCTATGTCTTAAAGGGGGAGTCCTAGCATAAAATTTTTCTTGACTGACCTTGGATCCACGTCATAGGTTGTGTTCCTTCAACCTTACATTGTTGCATAAAATTTGAACATGAAGGACATAACTATATCATCCCCGCTAACCCTTCTCCATTCAAAACCTATAACATGTTGTATCAACCTAATGAATTCCTTGTAGCAGTTAAGGCATCTACCACTACCGCCACTTCTCCTTCACCCACAGCCCCATTCACCAATGTTGTTGCTACCTTTTCTACACCCTGCCACCTCTATTCCGACTACCTTCATAGCCTCTGCGCAGCAGACCCATCTCGCTAACCCATCTACTTATCAATGAACTAATGTTTCTTTTGCCCAAACACCTAGTGATTCATTTATTCCTGCTATCCATATACCAACTACCAATCCCTTAGAAGGTGTTTTTCAATGCCTCACTTTGGGAGAGTATCCCTATACAACATCAACACATTCCTTACTCCTCAATAGTATGGTAACCTTTACACCAACTTAATG
This sequence comes from Taxus wallichiana var. yunnanensis, assembly GCA_018340775.1. Lineage (NCBI taxonomy): Eukaryota > Viridiplantae > Streptophyta > Pinopsida > Cupressales > Taxaceae > Taxus > Taxus wallichiana. The sequence goes on from CM031234.1 coordinate 510,757,450, forward strand.
TATAGGGGACTTAATACTTCCACCTACTCACCCAAGCCACCTTCCCAAATCATCGACCATTTTCTCTCCGACCTCTAATCTCGCACCAATCAATCCTTCACCCCACTTTCCTCCACCGTTGTGTGTGAAATACTTTGGCTTTGGGTTTTACAAACAGGGCTTTCATACTATCATCCATTGTACCACATGTAAACACAAGACCATAGTGGTATTGGCTTTTCCGAACCATCTTCTAGAAATCCCACGTCAAATTCATTGAGGATGACAAACCTTCTTCACCCCATCTACTAACTTCACCACCTTCACCCACATAGTCTATGGATCCAGAATCCATTCCTCCTAACTTTGTTTTTCATAAACACCATTTCCCTAGGACCTTTGACTTATCAACGCAATGGTGAGGCTCCCTCTTCCCTTCCCTTCATGTATCCTGACATGATCGATGACGATACACCTTCTATTAATGTCGTTCAATGTTAGGACGATGAGTCTATTCTCACCTACCTTGGTGTGGAAGATTCTTATATTCACCGGTCATTTCCTTCTAAGACGTAAACCATGTTAAATGAATCGACCATTGAAATCAATATTAACACTTAGGATGACTGCACATTCTAAAGATAGGCTATTCTTTAGATGTTTCTAAATAGGAAGATTTTACCTCATTCCTCCAAGATCATAGCAATGTTTTTCTTGGTCCTATGCTGATATGCCCGGTATTGACCCAAACATTGTGGTCCACAATATCGTAACTATTCCTGAAGCCAAACCCATAAAACAGAAGCTACAAAAATGCATCCTCACATTGCCCTTCTTGTCAAAGAAGAACTTCAGCGCCTTCTCTCGGTTTCCTTCATCCTACCCATTGATTATCCCCAATGGATCTCTAACATCGTTCTGTCATAAAAGTGACAAGAGGACTCCGCATATGCGTGGATTTTCACGACCTTAATGTATCCTGCCCTAAATATGACTTTCCTCTACCTAGTATAGACACACTAGTTGATCTCACCGCTGGTCATGAGATGTTATCACTCGTGGACGGTTTCTTGGGTTATAACCAAATATTACTCACCCCAAAATATCAACACAAAACCACCTTCATCAATCCTTGGGGACCTTTTGCTATCGAGTCTTTCCCTTTGGCCTTAAAAACGTTTGTGCTACATATCACCATGCTATGACTTATATCTTTCATGACATCATGCATCACATATTAGAAGATTATGTAGATGACATTCTTGTCAAATCCAAGCATCGATTCGAACACCTTACAGTCCTTAAGGTCATTTTTTACTGTCTCATCAAGTATTATGTTCACCTTCAACCTAAGAAGTGTGTCCTTCCTATTCTCTTAGAAAAACTCCTTGGTTTTATTGTTTCTTTGTGTGGCATAAAAGTCAATCCCACTAAAATCAAGGCTATTCTCGAAATGCCTTCACCTACTAACCTTGTCCAACTCGTGTAGTTTGCAAAGGCAAGTTGTAATCTATTTTTCATTTTATTTCACAACTTATCGACTATTACCACCCATTTCATCATCTCCTCAAAAAGGATGTCTCCTTTAAATGGGATGATGAATGTCCAAAACCTTTGAGGCCTTAAAACAATACCTCCTCCAACCACCTGTATTTATTCCTCCTAAGGATGACCAACCATTTTACCTTTACATTTTTGCTACTGATCATTCCTTGGGTGCCATGCTCGCTCATCACGATGAGCAACACAGGAGCAAGCAGTTTATTATATAAGTCATACACTTTTGGACTATGAAACCCAATACACCCACGCCGAAAAAACTCTACTTAGCCTTAGTTTTTTTTGCCACTAAACTTCACCATTACCTACTTAACCACAAAACATTTGTTGTCACCAATACTGACCCCTACATTACATGTACACCAAGCCCTACCAACATCAATGTGTTACACATTAGCTCATGCTTCTTGTAGACCTAGACCTCAAATTCATCCATCATAAATTTGTCAAATGCCAAACCATTGCTGACCAACTTGCAGACGCACCTCTCTCTGGAAATCAACCCTCTAACTTTGATTTCCCGGATGAATCTATTGCTACCCTCTCGTTGGATGATACCATTTACCAAATGACCTTATTCTTCGATGGTTCCAAATTTCATCGTGGGGGTGGTGCTAGAGTTATCCTCATTCCTCTCGACGATGATCCAATTTCATTATCTTTCAAACTAGATTTTGAATGTACTAACAATATCACCGAATATGAAGCACTCATATTATGCCTTCAAATTACCATCACCTTAGAAGTTAAATCAATTAATATCTTTGGTGACTCTCAACTGGTTGTAAATCAAGTCAATGGTATATACTAGTATCGTAAAAAATACTTAAAAAGTACAAGCATCACGTAGACATAATTTTGACTACCTTTGACCGTTATGAACTTCAAACCACTCCATGTTCTACTAATAAATTTGTGAATACCATGGCCTACCTTGCTTCTCATATACCCGCTTCACCCTCCGACTCGAAAATATTTATCACAGTAAAAAGGATACAATCACCTTCTTATCTATTTTGAGACGTCAAGCTCATCGAAACCATTCAACCTAACCCACATGATCTTTGGTATAAGCAGTTTGTTGACTACCTTTCCCTTTCAATTCTACCTCCAGACCTTACTTGCAATGGCCAACGCACCTTTCTCAAAAGTGTCTCTCATTATATCATCATGGGTGGTATTATTTATAAACATGACTTTGATGGTATCCTCTTGTGATGCCTTACAAGTTTTGAAATTCCCTACACCATCAAGGAAGTTCACAACGGAATTTTTGGAGGTCACTTCAGTGGTTTAGTTGTCACTAAATGCATTCTTTGCCTAGGCTATTATTGGCCAACCTTAAACCATGATTGTTTTGATTATGTCGACATTATGTGAAGTGCCAGCAACATGTTAATCTTCATCACATGCCTAGTCGTACCTTACAGGTCGCACAAGACCTTTGGCCTTTCTCTCAAGGGGTTTGGATCTTGTTGAGAAATCAATCCTATTCTTCACAAATCATCAATGGATTATTACCATCTTCAATACTACACTAAATGGGTAGAAGCCATACCTCTCATTTCTACAAAATCTGAGAAAATATGTGAATTCATCAATCATCACATCATTTGTCGCTTTGGTGTTCCTCATCGTCTCATCACTGATAATGGAAAATAGTTCAAAAACAAAACCCTATGGAAGATTTGTGATTCCTTTGGCATATAACTCAGTTTTTCTTCACCCTATTACCCTCAAATAAATGGCCAAGCTAAATCAACCAACAAAACCTTAAACAAAATTCTTATGAAAGTTGTGGATGATACTGGAAAGGATTGGCATACGCACATTCCTTTTACCTTATGGGCTTATCGCACTAGTATTTATACACCAACTTCGCCACATATTTTTCTCCAATCTACGGTATAGAGGTTTTTCTACCTCTTGAAGTCCATATTTAATCTCTTCGTATCTCACTTAAAGATATGCTCAATGATGATGACTTTCACTAAGATCATTTGGGACAACTCGGGTTATTGGATGATCATCATCTCAATGCTCTTAACCATCTCCAAATCTACCAAAAGTGTATCAAACATGCCTATGATAAACATGTCCATGAACGAACCTTCCAGGTTGGCGACCTCATCCTGAAGGAAAATCAACGTGTAACAAAAGAGGAAAAAAGTAAACAGGGAAAAATTTATCCTAATTGGTTTGGATCCTATATAATTACTCATACCTATGGATCAGGTGCTTATCGTTTGTCTTCACTTGAAGGTAAACCTTAACATGAGCCCCTCAATGCCTTACATCTTTGACCATTCTATTTTTGAATCAAGTCCTATATCACCTTCTATTTATTTAACACTCATCCCTTGAGCACCATTCACCTTCCATTTTACCTCTTCTAATGATCACTAATTAAACTAGGATCATGTGATTACCCATTACCTTTCAACCTTGTCTTCAATATGAGTATCACGGATCTACTCATGGCATGATTCTCATGGATACTTTTCATCTTTTTCAAGATGGAATCCCATGGTCATTCATCACTTACACCCTCTCTATCATAGTTAACCTCTATATGTTATGGTTTTGTCTACAACACAAGAGCTTATCTTTCTTTATAGTCTTGTCCATGACTTAAAATTCCAAAAGCAAAACAATTTCAAAAGTAAAATGGGATTCAACTCCTTGAGTCAAACTTCCAGCAAAAAGATGACTCCCTCAAAAAGGACATCTACACTTTCTATCTTGCTGCTATAAATAGACTGCTCCCTCAAAGGAAAGCTATATAAATCTAGTTGTATTGTACTTAGTATATCATCAAAATAAGGCTATTCTTGAAAAAACTAAAATAAAATATTCAGAAGCTTCCCACATCGATCAACTTCATGAAGACCTCAAGGAGAAAATCTACTCATCCCATATAGACTTCCCACATCGATCAGTCTATCAAAACAAAAACAAAAGAAAAAGGAAAAAGAAAATATTAACTTTTTTGTCATGGAATTTCCTATTGTGATCTTTGGTCTCTTGCCAAGTTGGTATGTTGTCTCACACTAGGTTATGCTAAAACCAACCTACTTTCACCTCATCATATTTTTTACCCTAATTTCCTCTTGGTCAAGGGACGTGCTGCAAATGTGACATTTTGTAATCATATGACTTTCTTCACCCTTTGAATAGTCAATCATACAAATTCCTTTAGGGTATTACGTTCATAATCCCATCTTAGGTATGAAAAACTTGTTTTGGTTCTTACCAATTAGGCGGCTCTTTTGGTCACCTCTTACCCTTCACCTTCTCCATTACTTGTTGATTATCCTATACAATACCAATCCTTTGACACCTCAATTTAATCATGCCTAAGTGACCTAAACTCAACCATACCTAACTAACCTAGACTCAACCATACCTAAAACCTGCCAACTCATTCCTCTACCTCATCATATTTTTACCTAGCTCATAGGAAAACTATATCGGCTTGAGGCCCCTTTTCATCAAGGCTATGTAGGCAAGCACTCTAAGGGCATGGGGACCTTGGAGGTTAGCTTAGCCATTCTTTACCTTAACCATTTTCCCCCACTTTTTTATTCACATTTTACCTTAGTTAATTTCCATCTTATACAATAGTTGGAAATTAAACAAACATACAAGTATATAAACACGTATACTTACCTATTTTCATACATCATCATATCATACATCCATCATTTCACATTTCCATCATATCAAATATTAGGAAATTTACACCATAACATACATATACATCATTATTTATTTCCCATGTTACCAATAACTTGGAAATTAAATCAAAACCAAAAACCTAACTCAACCATGCCTCGATCGACTTAACTCCACCATGCCTAACTCGACCTAACTCAATTATGCCTAAATCACCTAAATTCAACCATGCCTAACTAACCTAACTCATCCATGCCTAATTGACCTCAACTCAATCATGCCTAATTCACCTAGTTTCCATCATATACACAATAACAAAGAAAATTCAAATGCAAGTACATCATCCATACCATAAATATCATCATCTATAAGCAAGAAGAATGTATGTGTATCAATACAAATATACATTGATAGAAATAAATACTCAAGTATCTCAAAACCCTCATATGCATCCTCACTATCATTTCGGCATACGTAGGCCGGTATATAAAAAAATTGATACACCGATCATATCAGGTGACTAATTGTCACCCCACCTGATATCCATGCATGTCTCCTCCTCCTCTCCTCCATCCTCGATGACCTACCAAAGATCTCTCCACCTAGCATGGGTCTTGGCCTAATCTCTACCAAGCCCTCACCGGGGCTTTCTCCATGAACTTGTAGCCTTGCTCGACCCCGTCTTTGGGGTCACCAACCCATGTTCTCTCTGAAATATGAGTGCGGGATCTAGTCCTCTCACTCAATTCCTATTATGTCATGTACTCAACATAGGAGGGGACATTTATCCTGACAGCAGTGAGAAGATCCTGGTAATACCATGCCTCATTCAAGCTATCCTCGAACCTCACCATCGACACCATCTGAGGTGGTGCCATAGATCTCAAAGTAACTTGTGAGCTCGACCTATTAACACCGGCCTCGAACCCTCTACCTATGATCCATATCCTCCTCCCTATGCCATGGGACCATGTCTTGCCACAACTACCTATAGTGTGGGACCATGTCCCTAAGTCTTTGGAGGTACCCGCACTACAACTTGGGCTGTAAGGACACAACTTGAGCCTATGCGGTGCCAACTAGCCTCCCCGCAAACCTCGTTACATGCGCCTATAAGGTGGCTACATGTCCCTCATCTCCATCTCCATCCTATGCGGGTACCATTCCCTATGCTACTTGTGCATGTAAGGCCGCCACCTGAGCTTGTAAAATGGCAACCTGCGTGTCTAACCCTGTACGCTTCTCCTGAAAAGATGTAATCTCACTCAAGGGTAGCCACCTGACCCTATAAGGTATCCTTCTGCACTATGATGGTGGGTAAGTCTAGCTTCCTTGGCCTCGGTGGCGCGGCTCGTATCTATGCCACCCACCATTGCTTATATCTATCGGTGACCCCAACATCATTTATTTGCCTATCCCCCACCTACACCTCCTACCATATAGGCACACTTGGTCGTGGTGGATACATAGGTCTCTCCATGTCATCTCTCATGTATTGTGGGAAAGGTGGAGGCATGTCTCGAGGTAGCCTTAACTACCATCTCGACCATGTCCATGGGTATCAACTCGTCCTCACCGACATGTCACCCTCAGATCCACCCTAGGGAATCTTGTTGCAACCGATCTCTAACCGCAGCTCCTCTAGCTCCTCTACAATGCCTCTATAGGATGGATGGCCAATGTAGGGTCTCCACACAATATCGACCCCTGAAATCCCCTCTAATAACTGTCTGCAATATAAAACATCATGTGTGGCCCTAGCCATTCTACTTTTCCCACCAACCGGTACCCTCGGTCTGATATCAACTCGACCCGGCCACCACCAAACAAATCATGTCTGGGCAAACCAACTCACGATGTACACATACTATGTGCTTGTATGCCCAATAATGTAGTAGAAAGGTGCAAATGATAAGCTAAACCGCCGTCATAATCTCCCATACACCCACATCTCCTGTATAGTTGTAGTAGGAATGTCAATGCCTAAGAAAAACAAATCTGCTCCTCCATCATATCCTGGAGCACTCCCATCAATGCTCATGGGAATCTCCCTCCCTCAGCACCTAGTAAGTTGAAACAACATACCGCCTTCATCATCAAAACAACCAACCTCGTCTTCTAATTATGGGGCACATACATGTCTCCATAGCTAAGGCTCGTGTTATGGTACCTCAGCTCACCCATCTTCTCTCCAAATGTAGCCACTATCGGCTCCATTGATTCCTCTAAAGAAATACAATACATAGGCTCCCCAAAATTGGTAACTCGTAAGATCTTTTACATGTCCTCTAGGGTGATAGTCATCTCACCTATTGGTAAATGAAATGTTTGGTCATTGAATCCCATCTATCGATCAGTGTGACCATTAAGCTAGGATCTTGAGCTATATGCCTATAGCGTTGAATCCCAATCATTCCAACATTCATCATATGTTCCCACTCCTCTGCAGTCACACTTGACTACATCGCTACTAATAGAGGTGGTAGTCTATCACACATTTGGAGCTGGTCTCTCATCTCGCATCATCCAAACAAGACATATTCAAGACTTACCCATATCAACACACCCATTACCCGAATTGGGTCACACTCCCCTTGGAGCCCCGTCGAATAACCAACCTAAACATACTCATCTAACCACACCCCCCTCCACACTACATTAATATTAATTTAATAAATTTAACTAAATTAATACCCATCCTCCATAATATTCATAATTTCCACCTCACCTAGACATCTCATCCACCACCTCACCCTAGACCTATTCTTGGCATGTTTCCATAACTAACAATAACTAAGTCTTACTTGCCTTAATGAGCTAAGATTTGGTCTAACCCTAAAATCAATCCTAAAATCTCTCTAACCACATTCCCGCCCATTAGAAGGGAAGTTTCATTCTAATCCATGAGAAAAACTAACTTGGGCCCAAGAAATTAGAAAGATCTACCCATTTTAGTAAACCTAGGGAATCCCACCTTAACCGACGCCGGTCACCCCTAAATCGATGCCGATCAACCTAGAACCATCGTCGGTTACCATTTATTCACCTAAACAACCTTGTTTTTTGGGTTGGCACATTCTAGAGAAAGAGAGAAGAAAAGAGCTGCACATGCAAGAAAAACCAACATCCTTTCACGTATCCAGACATCCAGAGCCATCACCAGGATAGATATTGAAGCATTGCACTCACGGAATCATTCTGGGAGCCACTACTATGATACCAAACACCATTCTTCTGATCAATTACCATTACCATTCAGCCATCAAATCTACATCACAATAAGTACATTTCTACCAACATTGTCCATTTTAGTGTAGTTAGCTTCTGTTATTTCTGTCATCAATTTATACTTTGCATGTTCATTCCTCCATCTCTTTCTAGCTTATAACTCAAATATTTCCTTTACCCACATCGCCAAATCACCCATTCTCACATGATTTCATTCTTATATACCCGAGATACCCCCATCAACCTCTTTCATCCACCCTCCCTACCCTCCTTATCGATCTCAATCAAACCCTACAATCATTTTTATTCTTGATTCTCTTACACCCGACCTTACCGACGCTGATGTTACCCATAACCATCATCGGTTCCTCCATAAACCATCATCATCGGTCTATATATACCATGACCGACATCGGTCTCTAGTGTTTTATACCCTGACCCAGAACAAAACCCAACAACCTCTCATCAGTTGACCTAAACAACCCAAATCAGACCCTGACTAGTCCCAACACCCTGACAACTACCTACCTTTCTGATCTGACCATAGCCTAGCCTATTATGTTAAGATTTTCTTATTGTACTTGAATGAGAAACCTAAATCATATCATCTACAGTAGGATTTCCTTTATTTTTGGCATTAAATTGTTTTAAACAATGGATTGACAACCATCTAGGAAGTATCACACTTCCCGATCTAGCACATGCTAGGTAAATCCACTATCATATATCATTTAACTCCTTTTTGTGGTCTTGTTTTCTATTACAGGTAGTTCCTCCTAGCCAAAAGGAAGCTCTCACATTCATCGACATTGGATCAAGAAGTCAAAATGCATGCAACAACCATCAACCAACCCATTTAATAGGTATTCCTCCTTGCCCTTACCCTTATCTGTTTCATCATTCAAAAGGTAAAGAAAATGGTGAAACATTTTGGCACACCTGGTGGGACCCATCAGGGGTTCTATTGCATTTTCTTCATTCCTAGGAAAAATTTGTGTGTTTGTTTCCCTTCAAAAATTACACATTAATCTTCTTCCTTGGTAATCTTCTCTTCTTTCTAATTGCTCTAAAGGATACATTTTCTTTTGGTGCATTTAAAAAGAACCATTCTTCTTGCTTTTTTTATTTAGTGAAAGAGCATACCCTCTCCTATTCACCATTTGTGTCATCAAACATAATCTTTCATTTGGGCTTAAAATTGGTTGCATTACATTCTGATTTGCTGCATTTAGCTCACATTAAAATGAGGGCAAACCTATATGCTGGAAGTCATGCCCAGCTGATGGTTGACACAAAGAATCATAGAAAGCACATTCTCTCTCTCTCTCTCTGTGTCTTACCAAACTTGCACAAAATTTGAAATATACACATCTTTCTTAAACAACATCTTACCTAGGAACATATGTCCATGATCACATGATCAGATTGGCAGTACTCCCAATCTTGTTGCCTCTGTCGAGTCATCATCTCAGAGGATGGCCCGCCCCCGCCATAACATACCTAAAACCTCTCCTTTTAGATATCCTTCTTCATAGGAAGCCTTCCTCACCAAAAAAATTATTCTAAAATTCATGAGTCAGTTCTAAATAGCATAAGCTAAACAAACATAAGAAAATCACTTGTTAGGATCATGCTTTTTCTTAGCATTCTTCTTGACTTGTGTTTTGAGGTGTGAGACTACGACTCTCCATTTTTATTCTTCCTTGCACACACTCCACCATCATAGTTGGAGTATTCTTGACTTTTTCTGAGTGTGTAGGCCCCATCTCCTCATTCTCAGGTTTTGAGTTTGATTCTTCACTTAATTTAATTCACAAAACCCAATTTCTTCATTTCTTTCTAATTTCATAATCACCGACGTCGGTCCAACGACCATCACCTCACATCTAACCATCATTGGTTAAACCCTAACCGGTGTTGGCTTATGGATTTCTAGTTACTTTACCTAGAATAGCCTTCATCACTCTTTTTTTTTTGTTTCTGGCCCTTAGGGCATCATCATATTTCTCCCCTGTTGATACCTACTATCATACACAGTTTCCCCTATACACATCCAACATTCTTTTCATTCATTTTTGAGATTGGTTTTCTTCCACAAAGGATGTATCGGTTTTAGACTAACCGCATTGGTTTTCCTCAACCATCATCAGTCAACTTTGACCATCATCAGTTTCCTGTGTTTGATTTTAAAATCTAGACATTGACCAGATTCACCTTTCTAGACCCCATTATTCATTTTTATATTTTTATGTCATCTATAGAATACAATCTTACTAGGTCAAGCACTTGTTCACATGGTGTTGACTCACAGCTAGACTAATGCCCTCATATTCCACGCTAGTCATCAACCACTCCCACCTAGTCCCTCACCACCTTCCATCCTATCACCCATGGATCCAACCTTACCTACCACCATTTCCACAGTGATGAAGAATTTTCATGACTCCTTGATCAGAATCCCACGGCCTTATAGTTCTACCTTTCCCACTCTTCCACCCGAGACTCCTCAGGTCAGTTGATATATGACATGCCTTGTATCCATCTCTCCTACCCTTATTCCCTTTTCTACATCAGCCCCTAATAATGTGGCGTTACCCTCACCTGCTTCACCCCCAGTAGTTTTCACAGCTAGGACCCATACCTGTCATGACCGTTGCATCTGCAGTATCACTCACACCTATCATATCTGTTGTCCCTCATCGACCACCCAGACCATAGCCCATCCACACCCATTGTCTCACAAATACCCATTACAACACAACCACCCATGGTGTCGGTGACCCCTACTCCATTCCATAATCTTGTCCTCTCCATCCCACAAACACTACCCCCAATCACTACTAGAGTCACGACGACCATCCCACCTACATACACATACTATCAACAACCCCCTATCTCATCTATCACCCATTCTGGATATGTGCCTTATGTCGGTTCTCTCAATCCCTATTCTCAACCTCCCTATCAGGTTCAATATCCACCCCCTTATGCCACAGAGGTGTCCCTCCATCACAACCTACCAATGACCTCATCAAGTTAATGATGGAAAAGATGCAGACACTAGAAGCATCGGTTTCCGGCTCACGCAATTCCCTCACCTATGATGAAATTTGTAATGAGCCTATTCACCCATCCATTCCTATTCGACCATACCCCATACATTGGGAAATGCCAAAATTCAACCACTTCAATAGAAAGAGGAGACCCACAACAACATTTGCGGTCCTTTAAACATGGGTGTTACCTAATTTCCCATGATGATGCTTTACTTTTGAGGACTTTCCCAATGTCCCTGATAGACCTACATTAGACTGGTATAGTGGGCTACCAAGACATTCCATCTACTCATTTAATCAAGTAGCCCAAGCCTTCTTAGACCACTTCTCCATCAACATTGTTAAGAAGGTTACCATGACTGATCTTTATTCCACACGACAATATGATGATGAGTCTATCACTGACTTTTTCACTCATTGGCACAACCTAATTAACCAACTCACATTTCAATTACCTCAAACTGAACTCATAGAGTTATTTACTCGGGCTTGTGCTAGACACATCTCACCAACCCTACAGGTGCAAACCTTTCACACTTTTGATGAGGCATTCACCATGGCACGGAAATTGGAAATTCATGCTATCGAAGAAAAGAAGATTCAACTTCATAACAAGAACATCACATTCAAATCAAATGATGCTTCTTCATCTTCAAACCCCAAAACAACTATTCAAAACCCAAAGGGTCTGCCAATGCCATAATTCTCAAGGCTGGTCCCCCTCATCAATCAAACCCAACCAAACCCCCTTCTAATCTCTCTCCCATCCAAGCTTTCCAGTTCAGATGAGAACAATGAAAGTACACTTCCATAGGAGAATCTTATTCTTCTATTTTGGAAAATCTTGTTAAGGTTGGTGTCCATTACCCTTCCACCTATAAAACCACATACTGGTTTTGACCCTGAGTGACCCATGCCCATGGTATAAGGAACATGACTTTTGCAACTATCATCATGTCAAAGGTCATAGCAATAATAACTACATCACCTTCAAGAATATCATCCAAGAAATGTTAGACAATGGAGATCTAGTCTTGGATAGCCCAAATGCACCCACTAACCAAAACCTACATATCTTCAAGAAGCCATTCCCTAATCATGCCCCATCTTCCAACCAAGTTGGTGATACCTCAAACAATGATAGCAATGTCCGTGAGGTCCACGCTATTTTCGATGACATACCAATTTGCTTCCCAATTGCCTCATGTTCCTTCCATAGATGAAATCTTAGCCCGAGCTCCCTACCTACACAAGAACCTATTTCATCTACTCCTCCACCCATAGAGGAACCCCCTTCATTTTCTTCCTTCACCCATGGAAGAGCCTATAATTAGCACGCCACCTTTGACCCCTCAAATTCTAAGCAATTGTCAGTGGCACCTCTCCTACTCATAGAAGATGCAGGTCCACCACCTACACCAACACAAGAGAGTCCACTTCAGGCTGGCCCATCCTCTCCTCTACCCATGGAGGATCTATAAAGTACCACTCTTTTGATGACCCTTCACCATCGACCTTCAAGATCCCATTGATCTACTTTCATCTCTCTTACCCACAGAGTCTGAGGCTAGCCATTTCCTTGTATCTCAAACACATTTTACGGGGATTTCCACTCGATCCACATCAGCCCCACTTACAACAACACCATTTTCATGCTTGGCTGATCACCTGACTATGTCGATAGAGCCTTACTTTGGGGATGCCTTCTACTTCTTGTTTCAACACAAATGCAATGTCACTCATGCTGACACCTCCACTATCTATCCAAAAGTGTTTCGAGTGACCAAACCAAACACAACCAAAACTATTGCAATACCTTCCACATCACCACCCATGGCCCAACTCACACCTCTACCCATAACCCAACATACATCTACACCCAAACACCTACCCACCTATATCATCTCCCTTACCTAAACCTATCACTACCTTAGGGTCATACCGACATCTAGCCTTACTCACCCACCCATCAAATTAGATTTAGCCACATCTTCCAAAACTAACACTAAACTTACCCCGGCCCCTAAAAAGAAGATCCAATCTCCTAGACCTCATACACCAACCTCTCCTACCACACCATTATCACCTTCACCCCTTCCGTCCATCCTAGGACCTCACCCCTCGACCTAGCAGAAAACCCCATCCATCCACCAGTAAACCAAGAACCAACAACCCATTTCCCTCATCACAGACCTCTAATATACCCAAGTGACCCACACAACTTCCACCCTCACCCATAACCTTCTTACCACCCATACCACCACTACCATCCATAACTTCTTCACTACCCATGACACTTTTCTTCTCTTTCACTCACACCTCCTACCCAACCCACACCACCTACCTCCACAACACCTCGATTACCCCCATGGGTAACCCTCCTCTTCCACCATCAGATTTTCCTCCACATCTCATACACCCATGTCACCTTTTCCCCAAAAAGATGTAACCTAAAGCTAAAAATCCACTACCCTCCAATAAGGTAGTTAAACCAACCAAACCTTCCATCACCAATTCTTCTACCTTGCCCCTACCCAAGTAGATATGACCAACACCTAAGACCACACCACACACCAAACTAGTGGACCAACCTACTCCCCCTCTTGTAAAGACTCTCCTCCACAATCAGCCACCTGTACCCAAACCCACATTCACCTCCCATTGTGATCCACTAGTAGGGTCCTACGCCAAAATCTTAACCAATCTCCTCAAACTTTTGTCATCACATTACCACCTCTTAGACCTTATGACCCACTCAAACCCAAACCAAAAGGGTTTGATGAAACCAAAATTTGCCTACCATCATGTGCCAGGACACGATGTAGAGAACTATAAGGCCTTAAAAACTACCCTAGTCCAATTATGTCCTCCCAAGAAAATTTTGATGATGATGATCTTCTTGATGAGGACCCCATTTCACCTTCACCAATTTCCACAGATCTTCTCCCATTACCTACTCAATGACCAAAATCTCCACCCCCACAACTCTTTGATCCACCCCAAGATTCAAGATTAACATGGTTCATATAAGAGAGTTGGCCAAACCACCACCAAAATGCCAATGCACCCTACTCATTTCACAAGGATCGTATCCCCCACTAGGTTTTGTCCTCATGCCACTATACCTTCCATGACACACCCTCTTCATCCACCTCCCTCAAATTAACATGATCAACATTACCACCCATGCTCAAAAAGACAAGGGCAAGGAAAAAAAAACTGGCCCATCAACCAACCCTATACCCAACATACCATCCACACCCATACCCAAAGTCATCATTCGAGGTCCTGCATATCCTATTTCCGATGGGGTCACACATCACACAATGCTAAAACAACTACACCAATCCCCCTCAAAATGTCTTTATATGACCTCATCCAAACCTCGAGTCACATCATCAAGCCCTCATGGAGGTCCTTCAATCTATTGAAGTCTTACCAAATGACCCCACACCCATAGCCTCCATCATTACCCCTCACCACGTAGCCTCTCTCACTAGGTCTTCACCTTCCTCTACACCTCCACCCACTCACCAAGTGGTCGCCCTCATTTTTTCGATGAAGAGATCACTCCCTTCCAGTCCGATGACCCCAACCCCACTCTTTTCATCTCTATCTTTATCGATAATATACGCATACGACATGTTATGATCGATGGTGGTGCTAGCATTAATATCATCTCCTCCCATGCATATGACCAAATGTGGATACCTACCAATTACATGCATGGTAACCTATTATGTTGTGTTCCTTCAATGACATCCATGACCTCTACCCTAGGTACCATTGTTCTCCATGTCCACGTGGGGTCCCCACACTATCCCGAAACTTTTCTATGTCCTAGAAGGAGAGTTCCAATATAACTTGCTACTCGGCCGACCTTGGATCCATGTTATGGGTTGTGTCCCTTCGACTTTACATCGATGCCTCAAATTTGAACACGAGGGACATAATTACACCATCCTTGCCTACCCACCCATCACCTTTTCAAGACCTATAACATGCTATATCGCCCAATGATGTGCTTGTGCGGTCAAGGCATCTACCACTATCACCACTTCACCTTCACCCACAAGCCCATCCACCAAAATTGCCACTACTTTTGTTGCATCTAACCTTGTTATCCCCACTGCAGTTGTAGCCTCTACCGCTAGCGTGCACCCCTTGTTTCCCCATCATCTAGTGAGCCATCTATACCCGCTACCCACATACCAACTACTGATCCCTTAGAAGGTGTTTTTCAATGCCTCACTCTGGGGAATACCACCTATACAATATCGATACCTTCCTCACCCCACAAGAGTATGGGAATCTACGTCAACACCCCAACTACTTATGACATCCACATCGGTGACATTTTCCCTTATGGCCCTCCCCACCTTCACACTAACCTAACATATGGGGGACTTGATATGGCCACCTATAAACCCAAACCTCCATCCCAAACCCAACCATTTTCATCTCGACCTACACTCCCTCACTAACCACCACTTCACTCACACTTTCCTCCACCGGTGCACATGGAAAGGATTTGGCTTCAGTTTTTATGAACAAGGCCACCATACTATCATTTCTTATACCTCTCGTAAACACAATGACCATAGTGGCATTGGTTTTGATGCTCCACCCTCCAAGAAGGTTCACGTCGACCTTATCCAGATGATGAAATCTTCCCCTCTCATTCACCCACATTACCATCTTCACCCACGGAGTCCATAGATCCTGAATCTATTCCTCCTAACTTTTTTTTTTGTAAACACCATTTCCTGGGACCATTGACCTATCAACGTGATGGCGAGGCTCCCTCTTCTCTCCCATTCTGTATCCTAACATGATCGATGATGATACACCTTCAATTAATGTCATTCAATGTCAGGATGATGAGTCCATCCTCACCTACCTTGGTGTAGAAGACTCTTATATTCATCGGTCATTACCCTCTAAGATGTAAACCATGTTGAATGAATCACCATCAAAATCAACATTAATACTCAGATGACCCACACATTCTAAAGATCATCCAATCCTTAGATGCTACTACTAAACAGAAGCCTTCACCTCTTTCCTTTGGGACCATAGCAATGCATTTTCCTAGTCCTATGCCGATATGCCCAGTATTGACCCAAAAATCATGGTTCACAATATCGTAACCATTCCTAATGCCAAACCCATCAAACAAAAGCTATGGAAAATGCATCCTCGCATTGCTCTTTTGGTCAAAGAAGAGCTTCAGCACCTTCTCTCGGTTTCCTTCATTCTACCCATTGATTATCCCCAATGGATTTCTAACATCATTCCTATCACAAAGGTGATAGGGGGACTCCACATTTGCATGGATTTCCATGACCTCAACCTCACCTATCCCAAAGATGATTTCCCACTACCAGGCATTGACCAACTAGTTGATCTCACCATTGGCCATGAAATGTTATCACTCATGGATGGTTTCTCGCTACAATCAAATATTACTAGCTCCCGAGGATCAACACAAGACTACCTTCATCACCCCTTGGGGGACTTTCTACTATCGAGTCATGCCTTTGGCCTCAAAAATGTTGGTGCTACATATCAATGAGCCATGACTTACATCTTCCATGACATCATGCATCACATATTGAAGATTATGTAGATGATCTTCTTTCCAAATCCAAGCATCAAACCAACACCTACCCATTCTTAAAGTCATCTTTGACCACCTCATCAAGTATTGTGTTCATCTTCAACCAAAGAAGTGCATCTTTGTGGTACTTTCCAAAAACTCCTAGGTTTCATCATTTCTTTGCATGGCATAGAAGTCGATCCTACTAAAGTCAAGGCTATTCTTGAAATGCCACCACCCACTAATCTCCATCAACTTCACAGCCTACAAGGAAAGTTGTAATCAATTCATCATTTTATCTCACAACTTTCCGACTGTTGTCAACCATTCCATCATCTTCTCAAGAAAGATGTTTCATTCAAATGGGATGATGAATGCCATAAAGCCTTCAAGCCTTGAAACAATACCTCCTTCAACCACCAGTGCTCATTCCTCCTAAGGATGACCAACCCTTCTACCTATATATTTCTGCCACTGACCATTCTCTAGGTGTCCATGCTCACTCATCGCGATGACCAACACCGAGAGCAAGTGGTTTATTACATAAGTCATACCCTTCTTGACTATGAAACTAGATATACCCATGCCAAAAACTTTTTTCCTAGCCTTAGTTTTCATCACCACCAAACTCCGCCATTACCTACTCAACCACAAAACCTTCATCATTACTAATACTTGACCCATTACACTATATGTATGCCAAACCTTATCAAAATCAATGTGCCACATGTTGGCTTATGCTTCTTGGCCAACCTCGACCTCAAATTCATCCATCAAATCCATCAAGGGCCAGGATATCACCACCAATTGGCCGATGCACCTATTTCTAGGAATCAACCCTCTAACTTTGACTTCCTAGATGAGTCTATAACTACCCTTTCCCTAGATGAACCCACTTACCAAATGACACTCTTCTTCGATGGCTCCAAGTGTCAACGTGGGGGTGGGGCTGGTGTTATCCTCATTCCTCGATGGTGAACCTATGCCTTTGTCTTTCAAACTTGATTTTGATTGTACAAACAATATTGTTGAATACGAAGCACTCGTATTGGGTCTCCAGGATGCTTATGCCTTAGATGTTAAGTCAATCAACATCTTTGGTGATTCTCAGTTGGTCATAAACCAAGTCAATGGTATATACCAATGTCGTAATGAGATACTTCAAAAGTATAAGCATCACGTAGACATACTTTTGACCACCTTTGACCATTACGCACTTCAAACCACCCCACGTTCTACCAATAAATTTGTAGATACCATGGCCTACTTGGCTTCTCAAATACCCGCTTTTCCCGACGACTCTAAAATATTTGTCACTATATAAAGGCTACAATCACCCTCTTATTTACCTCGTGAAGTTTACTCCATCGAACCATTTCCCCTAACCCATGTGACCTTTGGTATAAGAAATATGTAGACTATCTTTCCCTTTCCATTCTACCCACTTGATCTCACTCGTAATGGACAATGTGCCTTTCTTAAAAGTGTCTCCCATTATGTCATCATGGGTGGTCTTCTTTACAAACATGGTTTGACAACATTCTCTTACGATGCCTTACAAGTTCTGAAATTCCCTACACCATTAAGGAAGTCCACGATGGAATTTGTGGAGGTCACTTTAGTGGTTTAGTTGTCACAAAATGCATTCTTTTCCTAGGCTATTATTGGCCAACCCTAAACCATGACTATTGTGATTATGTCAAATGTTGCATGAAATGCCAACAACATGCTAATCTTCATCACACACCTAGTCATGCCTTACAGGTCACGAGACCTTTGGCCTTTCTCTCAATGGGGTTTGGATCTTGTCAGTGAGATCAACCCCATTCTTCACAACACCACCAATGGATCATAACCACTACTGAATATTACACTAAATGGGTAGAAGCCATTCCCCTCATTTCTACAAAAGCTGAGAAAATATGTGAATTCATCAACCATCACATCATTTGTCATTTTGGTGTCCCTCACCGCATTATCACTGATAATGGAAAACAATTCAAAAAAAAACCTACGCAAAACTATGTGATGCTTTTGGCATCCAACTCAGTTTCTCATCACCTTATTACCCGTAAACCAATGGTCAAGCCAATCCACCAATAAAACCTTGAACAAAATTCTTATGAAGGTAGTCAACGATACTTGGGAAAGATTGGCATACGCACATTCCTTTCACCTTGTGGGCTTATCACACTAGTATTCACACTTCAACTACTACCACCCCTTTTCTCTTGGTCTATGGTACTGAGGTTGTCTTACCTCTCAAAGTCCAGATTCCATCTCTCCACATCTCACTACAAGACATGCTCAATGATGATGACTTTCACCAAGATCATTTGGCACAACTTGAATTATTAGATGAGCATCGTCTCAATGCTCTTGACCATCTCCAAATCTACCAAAAATGTATCAAACGTGCCTATGAAAAACATGTTCACAAATGAACCTTTCAGGTCGGTGACCTCATCCTGAAGGAAAATCAACATGTAACCAAAGAGGAGAAAAGTAAACGGGAAAATTTTCTCCTAATTGGCTTGGACCCTATATCGTTACCCATGCCTATGGATCAGGTGCTTATCATTTGTCTTCACTCGAAGGTAAACCCAACCTGAGCCCCTTAATGCCTTGCATCTTTGACCATTTTATTGTTGATATCAAGTCCTATATCACTTTCTATCAATTGATCGCTCATCCCTTGAGCATTGTTCACCTTCCATATTACCCATTTTGAGGATCCACGACTAAACAAGAATCATGTGATTACCCATCACCTTTTAGCCTTGTCTTCAATATGAGTACCATGGCTCTACTCATAGCATGATTCTCATGGATACTTTTCATCTTCTTCAAGATGGAATCCCATGGTCATTCATCACTCAAAACCACCTCTTCCATAGTTAATCTTTGTGTGCTACGGTCTTGTCTTCTAAACAAGAACCTAATCTCCTCTATAGTCTTGTCCATGACTTAAACGTCTAAAAAAAAAAGGGATACAACTCCTTGAGTCAAACTTCCAAAAAAGATGACTCCCTCAAAAGGGACATCTCTTCTTTATATTCTACCACTATAAATAGACTCTCTCCTTGAAGGACAACTATATAAAGTCATTACAAAATATAATAAATATTCAAAAGCTTCCCGCATCGATCAGCTTCACGAAGACCTCAAGGAGATAATATACTCATCCCATATAGACTTCCCGCATCGATCAGTCTATTAAAAACAAAAAAAAAAAATGAAAAAAAGATGAAATTTTTTCATCATGGACTTGCCTATTTTTGATTTTGGGTTTCTTGTTCCAAAATACATCGTTGTCATACACTAAGTTATGCTAAACCTCCCATTCTCACCTCCTTTACCTTTTTCTCCTAAATTCCTCGTTACTCAAGGGACTTTCCACAAACGTGACATTTCATGATCATGTGACTTTTCTTCACCCTTAGAATAGTCCATTATGCAAGGCCTGTAGGGTCTTACATTCATAAGCCCATCTGGGGTATGGTAGACTCATTAGGGTTCTTATCAATTAAGTGGTTCTTTTTCCACCTCTTACCTTTCTACCTTCTTCATCACCTATTGATTCTCCTATATAGGACAGATCATCATCACATTTATATTTAAAACAACTCAACCATGCCTATGACCTAAAATCAATCATGCCTATGACCTACATTCACCATGCCTATGCCTAACACCTATCAACCCATTCCTATACTTCATCATAATCTTCCCTAGCTTATGGGAGAACTACATCGGCCTGAGGTCCCTTTTCGTGGGACTATGTAGGCAACACTTCGAGGGCATGGGGCCCTTGGAGGTTAGCTTGGCCACTCTCTACCCTAACCAATTCCCTCTTTCCTTTCCTACCTCTACCCCCTAACCAATTCCCTTTCCCTTTCCTATTCACATTCTACCCTAGTTAGTTTCCTTTTATATCAATAATTGGAAATTAAACCAAACAAACAACAATTGCTTAACATCTTTACCATCATAACTCATACATTCATTTCATCTTGTCTACAATTTCTTTACCATAATCATACATTTTCCTACAAATCATCTTAACACGATCCACATCATCATTAATTACACAAATTAATGAATTAGAAACTCAACCATACCTAACCAACTTGACTCAATCCATGCCTAAATGAACTCACTCCAATCCATGCCTAAACAACCTACTCATCCATGCCTAAACACCCATGCCTAAACACTCCATCCATGCCTAAACCATGACTATGACTCCATCCCTATGCCTGACTCCGACTCCATCCATGCCTAAACTAACTTGACTCCACCATGCCTACATGACCTTGACTCTATCATGCCTAATCCACTTGATTTCCACCTATATATATAATAATGAAAATTAACACATGTACACCATCCATACTATAAACACCATCATCTATAAATCAGATAGTCTATATAAAAATACATGTGAACATATATCCCAATAATAATCACAATCATCTCAAATCACTCATATACATCCTCACCATCTTCAGCACACAGGCTGGTATATCATCAAAAATCTCAAAAACTCTCATGTACATCCTCACTCTCTTTGGCACACGCGCCGGTATATATAAAAAATAAACAACTATACAAAATAGAGGTACATATGGCTATCGACATCACCCTTGCTGATATCCTCCATATCTATTGTCTCACATGTCTCCTCCTCCTCCTTTGCCCTCGTACAATGTCCAACTAGCATCTCACCACCCATCATTGGTCCTGGCCGGATCTTTTTGGTACCTCACCTGGGCTGGCCTCCATGAAATAGTGGCCTCACCTTGACCCCTGTCTCGGGGCTCGATGGCCCCCTATGCTCTCTACACTATGGGTACATGACTGGTCCTCTCACTCGAGGCTTGTTGTGCTCTATACTCCCCATAGGATAGAAAATCTATCCTCGTGGGCCATCAAAATATCCTGATAATACCAGACCTCACCTAAGGCATCTCTCAACCTACCTATCGGTACTATGATTATGGTGGTGCCATCGGCCTCGACCCCTGTACCTGTCTCTCTCTTCGGGACCTGTCCCACTTGGTACTTGTAAAGAGGGACCTGTCCCTGTGCTGTGCTTGTCATCTCCGAGGACCTGTCCCACTCCTTGCCATATCTCAGGCTGAAGGGCCGCAACTGTGCCTGTGTGTGGCCAAATGGCCTATAAACTATAATCTGTGCCTATAGGGCAGCCACCTGTACCCCATCTCCATCTCCACCCTGTGTGGGTACTATCCTCCTACACTTACTACTGGGCTGTAGAGTGGCCACCGTGCCTCTGAAAATAAGCAACTGTGCCTCTCGAACCTATCACCTACCCCCCGCACTATACCCACTATGTAATCAGGGTAGCCACCTACCCTTTGTAGGGCATCCCTCTGAATAGTGATGGTGGCTAAATCTGGCTGCCCTAGCCTCGGTGGTACTACTCATAAATGTGTAGCCCACCACTACTATATCTATCTGTAACCCCAACATCATCATCAATCTGGTCTCACCTGCTCCTCTCTGCCCTGCCTTGGTATCATTTGGATGGCTGTGGTAGAGGTAGAGGCCTCTCCACGTCATCCCTCCTATACTGTGGGAAAGGTGGGTATATCCTGAAAGCATACCCAAACTACCATCTAACCCTGTCCATAGGTATCATCTCGTGCTCTCCTACACATCACCCCTCTATCCACCGAGTAGTTGTAGCTCTTGTAGCTCCTCTTCCATCCACCCATATGATGGAAAACCCACATAGGGCCTCCAAATGATGTCCATGCCGAAACCCTCTAGCAATCACCTGTAATAGGCTACATCATGTGTAGCTCTAGCTACTCGGCACTCCCCAATCATAGGCACCCATCTCTAAAGCCCACTCAAAAAAACTTCCAGCTCGAATGCATCATCTCGGGCATACCACTAGACACACACACACAATGTGCTCATATGCCCAACAATGAAGTAGGAAAGTACAACACAAGTGCTAAATCTCCATAACCACCCATAAGCCCATAACTCTCTATATAATTGAACCAGGAATGTGGGTGCCCATGCAAAATGAGTCCTGTCCTCCACCATGTCATGCAGAACCCCCATCAATGATCATGGGAATCTCCCACCCTCCACATCGGTAATGCAAAGCAACAGACTACCTCCATCAGCAACACTACTAGCCTCATCTCCTCCTGGATGGGCCGGTACATATCTCCATAGCTCATACTGGCACTATGGAACCTCATCTCCACCATAGCCCCTCACCAAACACGGTCAACATCAACTCCTTCGGAGGCCTCTGAGGAGATAGAATACACCTACGTCCCCACTATCGATAGACGCAGGATCCTGTACACATCCTCCAGGGTGACTGTGATCTCACCCATCGAAAAATGGAAGGTATTGGTCACTGAGTCCCATCTATCATGATGAGAGCGACCATCAAACTCATCTCTCGGACCACGTGTGGTAGCATCTACCCCAATCAGGCCAACCTCTACAACATGGTGCCAATCATCGGTTGTCGCACCCCTCACCTCCACGAGCAAGGGAGGTACCCTATCTCTCATCCATAATCGGTCCCTCACCTACATTCAACTAATCACACACTATTGTTAAAACTTGCATTTACAAACACACCCCCTTACCTCATAACCTCGTATCCAACCCTCCTTCCCTTATCCCCACCCAACCATTTACCCACTTTACCCAATATATTCATGCCATTTATACTCCCCTATTTTCTCTCATGAAACCTTCCTTACATCTCCTAATCCTTACCTTTACCCTTTCTCTCTACTACCCTATATTTTCCCATAAATTCCATTATAACCAACACCATTTCCCCACATCGGTCACCTTACTTGACCGATGCGGATGTAATACCATCGACATTGGCCATACACTTGACTAGTGTCGGTCACACCATTCACTGACGTCCCAAACCCAAAAAACCCCTACCCTATTTTCATTCCCAAAATCTACCCTAATCCTTCCCTCTAACCTACCCAAACCTACCCCAAATTTCCATTCCCAATCCTATTTAATCTACATGACCTTTCCACCCCTCATTTCCTTCCTTTTAACCACATTCCCAATTCAAATTCTTACCTACCCAAATTTTCACCCACCCCATTTCTTCTTCTATATATCAATCACAAAATGAGGATCGATAGATCTTACCTCATCTCGATGTTGCCTTCATGGTGTGGCACATCGACCACCGTGTGTCGGTGGTCCACCCAAACCCTCTCCCACCTCCGCCATGTCCAAATCAATCTCCAACCTCTCTACCAATCACCTCACTCTACCTGATCTCATGGACCCATCTACCTGGCTCCTCTAACCAACCGGATCTCTCCACCTCAGCAAGATATCATCCCTCATCCTTTCCTCCCGATAAAGCACAACTCGTTCAGCTCTGTCATTTTCACAAAATCCAAAATGTACAAATGAATCTATATTATATGGATTTTTTTTTTTTTTTATATACCCACGTTGACTTGACCGACGTCGGTTATACCTAAACCGACATCGGTCATGTGCCCTAAACACCGTGGTCGGTTATACCTAAACCGACATCGGTCATCTACCCTAATAAACCATGATCATCTTACCTAGACCATCACCAGTTACATATGACCGGCATCGGTTACCTGTCATACTCTTGCCCATACCCTTTCCCCATTTCTAACCAACACTTAACCAACCCAACCACCATTTGACCTTACCCACCCTTATCGTAACCTACCTCCATGCCTACCTTACCTATACCTATCCTTAATTACATTTAAGGACTTGTTATTTTACCCATACCTCAGCCCTACCCATGCCGTGACCTAGCTACCTGGACCTGGAAACATTGTTAATGACCTATGACCTCATGTGCTCGTTATACCTTGTGACATTGTTACCCATGTTGTTTGACCTAATGACCTTACCTTGCCTAATGTCATGTTGTTTATCCTACCCAACCTTTGGTGTACTTTGGAACATACCTAAATGTTCTTACACCTAACCTGCAAAGTGCTTCCACACCATATCCTATACCTTGGATACCGAATCACCTCAACCTTGTTTGGATAAACCTATCGACCTTAGATGATGTAGAGTTTGCATGCTCTTCAACCTAGTACCATGTCACAGTTTATACATGTGTGTGCATTTGACTACTACCTTTGACCCTAGCCCATTACCTTGATTACCTAATTGGACCTTTACCCCATTACCCCATTGTCCACCTTCCTCTTCATCACATCCACCTTTATCAAACCACTCACTGATTTAGTCTTCTACCTCATCCATGTTCCTAGTTTGAGGGGGATCACCTTCACCCACACATGGGGCAACCACATCTTATTTTTTCAGCATCACTTACCAATACAAGCTACGCAACAAAAGGGGCAAAATGTAGACACCAAAATTGGGTCACACTCCCTTGGTCCCTAGTCAGATAACCAACCTAAACATACTCATCTAACCATGGCCCCTTCCACCCCACATCACTATTAATTTAATTAATTAAATATATATCCTCACAATATTTATTATTAATTACATTAATTAATTTCCACCCCACCACCTCACCTAGACACCTCATCCCACCACCTCACCCTAGACCTATTCTTGGCATGTTTCCATAACTAACAATAACTAAGTCTTACTTGCCTTAATGAGCTAAGATTTGGTCTAACCCTAAAATCAATCCTAAAATCTCTCTAACCACATTCCCACCCATTAGAAGGGAAGTTTTTGTTCTAATCCACAAGAATAAACTAATTGGGCCAAAAAATCAAAAAGATCTTCCCATTTTAGTAAACCTAGGGAATCCCACCTTAACCGACGCTCGGTCACCCCTAAACCGATGTTGGTCAACCTGGAACCATCGTTGGTTACCATTTATTCACCTAAACAACCTTGTTTTTGGGTTAGCACATTCTGAGAGCAAGAGGAGAGAAGATAGCTACATGCAAGCAAAAAACCAACATCCTTTCACGTATCCAGACATCCAGAGCCATCACCAGATAGATATTGAAGCATTGCACTCACGGAATCATTCTTGGGAGCCACTGCTATGATACCAAACACCATTCTTCTGATCAACTACCATTACCATTCAGCCATCAAGTCTGCATCACAGTAAGTACATTTCTACCAAGCATTGTCCATTTTAGTGTAGTTAGCTTCTATTATTTCTTTGTCATCAATTTATACTTTGCATGCTCATTCCTCCATCTCTTTCTAGCTTATAACTCAAATATTTCCTTTACCCACATCACCAAATCACCCATTCTCACCTATTGTTCATTCCTAAGTATACCTAATACCCCTATCAACCTCTTTATCCACCCTACCCTCCTTATCAGATCTCAGATCAAACCCTGCAATCATTTTTCCTTGATTCTCTTACACCCCGACCTTACCGATGCTGGTTACCCATAACCGTCGTCGGTTTACATAAACCGCATCGGTCATACCCAAAGATGACATCGATATCTGTGTTTTATACCTATACCCAAAACATAACCCAACAACCTCTCATCATTTGACCTAAACAACCCAAAATCAAACCCTAACTAGTCTCCTCTCACCAATTGACCTAAACAACCCAGAATCAGACCCTGACTAGTCCCAACACCCTAACAACTACCTACCTTTCTGATCTGACCATAGCCTAGCCTATTATGTTAAGATTTGCTTATTGTACTTGAATGAGAAACCTAAATCATATCATCTACAGTAGGATTTCCTTTATTTATGGCATTAAATTGTTTTAAATAGTGGATTGACAACCATCTAGGAAGTATCACACTTCCCGGAACTAGCATACGCTAGGCAGTCCACTGTCATATATCATTTAACTATCTTTTTGTGGTCTTGTTTTCTATTACAGGTAGTTCCTCCTAGCCAAAAGGAATCTCTCACAATCAGCACTTGGATCAAGAAGTCAAAACACGCGCAACAACCATCAACTAACCCATTTAACGGTATTCCTCCTAGCCCTTACCCTTATCTGTTTCGTCATTCAAAAGGTAAAGAAAATCCCAGGTATTGTGTCACAATCTATATGTTTGTGTGTGTTTGATTGTCATTACCCATGACCCGATATGACCCTTTCCCATTACCCATTACCCAAATTGCATGTACCCTTACCTACAACTCACCTACCTTCACCTTCATCGCTTACACATTTATCAAACCACTCACCGACTCTATCTCACACCTCATCGGAAATTGGTTTGAGGGGGATCACCTCCACCCATACTTGGGGCAACCTCACTCCCACTTATATTTGGGACAACCACTTCCTTTTTTTTTCAGCATTGCTTATCAATACAAGCTACGTGACAAAAAGGGGCAAATGTAAGCACCAAAATTGGGTCATACTTCCATTAAAACCCCATCAATTAAATTAACCATATCCTACCCATTCATATCCCTAGCACAAATGTTAATTGAACTAATTATCTTAGTTAAACTAATTAATATCCTCACTTAACTACCTCACCCAGCCAACTCACCTAGCCACCTCACTCAAATGACCCACTCAAACCTCATGAATGACCTAATACCAAGTCTAAACCTATCCTAACTAGCTAGGACTTAGTATAAACCTAGACTTAACTCTTATTAACAAACCTAAAAGGACTCTTACTTATCCTTCCGTGATCTATCACTCAAGACTCAAACGAATATTGGAGACCACGCCAAAAATAGCAACAATTAGGCTATTTTTGGCCAACCTAGATATTCTCGCCTTGACCGACACCGATTATCTCTCAATGACATTGGTTACCTAACTGTCATTGGTTAGGTTAAATACATTTCCAAAATCCTTTGCCTAGGTTGGTCATTTGATTTAGGATCTCATATGAATAGAGACTTGGAGCACTTGAAATTTCTAGAAGCACTCAAGCAAAGGAAAACATATGGGAGCACTACCAACAACCATCGGAATTCATCATCTTCTTCACGATCACGATTCACACAGAGAAGAATGGATGTTTGAACTATTGTGGCGTGAACACAACATTTCTTCTCTATGGATCTCTTACATCACCATCCTCATCACCTGCATTCCCCAAATCTACTCTTCAGTAAGTACCTAACATCTCTTCATTAATTTCTGTTTGATTCCAAAGAAGATTTATTATTCATCTTAGTAATTTATCTTTCTCCACATCCATACACTCCCTTCCTCCTACCAACCTATCACCTTACCATACATGGCCCTTTCACGTGCCTCCACCCCCTTCTAATCATCTCTAAGCTGCAAGGCCATTTCACAACCTCACCCTCATCATTTCTAACCTCTGTACAATCACAGAGAGTCTGAAAAACAAATTTTAAGTGATTTTTACTAATTGCCCCTCTACCGACATCAATTAGCCAATCGAGGTCGATCATTCTACCTAATCGAAATTGGTCGTCATATTGACACTTTGGTTATTGTGCATATAAATATACCTCATACCAAAGCATGCTCATACCCATTTCCCAACAACTCAGAACCATTTTTAATCTTTACCAAACCTTACCCAAAGCATGTACCAAACCTACAACTTAACACCAACCAATCACTTGACCCGTTTTGACCTCAATCACCTTTTACTTGACCTTTCTTATTGTTTTGTACGAGATACCTAAATCATTTCAATTCCAATAAGATCGTTATTTCATGTATATTTTGAATAGCATTAATATTTTTATATAAAAGTGGATTGATAGCATGTTTAGGAAGCATCACGCTTCCCGAATCTAGCTTCCACTAGGTAGTCCACTCATTGTTTTGTTTAACTCTATCTAGTGGTATTGTTTTGCATTTACAGGTAGTTCCTCCTAGCCAAAAGGGAGATCTCGTAATCAACTTGGATCAGAAATCATAACACACGCACAACCTTCAAACGAAATCACAAACAGGTATTCCTCTTTAGCCTACTACCCCTCTATCTGTTTCATTAATCTATTAAGAAACCATTGAAACACCTCTTACAAATATTATCACTGATTTTAGATCCCCTAGTATCTTTAGCATTAACATTTGATCTAGTACATAGGACTTTACAATGACTAAGTATCTCCCACCATAGGTGTTCTTCTCCTCAAGGTAATCTATTTCATAGACCTACAATTACAATCTTGATGCAATACTTACTCATTTCTAACAATAGTAATCCTTCTGACTGATATATTTTTCTACCTTGATCACATACTTAGAAACCATCGCTATACTAACCATTACTAGACTAAGACTATGTCCTTTCCAAACATGAAACTCTACCAAGAATATAATATGAAGAGATTATGATTTCTTAACTGAGTAAAGCTGCAATTACAACCATTTAACCATATACCTTCCATGAGATTCCAATGAGCAACTCAATACATCAAAATATACTTCAACCTATATATACCTTGTTCTTGGTCTACTTTCAAGCCTAGTTTGCACCTTTTTAGAAGTAATTCTCAAAATAATGAAATCTCAAAGCCTCTATAATAGTTACTAAATACCTTTTAAGGAGCCTTAAGACACCAATCAATTTCTCCTAGAGTTTCTTAATGAAAATTGCACCAAAACACAAAGTATGACAATCTACTTTATGAGTCTAACTCGAGCATTTTTAGGATAGTCAATTTAAATCATATCCTTATAACTTACGGAACTTTCAAACATCTTAAACATGGTATAAAACATCATAATAATCAACATCAAGCTTTGAAACATGATAAATCATTGAAATTGGCAACAAATACCTCAATTCGATCATTTTTCTAGCTCCTACAGTCTTGAAAATTTCAACAATCAATAACTTTTGTTGCACGTGTCTATTTACTCTAAAATTTGGAGGACCTCTTTATCATGTTGGGGAAGAAATATGGCTAAAATTTCATTAAATTTACTTAGGTATAAAAATATATATATCACTTGTCCTAGTTTGGGCCCTAGAACACTAAATTGCTCGTAAAATCCAAAATACATACTTTCAAGACTCCAAATAATTTTTTTGATCTTGTATGATCTTCCTCTAGGTTTTTTTTACTTAGAAAAAATAAATTTGATTGTCATTTTCCTTCGTGTTGCCATGTTTCAAACCTTCTTACACACAATCCATAAAACATGTAAATCCACATGTATAGAGACATCGTTTTGCTACTAAAATTGTATGTTTTATTTATTCACACCTGGATACATATTAAAAATCCTTCCTTCATGAATTATAGATCCAAAATTGGATCTTTGACTCAAAAACTCCTAAACTAACTCCCTAGAATGCTCAACTAGCTCCCTTATTTTGACTCAACAATATACTAATTGTGCAAACATGATAATTATCACCTAAATAAAACTCATGAGCTCGTGTATATCTATTTACATGTTATTTCAAGACCTTATTATTTTCAACATTGACTTATTCCTCCTAATTCACCTAATTAACCTTTCTTACAAGCTTATTTACACTTACTAGTCTAGTTTACATACCATTTGAATTCAAATAACTACAAATGGAGGGAAAAGTAGTTCTTCCCCACTCCTATATTGCATGACTACAAATGGAGCTCAGTTTATGATGAATGAAGAATATTTCTTGCATATGATGCTCTTGCATCAGCAGTGTGGTCTATATTCATGTATGTGTTTATTATTCTTACAATAGGAAGTGTCCCCAAATATATAGTCGGGAAGATTTGTTATGTGCAACAATAAATTGTTGCATAAACAAATATTGTTGGAATGAAATATTGTGCTTGTGTGTGTAAATATTCCTAACTTTCAAAAATAAACAATCTCCCAAATCAAGCTAAATTCCTTTGTGGGTGTGAACACAACTCAAAACCAAGCTAGTTCGAAATAACCAAAATTGTTTGCCAAAGTGAACACTCTAACACAAATCAATGATTTAGAAAGCCACTTTGCCCAAACTTCACCCACTCAACATCATTAGAAGCATAAATATTGACAAACCAAATAAATCAACCATCAAGATCAAAAGCGGTCCAGGCCATCGATGAGTGAGGTTATAACACCAATTACATATGTTGCCAAGTCTAGTGGCGGAAAGATCGCAACCAACTAAATGGTTCTACAACAAATTGAAGTTTCCTGCAAACATAATGTGTCGTAAATACTCAATATTATCCCTATTTATTTACTTATGGGACATATTGATGGTACTTCAAACACTCCAACAATAAACAATCATGGAGACATCGAAATTCATGTTTTCCCTATCTCCAAGCCGTCTAGGGGAGGATATTTATTGGCCAAAAAAACTTTATGATTGTCACACATAAAATCCTCTAATTGAAAATTGACATCGTTTATCTTGCTCATACATGCCATCTTCATGAGGTGGTGAAGGGTTGCATAAGTGGCACATAAAACTATAAGGCATATGGCGAATCTTTTTACCAAAGTGAAAATCATATTAATAATTATTTTCTGTGTTTTTAGTTTCCCAAGAGATATCAGCAACATGTGCACCTTCGGATGGCTAATGAGTCTATATCACTAATTCTAATGTGTACGGCTTGTGGCGATAGCCCTAGCGGTGAGAATTGGCATGATGCAAGGTTGGTTTTTTCCTTTCTTGTATACTACATTGAATGAAAAAGAGTCCTATCAATGAAATTTTGATATTCAACTTTATTGGATACTTGGTACACATGTCTTCCATTGCGGCAGAAAGCGCATTATCCATTTTGGAAAACATGTTGGATCATTCTATATGAATTTACTAGGACCGTAGGCTTCTAAATGATTTGACGACCATGAGCAACATATTTTTTTGAGAATGATGACTGCTCTTTTCCAAAGTTAGTGAAACAATTTCTTACTCCAATTGGAGATTCTAAAGGCTTATCAAGAGCTTCATATTCTTATTAAATTTTTATGCATATGGAGCTTATGGCTTGTGATCTTTATGGTTTCATTGAGAAAACTAGTGGAGACATGATATGCAAACATTAGTTGTGGATATTTCAAAGATGTTTTTGTATTCTTTATGATCCAAGAGGACCATGTTTGATATATTCACAAATTGTTATTGAAGGGACTACTAGGAAAAATGGCAACCTTTAGCATCCATGTGCATGTTTATATGGCGATTTGATGGAGGGTTTTTGCAATAATAGTTTAATCATTTTATCAAGTTGGCATTTCATTACTATCTCTAATATTCTTCAATATTATAATGCTCTTCTTTATGCATCCAACATTTCATATTTTAGAGATTAATAGTGTCTATTTATAGAGATTTTATCCATCACATTTAATCATCTTGAAAATTATATTTTATTTGGTGTATACACTAAAATTATCCTCAACATATCTTTTGTATGTTATGTTAATGGTTTCTACAAGCAATTTAATTATATTATTTATTTTATGGAATTTGTATTTTGTATAATTTGTAGTCATCACTCAAATGACCTCCATGAGTAGTCATTGCTTTAATAACATTTCCCCTCCTATTTTTGGTAATAATTATAAGACAATATGACCCACTTCAACACATAAACACCATAAGCATTTGTTAATCCCACAAAAATAAATAATATAATTAAATTTTGGAAACTATTAACTAAAACATAAATACATTATTGGGTTGTAATTGGTCTAAAATCCCGTGTTGGTAATAATTGTATGACAAGGGTGATTTATTAGGCACTACAGTCACCACAAGCTTTTCCAATGGAAAAAGAGTCTAGAGGGTGAGAAGTCTAAAGTGGTGGATTATATTTTCCACTCCCCATTACCAACAAATGCATTTAGTTCTTGGGTGCTAAAATAAGTCCCCTTGATGCAGAGAAATCTAAAGCATTCAAGCATGTACTCACTTAACAACAAGATTCAAACAAGTTCTTCACCTTTACTTTGTTCTTGGAGGATCATACAACAAGCCTATGATGGCTTAAGCTTGCACAAATTGACAAATGATGACATGAATGAAACCTTCAATGTTATATCATGCAAACAAGACCTTACTCCATGGTTAAAATACCTTTCGGACATGGTTTATGAGCAAGAAACATCAGCTTACTTGTTTAGGTCCAAACTCTCGTACACTCTTATTGCTTAATCCTTAAATCAATATGAAAATTTTGCTCCTTGTTGCTTTGTCTAGAATTTATTTTGGGATATTAAGCCTTTCCACTGCTCCTTGTCTCAATTCACCTACTTTTCCACTTCATACATGGTTATATTTACCAAACAAATCAACTCAACCGACTCAAATCACTACATTACTCTCTATTGCACTAGATTGCCCCTTAAGACAAGTAGTTAGCTACATCCATGGTCAGAGGAAACTACATATACCCATAAGTCCCTTCCAACATCCTTAGTGCTATCTTGTTAACCCTAAGGTGTGCCCAAAATTGGAGGTCCGCTTTGCTTTCTTCTCTTTGTACCCCACTTTCCCTTCTTAAGCTTGTAAACCCTCAATTAGGTCTTAGAAGGAGGTTGTCATGTATAAAATGTTATGTAGACAATTTCAAGATGAAATGGGGTTGATTTAGGCACCCATTAAGCCCCTTGACATATGTACCAAGTCTCACCCTTGCATGCAATGTTTGTCTCCTACTTTCCTTGTAATGGAGTCCCAAAAACTAGGTTTTCACCGTGTTTCAATTGTCCTTGTACCCACTATCATCAATATCCAAAAATGTCACCAATGGAAACAAAAATTATTCTTCCATTCCCTTAACCCTTAAGGGACTTCCTACCCTTATTAATACCAAATTTCAAGGTTGAACCCAGTGATCTCAGCCTTTAAAACGTAAACCCTAGTAGCCTCATAGTAGAACGCTCCAAGAAACCCAGGGAAGGTTATTTTAGCACAACTTTTCTAAAAACTAGATTCATAACTCAAGATTTGGATCAAATGCATGTTACAAAGGGGAACAAAGAATAATCTTACCAGTAGCCCTCAAGATCACGTGCCAAACTCTCTTTTCTTAAGTTTTCTACTATCATCCCTAGGAGTGTCTACACAGCTCCTAGTTGTCAATCCTATTTTATAATTTCTTTAGTACATTGGATACTTTCCATTCTATCATGTTCCCTTTTTTCATTACCTGAGGTTTACACCAACCAACACATTTTTCCATGCACCACTTTCACGTTTGAAGGAAGATTGTATTTGTGTAAACATTCACGCTTTAATTATTGGTGCCTCATCGAGCACTTCTAGCATATTCTTTGCAAGGAATGGTCATGGATGCTCCAACTTGCATGCACTTAAAAATAGGACATCACTTAATCTTAACTCAAACACCATAGAATTCAAGGTAATTACAGTCCTAGCCACTCATAGTCTAAACATTATTGTATCATGAAACAGAGGATATCCCAAACTCAAGCATTCTCAAGGTGTCTATAGTCATTCTTCCATGCATAGAAAGGAGAGATCATGGATTCCTCTCAAACACCATAACACATACTAAGAACAAGTGAGAATTATCAAAATTGTGTCAATACAAAAATATGCAAGAAGCCAATGTTATCCTTTCTCAAGTGTACTCATCTCTCAACCCCACTGTGTAAATCTTCATTACTTACAAACACACAACTTGGAGGGGGTCTTCTCAGTCATGATCCATTCACAAATAAAGAGCACAAGATCTAAGGATTAAAACCTTACAAGAATGCAACACATAGTCATTTAGGATTATAAGCAAAAACATACAAAAACTCAGTTTTCCCTTCAATATTTCTTGAAACCTTTACACTTTTTGGATTCATACTCGAGTAGGAATGAGGAATACAGTTACATTTTTGTAATTTATAGTTCTTTCACCAAGTTCTAACCGAATAGGCTCCTAGACCTCTTGGTCACATGAGTTTAACACTAGATTTCTTAACTTAAAGACTCTAATTCTTGTTTTCTCATTCAAATTATGACTTCTAGTCCCTAAAGAGGACCTAAGACACTTAATTATATCTCATTTCATCCTTTTTCAAGGTTACAAGCTCCAAGAGTTCATGAAAACAACAATAGCAAGCCAAAAATGGCCTCCACATTCAAATTTTACATTTTGGAGGGAAATGCTCCATTTAAATTTTGAAGAACCTAGACACCAACTAACACCTAAAATGACTTAAATTGACCCCTAGGACCTACAACCACACATGCAAGCAAAAATTGATGTCTTCATGACTTATTCTTATGCATGGAGTCATGTTCCTACATCTTATTGTAAATTTTTCAAATCCCAATATACCTAAAAACCCATTTGTAAAATGTTTTCATTATTCTACCCTCTAAATTTCAGAACCTGTCTCCTCAAAACACATTATTTATACTCATTTTACCATGTCTAAGCTTGATTTTATGTTCTCCTAACAATGTCTAGTTTGAGTTTTCATCACAACTCTGGATAAACATAAACTAAAAAAACTTGTTAAAAACCCATTTGCATAAGGTCACCATCCTTCTACTCTCCAAATTTCAGATCATTTGGAAGTGGAAATAAAACTTTATAATGACTTTATTGAATCATTGTTTTAAGGGTTTTAAAGGCATACACTTGTTAATGATTGTCCTTTATTCAACATCTCTTCTTCTTTATTCAATCCAAGCCCTCATAATGGTTGTACCTTCATTTTTACCTGTATACAACCTCCAAAAACCCCTAGACATCATAAATAATTTAAATATTCACAAACAAGAATGTGATCCACACACACAAGTACTCAAATATGCATTCAAACACAATTTTACACAAAAATGAAGCTTTTATTAGATACAATCATGAAATTTGCATAGCTTCAAGAGACATTTGGCTCAATTACAGAGTTCTTCTCCCTCTCTACTTCCTCCACCAATTTTTAACAACCTCTCATTCCCCTTTTTCATTCGAATACATTTGTCTTTTATGAGAAGAGTAGGTAGTTAGATTGAGAAACCAACTAACCTAACCATGCTTAGCCCAACCAAGTAAGGTATATGGTCTAGTTAAGACATGGATTAGGTGTACACACATTTTATGTCTCTCATACATCATTTATTACCCTTAAACTAACAACTAAACCTACTAACCTACTAACATGACTCAAATACCATTTAAATATTCAAATGATCCATTTTGGAGGGAAAACTACATATGAGCTCTTATTACAAATTCATGGGTCCAAATAGACTAAAATACCTTCTAAACATCCTAAGACACCCTACTAAGCCTATTCAATCCAAAAATTAAATATATATAAGATGCTCCTGCATCATACTCCCCATGTGGAGAGAATGATGCTACATACCAAAAGGCTTCTTTCTTCCTTCTTTTCCAATTATACTCCACTTGTAAAGTTCTCTTCTTTATTGCTGCATTTTCTTCATCTTTATCAGCTTCATGCTTATTTTTCTTCCTCATATGTCCTTATCATTTTCATCATTTCTTAATCTTCAAATTGATGTCTTCATGTATTTTTCTCTTCATTTGAGCTCTTTCTAGAGTTTCCTTCTCAATGTTCTTCACCTCTTCTTCTAGTGTACCTACAATCAAACATGAACACAAAACCTTATATGTAAAAACAAGATACTTTTGTGTCTCTTCACCTGCTTCCTCTTCACTTTCTCTTTCATTTTAAGTCTCTTTCTTCATCTTCTCAACTTTCTCTTCCTCACACTTCATTCCTTCACCATTCAAAGCACTTTCTAGTGCTTGTATTTCAGTATCTAACTACTCTTTTCTCACATACACAAACTAAAATTCATATTTCACACATTATTCATCAAGTTTCTCTTCACAAATTTATTCTTCTTCATTTATATTTTTTTCTTTCTTTCTTGTTTTCCTTTTTTTCCATCATCCTTAGCTTTCTTTCTTCCTTTCTTATCCTCTTCCTCAGTTGCATTTTCTTTCTTTTCTCCATGAGTGACTTTATGGGCCACTTCACTACCTTCTTCATCACTATTTATATGCCTTGTCTTTGCTTCATCATCAATACTTCCAATTTACTCCACATCTTCTCTCAATTTTCTTATCTCTTCCTCCATCCACACTCTTCTCTTTTCCTCTTTCTCTCTCTTTCTCTCTTCTTTTCTCTTTCTCTCTCTCATCTCTTTTCCTTCCTCTCATTGCTCATATACTTAAGCAATTATTTCACTAAATTCACTCTATCTTCATCCATTTTCACTAGACAAGTATGTTTCACCTTTCCCAAGCCTCACCTAGGTTTCTCTCTTACCTAGTCTTTTGACTTCTTCTTTTCTTCACTTTTTTTCTTTATTTTTCAAAGGAGCAAGTATCATCACACACAAAACTCTCACAAGTATCATATCAAAAATTTCTAATATAAGTACATTGGAATCAATAAGAGAAGATCAAAGACAAGTTGTGAGGATGAAAACAAGAGCAATCTCCACCTTAGGAGTATGATGTAGGAGCATCCTTGAGAGAACCTTCAAGTGAAAGATTCAAGATTCTTGGAGTTAGTATGAGTTGTGAAAGAGCTACAGAGATTCAAAATGGCTCATATGAGGCCTTTCAAGTCAGTGGAGAAGTTGGAAAATTTGAATTATCATCTCTTGTGTTTTCCCTCCAAAAAGGGAATTTGAATATTTAAATGAATGTAATAGTTGTATGGTCTTGAAAAGGGTGTCCTAGGTGTGTTAGGGGTTACTAAGTGGTTATTTAGGTTGGAAAGTGTCTAATTGAGGAAATAAATGATTATTTTGTGTGTGTAAGGCATCATTAAGATGCTTAGAATGATGAAGTTTGGGCAGTTACACATGTAGAGGTGATGGAAGTTGAAGAGTCACTAAAAATTCAGTCATAATGAGTTGTAAGAGGCGATTACATGGGAGTTAGTTAGTACATGCATTGTGATAGCTCGAATATAGGAGGGGTTAGTAAATTTGAAACTCATTCCTCATGGAAGGAAGAGGAGGAAGTAGAATGAAGGATGAACATGTAAAGGCTTGAAGTGAATATAATAGATTCTTTATGAAAAATCGGCTAAGCACACATATACGACTTATCTTATGAATTCATCTCCTATTCTTGCTAGTAATACTATACGCACGTTATACTCATGGATAATTGATGGTATTTATGTTGTTTATTTGATTATAAACCTTGTTGTAGGTAGGAACTCAAATTGGCATTTTAGATTATGAAGAATGGTCATGATTGATAATGATCTTTATTCAGCCTTCCTTAATATGAGTGAAAATTGAATCATGTATTATGAGGTATGATCTGTGTGGTACCAAATTTGTAGAGCACAAGTCACTCTTGCATGGATAAAGGGGATTTTTGTAAGTAACTTGACCGAGACAAAGCAATACACAAGTGAGTTTGTTTGTATTGCATTCTTACATAGTTGGTAATAGATTTCTCTTAAAAGGAGATGATACTCCTCGTGAATGGCTACCACTTATTTAATATGATTAATTCCCTTCCTCTTGCATAAATACTTAAAACACAGATGTCTTTGACTTAAGTCCCTTGCCTCCACGAGCATGCATCAAGCTTGATTGGAAAGGAGATAATATTGGAAGTTTGTGGGAGATTTGTGAGCTAATCGTAATCCTAACCCCTTAACAACTTCAAAACAGACCTCGTGTGAAAATTTTGGGGCTTGACTCAAAGTTTTAGAGAAGTTATAGTTAAAATACCCTTCTTGGGTTCACAAAGAGGGTTTCATGGAGATAAAGTTAGGGCTTATGTTTTGAATGCACAAAAATTAGAGAACCAACTTGAAACTTGGAAGTAAGGATGTTTAGTGATCCTATTGAGATATTAAAAGGGAATTTTTCTTTTTGATGGTTATTTTGGGATGTCTTCTTGACAGTGTGGGAGGAGGTTGTTGAACACGGTCTAAAGGCTAGTATAGTGAGTAGAATAACAAAGGAACTACCCTTTTTCCTTGGATTTGGATAATGAGAATTTCCACTGAACACTGTAAACCCTTAATGGGTGTTCAAAAATATCTTTGGTTGGCATTGAAACCTCCTAAAAATGAAGATATTACTTGACAATTGCTAGAGATAGACTTAATAAGGGTATAAAGCAACAATACAAAAAGGAAGCTAAAAGGAATTGTGTAAGAAGTTAAGGGATAAAATTTTGAGGGCATATCGGGGTAGTGGAAAATCACTATAGAAGGTGGTAGATATTTTTGGGTAGTGCTAGAGAATTTTTTCATGGTTGGAGCAAGCAACCTTGTCTTAAGAACTATAAGGGTGATCTTGTAAAGAGAAGAGTAATGGAGAGTTTTGGATGTTTGAATGCATTTATTTGTTTTTTCTAACAGTGATGTGAGTGTTTGGAATAGGGGTGGAGGCGAAATGGATTTGAAGAGGACAATAAGGTAGATTGAGCAAGGGACTAGTGGAGCATGGGTAAGTGTAAGTAAGAGAAATGAGTACAAAGACATTTTTATGAGTGATGAGTCATTGGATGACCAAAACAGCGGTGAGTGAAGAGTTTCTAGTGAGACAAGGAATTGCATATAGGGTGTAGTCTAGAAAACACTTGGTGAAAGCCATTTCTAGTGTTAGTTGACAAGATTGAGCAACTTATAACGGTTTTCACCATTTAGGCTTGTGATTGGATCCTCCTATGCAGAGATAGAGAGAAGTTATATTTTGAAATATCTTAAAATTTATATATATGTTTGATATTTTTAGCCTTTGAAACCCAAAGTAGAGGAAGATAAACTGTGAGTGAAGAACTCGGCCTAGTAAGAGAGAAAGCATTAGAAAAAAAAAAATTGGATTGTGAGAGAAAGGTAACAATTGGAGGCCTAAAATTTGAAGTACACTTTGGCTAGCCTAAAGGGTATGTGAATGTGGGTTTATATCATGAAGCTTGTATTTAGAATTATATAACCATATCCCAAGCAAGAATCATTGTTCTCAAGCACCCTTAAGGGTGGTTTTATAGGTAAAAGAGTGGAGGTTGAGATAAACTTCTTGAAGCATGATAGTGATTAATCTAAAAGTGTTAGAAGCTTCTATAGTGAGTTTACGGGACATGTTGCGGTATGGGGACTTTGTGCAACAAGAAAGAATCAGAAAAAACAAATAAAAGATAAATAAGTGGGACAAGATGGTATCCAAGTTGAAAGGTAAGTTCATTCCTGCAGACTATCAAACTAGTTTATTCAAAAAGTTACAAAATTTGAGACAAAGAGAACTAAGTGTAGTTGATTATACTGATGAATTTTATAAACTAGCTATGAGGTCTGTTCATATATAGGATGGTGTTAAATAAGTGGAAAGGTATTTGAATGGTTTGAGGTTGAATATTCAAGATGAAATTAGTTTATTTCATTTGAGATCAAGTGAGGAAGCATATCAGGAAGCCTTAAGGGTAGAGGAGAAACTATCAAGAAAACAAACTCAATATTTGAGAGGTAGAGGTAGAGGAGTAAGAGGAAGAAGTTAGCAGACATGAAGAGGAAAAAAATAGCATAAAACAAATGAGGAACAAGTGAATAGTTCACAAACACAAAGTTTATTCAAAGGTGGATATGGAAGAGGTAGAGGAGATATCACTGGAAGATGCTTCAAGTGCAATACATTTGTTTGACATAGGTCATTTGAATGTCTTGAATATCCTCAAGTAAGCGGATCAAGTCCAATGAAGCAAGAGACCAAATAAGACATGCAAATGAAGAGGAAAGTGTGGCATCACCATCCTTAGTGGAGGAGCCTAAAACTATATAAGCTTTGATGATGAGGAGAGCTATGGTGAATGCAAGCAATCATGAAGAACTAGTGCAGAGGAGAACATTGTTTAGAACAATATGCAAGGCCAAAGGTAAGTGTTGCAAACTCATTATTGATAATGGTAGTACTTGATAATTTAGTGTCATTTGAGATGGTTGAGAAGTTAAACTTGAAAATAATGAAGCATCCTCATCCTTACAAGGTCTTTTGGGTTCATAAATAACATCAATTTTTAGTAAGTCAACAGTGTTTGGTTGATTTTTAAGTGGGTAGATATCATGATCAATTTTTGTGTGATGTAATGCCCATGGATGCATGTCATCTTTTGTTGGGAAGACCATGGCAATTTGATAGGAGAGCCATCCATGATGGGTGGACAAATACATATACATTTGTGAAAGATGGAGTTAAGCATACTTGAATCCATTGAAGGATAGATGTGCATGGCCTGAACAACAGTCAAGAGTGATGTTCATGGGTTTGAAGGTATTCTTTAAGCAGAGACAAGAAGGTGAGGTGAATGAGAACAAAGGAAACACAAATAGTCAATGTGACAGATGGCGGTGGTTAACTAGAGAACATGAATACCAAGAACACTTGCAAAAGAAAGTGAGTATGAAAGATGAGAATGGATCTATAGGTCATGATGAACACAAAGGAAATGGTGAAATGATAGAGGTAGACAAGAAATGGTATAACTCAGCATATGAGGTAAAATCAGACCCTGCAATGGAGAAACTCAATCATAGGAAAAGTGATAAAACAATCCATGGAAACAAGAGGTTACAAGAACAAGGAGAAGATAAGCATAAGGAGGAAGATATGGCAGTTAAGCATGAGGAAGAAACTCATAATTTGAAGTCTAACCCATGTTTAAGTGTTATTAGTGCAGGTGTGATGGAGAGAGAAAGGATGGAGCAGTCACATGGAGATGGATATGTCAAACAAACACAAACTTTCTCAATATTGAGAGTGAATTGAATCAACAAGAGGCAAAAGGAAAAGACAAAGCTTTTTTACAGTCAAGGAACATCAAGAGTCCTTACATGAGGACATGATTCGATGTTTAAAATCGCCAATGTTGGAAAGGATAGTGTATAGTCCTATGGTAGGTAAGAAGCTAATGATGGTGACTCATTCAAGAATGAAGAAACTTGCTAATAACATGATACAAATCCAATGCACACATGGGGCAATACATACAATCCCGAGCATTCTCAAAATATCATGCATAATTGGAAACAAAGAAAGAAGGAGCACAAAGCACCAACTTGCAAGTAAACACGCCACAGAAGATTCTTTTTACCTCAAGAATATGATGCAAGAGCATCACTCCAAGGGATAATCTAGGGTTAGTATAATCAATTTTGGCTTGTAAAGGTCCTTTAGGAGTCATATGTGTCATTTAATTTTGGTTTGATGGGTTCAGGAAGTTTAAATTTCAAATAGTGGAGTTTCCCTCCAATTTTCTTATTTGAATTTTTGAACCTCCTTTATGCCAATTTTGGTTTTCTTGTCTTGCATAGTGGTCATAATGGTTCTTAAACATGTTATTAGGTCATTTTGGTCATTATGTGTCTTTGAGGTCTCTTTATGATGCAAGATTTGTCATGTAACACAAAAATAGCCACTTAAGCCCTTTTCTTGTATATAACCTCCATGGTGGAATTGGCCATATGACCTATAGGTCGCTTATGATCAAGTAATTCGAATTGAGGAGGCATAGAAAGACATTTTAATTGGTTTATCATCATTGATCAATCAAGAAGAATCATAATTTTGAGCTCCAAATACGTGTATGGGGGAAGAAAACATGGTTTTTTCATTAAATCTCATTATTACAATTCATATAATATTGTGTTTGATGTTTGCATGCATGTGTTTTAAGAAAGATAGTAGTAAACCAAGTGATTGAAGGGTGTAATTACTTGTTTGCACCGAAATTTTCAAGGAATCATTCATGTTGTGTTGGTGTTAGAGTCTTATAGGTCTCAAACAGGGTATTATGGGAGCATAACCCAAAATGGAGTTAAGTACGATCGAGACTCTAACATAAAGTTAAGAGTTCGGGAGAGTAATAGATATTTTAGAGTGTAGTTTGAGCTTGGAAGCCTCAAAGTGCAAATTAAGAAGTAAGAACAATTTTTTTGGCTTCAAATAAGACCCTCATGCTTTGCAAAATCTTGGTTTCAGGAACATGACAGGTATTCAAGAAACCTAGCACATGTTTTATGAAAGGATGAAGCTTGTTGGCAAAAGGATAAGTTTCTAAACGTCTGTATAGACCTCCTTGAATAATTTCTATACTTGGAATTCAATATAGTGAATTTGGAGACATAAATTGTTTTCACCGGCTCACTGTGCATGCATTGTTAGGATTCATAGAAATCAAGATGTTTGAAGGGCTAAAACCCTAACTCGGGGCTAAAAGTTAGTACAAATCATCCACATAGTCTCCCAACTCAGAATGAAAAGGTATCTTGCATAATCTTGATCTTAGATGAGATTTCTTTATGATAGTTCCTTGAAGGTCCTGTAGCATGCTTTTAGAGACCTAATGGAGGTCCAAAAAGAAAGTTTGTGAAGAATTTCATAAAGGAAGGACACCTAATATTTTGTAGCCTTTATGTGCACCCAAATGGGTATTTGAATTACTATTTTGTAAAGGAAGAGAGTCTTGGAATAAAAATTTGTACTAAGATTTGTGTTGGGATATGGTTGGTAGAAGAAAGTTACGCTTAGAGAGATGAGTTGTAAAGGAAGGAATAGTCGTTTTAAGAGTTGAACCAAATCACCTTGCCCACACCTCAAACACCCAAAAGGGTGTCCAAAAGTTCCTTTAGACTACCCGAGTGAATTGTAGATTGGTATAACTCATAAAGATTTCAACATTTACCTTCTTAAGAAGCCAAATTGACAAATTTTATCAACAAAGAGCAAGTTAGAAAATTCTTGCGGTTTTCAAGGGTCTATAAGGTTGAGATAGGTGAAATAGGGTGTAGTAATCATGAATGCAATATTGAATGAATTGTCTTAATTTCATAGGTCATTTTTCACAAATTTGTTGTTCCTCGCATTGAAGGAAGAGTCACATTTTTCAAGTTATTGATTTAATAGAAGGTAGACATATAATCCATCTTGTAGAGTGATTGAAGTTTCTATATACTCTGCATCATAGTGGTATCAAAGCATGAAGATCAAGGAATTTGAAAGAAGTTGTTGGTAAGAAAAAAAAAGTCTTTTGATATATGCATTTGTATATAGATTTTTGGTGAA
Source organism: Taxus wallichiana var. yunnanensis (assembly GCA_018340775.1). NCBI lineage: Eukaryota > Viridiplantae > Streptophyta > Pinopsida > Cupressales > Taxaceae > Taxus > Taxus wallichiana. The sequence goes on from CM031234.1 coordinate 510,801,498, forward strand.
AGTGGATGAGTTGATGGAAATGATTTGAAATTGTTGATATGATAAATTTTCTTCTTGTGAGAGTTGTGTGTGTGATGATACATATTGTTCCTTTCAAAAGAAAAAGAAAAAAAGTGAAGAAAAGAATAAGTCAAAAGACTAGGTAAGAGAGAAACCTAGGTGAGGCTTGGGCAAGGTGAAACAAACTTGTCTAGTGAAGATGGATGAAGATAGAGTGGAGTTAGTGAAATAATTTCTTAATTATATGAGAAATGAGAGGAAGGAAAAAGATATGAGAGAGATAAAGAAGAAAGAAGAGAGAAAGAAGAAAAGAGAAGAGTGTGGATGGAGGAAGAGATAATAAAATTAAGAGAAGATGTGGAGTTGTTGGAAGTATTAATGATGAACCAAATATGAGGCATAGAAATAGTGATGAAGAATGTAGTGAAGTGGCGCATAAATTCACTCATGGAGAAAAGAAAGAAACTGCAGCAGAGGAAGAGGATAAGAAATGAAGAAAGGAAGCTAAGGATGATGGGAAAAAAGGTAAACAAGAAAGAAGAAAAATAAATCAGAAAAATGATGAAGGAAGAATACATTTTTGAAGAGAAACTTGATGAATAATGTGTGAAATCTAAATTTCATTGTGTATGTGAACAAAGAGTAGCTAGAGGCTGAAATACAAGCACTAGAAAGTATTTTGAATGGTGAAGGAATGAAGTGCGAGGAAGAGAAAGTTGAGAATATGAAGGAAGAGACCGAAAATGAAAAAGAAAGTAAAGAGGAGCAGGTGAAGAGACACAAAAGTCTCTTGTTTTTAAATCTAAGGTTTTATGTTCATGTTTGATTTTAGGTACACTAGAAGAAGAGGTGAAGAACATTGAGAAGGCAACTCTAGAAAGAGCTCAAATGAAGAGAAAAAAACATGAAGACATCAATTTTGAAGATCAAGTAATGATGAAGATGATAAAGACATGAGGAAGAGAAAAATATGCATGAAGTTGATAAAGATGAATAAAATGAGGCAATAAAGAAGAGAATTTAACAAGTGGATAATAATTGGAAAAGAAGGAAGAAAGAGGCCTTTTAGTATGTGGCATCATTCTCTCCACATGGGGAGCATGATGCAGGAGCATCTTGTATATATTCAATTTTTGGCTTGAATAGGATTAGTAGGGTGTCTTATGATGTTAGAAGGTATTTTAGTCTATTTGGACCCATGAATTTGTAATGAGAGCTCATACAAATTTTTCCCTCCAAAATGGCTCATTTGAATATTTAAATGGTATTTGAGTCATGTTAGTAGGTTAGTAGGTTTAGTTGTTAGTTTAAGGGGAATAAATGATGTATGAGAGACATAAAATGTGTGTACACCTAATCCATGTCTTAACTAGACCCTATATCTTACTTGGTTGGGCTAAGCATGGTTAGGTTAGATGGTTTCTCAATCTAATTACCTACTCTTCTCATAAAAGAAAAATGTATTTGAATGAAAAGGGGAATGAGAGGTTGTTAAAAAATTGGTGGAGGAAGTAGAGAGGGAGAAGAACTATGTAATTGAGCCAAATGACTCTTGAAGCTATGCAAATTTCATGATTGTATCTAATAAAAGCTTCATTTTTGTGTAAAATTGTGTTTGAATGCATATTTGAGTACTTGTGTGTGTGGATCACATTCTTGTTTGTGAATATTTGAATTATTTATTATGTCTAGGGTTTTTTGGAAGGTTGTATATAGGAAAAAAATGAAGGTACATTCATTATGAGGGATTGGATTGAAGCAAGAAGAAGATATGTTGAAGAAAGGACAGTCATAAACAAGTGTATGCTTTTAAAAACCTTAAAACAGTGATTTGAGTACAGATCATGTTAACTTTTTATTTCCACTTCCAAATGATCTGAAATTTGGATAGTAGAAGGATGATGACCTTTTGCAATCGGTTTTTAACCATTTTTTTGTATTTTATGTTTATCGGAGTTGTGATAAAAACTCAAACTAGACCCTATTATGAGAACACAAAATTAGGCTCAGACCTAGTAAAATGAGTATAACTAACGTGTTTTCAGGATATAGGTTTTGAAATTTGGAGGGTAGAATAATGAAAACATTTTGCAAGTTTTTATAGGGATATTGGGATTTGAAAAATTTACAATAAGTTATTCATGACAGAAGTTTCTGATATAAATAAGAAATTTGGGACAATCTTGTGGGTTTTGGTGCATTTTGGCAAGTTGACCATTCTAACTTTGTGTTTGTTGATAAAATTTTGTGTTGTATAAGGAGAATTGTAGGGTGTTTAAAGATCAAGAAGAGAAAATTGAAGACAAAGACGGTGAAAATGAAAACAAGACAAGCAAGCAAAGAGTGAAGAAGAAAAATCAAAGGGAGGGAAGACTAAAGATGGAAAGAACTCAAAAAAGAAGAAAGAAAATCAGGTCAAGAAGAAAAAGAAATTGGAAATCAAGGAAGAAGAAAAAGAAAGTGAACTCAAACTTCTTCCTCTTGGGAGTATGATGTAGGAGCATCAACTCTCAACTTGTACATATGGGTAATATTACAAAAATTTAGCTTTCTAAGCTTGGTCATTTGTGTTAGAGGTCTTAGGAGTCATTTAGTGGTCATAGGGTGTGTTAACTTCTTCAAAAATTCAAATTATGTCATTTCCCTCCAAAATGACAATTTGAATCTTGAGGGTGTTTTGTACTTGTTTTAACATTTTGGTGTGTTTTCTTGGAGCATCATGATATTTCATAAGCTTGTAATAAGCCTTGGTGGGCTCTAGGAGTCTTACTTAGGTTATGATGGTGGACAAGTGTTTAGGTCCTATAGAACTAACCTACACAAGTTACTTCTAATGTTGTAATAAAGATCATATATGTATTGTGAAGGGTCTAATGGACCAATAATCAATTGAGAAATATTGAGAAGGCTTATATAAGCCTCAATGTAATTGTTTATCCCCATCATTTGAATGATCAAAACTTAGGGAGTAGAGAGCTCCAAGATTAGGAGATAAAGGGAACTGGTTTGCAAACCAACTATGTGGTAAAATTTGTGTATGAAGTTAGAGAAAGTTGCATGGTTCAAATTTCAATTGATGATTCTAGTTGATAATGGTGTTTTGTAGTTGGTAAGATCTAGTACATGTTCATAACATTTCATGCATGCATTTGATTGACCTTGAGCATTATTTGGTTGTAGTATTTCTTGTAAATCTAAGACAGGGCATGATGGTGTACGCTTAAGTTGAGGAAGCAAGAGATGAGAGTAAGGAGAAATTGAAGTGTAAGAGGTTTAAACCAATTTTTCAATGGCTATCTAACCCTTTATAACCTTCAGAGAATCAGACAGTGGTAAGAAAGAGCTAACTTTAGTTAGAAACCTTGGAAAACCTATGAAAATCGGTATAAAGAGTAAAAGTAAGGAAAAACTCAAGTCTTTACACATTTGGAAGAGCATGAAGCCTCACTGGTAAGGTTTATCACTTAGGAATAGTGTTACAGGTCTCAAGAAATAACAATTAGACCTTGAAATTGGTTCCAAACGTTTTTCATAAGGAAGTTTTCCTTTCTCAAGTATTTTTACAAACCCTCTTGTGACTAGAACAAATCCTTGAATGAAGGAATGTAGTATGTATTTTTATTTGAAGGAGACTGCATTGGCTTCTATATGAATGAGTAACATGTCTCTTAAGAATCTTCCCTCTGCTGTAGCTATAAAGCATACTCATATTGTGCATATAGCCCATTAGACTGTGAGAATCCAGTAGGAACATCAAGAATAGGGTTGATGAGAGGGACATTGAATGGAATATTGGCAAAGAGAGTATCAACTTAAGTAAATAGTTGTATTTCTCTAGTTCAGGGATATAAGGTATTACTTAACTAACCGTGATCGCGAGGCCAATCACCAATGACAATTTGTAACTCGAGCAAAAGGGGGTCTTAAAGTGGGTTTCAAGCCTCACTGCCACAAGATTGATGTGCACGAAGTTGGAGAAGAGATTTGGATGAAATTTAGAGCCTTGGATTGCTCATTACAAAAAGTCATTGCAAAAGTTAGATTCTCGGGTTTTGAGGTGTACTGATAGAGAGCATGGCTAGGGCTTACAAATTAACAGATCAAATCAAGGAATTAAGGCTCAAAATTTTGTAGAAGTGATCTTGAGAGAGTCCACTAGAATATTCAAAAGGAATTCTGGATTTTCAATGGTTAGGTTGTGATATTTGCTTGACAATTTGGAAGAAGGTGGTTAAGTACAGTGACAAGGCTAATAAAGAGGGGTGATTAACAAAGGAAGTCACATTTAGGTTTAGAGACTGACCTTGATATTTTGTATGCTTAATGTACTCCATAATGGGTGGTCAAAAATGGTTAGATTGAGTTTGGAAGTGGTTTGTGTCAAAATATATGTGAGTTGCAAGGCTGCCTCGGGCTAGTTAGTCCTTCTAAGGAAAAAAATTGCAAACAATGAAGTAGAGGCAGTTGAAGAAGGAGTTGGGGTCCCAAATTTTAGGAGCACCTTAGGCATACCAAGAGTGAACTAATGGGTCTAGTTAGACTTTGTGGGTGGCTTCATAAGTGTATAGCCTATGTGTGAGAAAGAAGTGTGTTCTTAAGGGCAAGGAAGGGCGAGGATCGGATAAGATGGTAAGAGCTAGAGTTTAGAGTTCCTTTTGATGCATTTTGTGGATGTTTCTAACAAGTGTTTGAGTGTAAGATAGGGTACTAGCGGTGGGAAAATCTCGGAAGCAAAATACCAAAAGATGTTAGTGAAGCCAAGAACTAGTGAAGAGGTGTTGAAGAGTCAAGCAGGGTAAGTAAGTGCAAGCCATTTTTATGATGATGAACTAATACATGGGTGAAGAGATTGTGTAGAGAGCATATGAGGCAGAGTAAACCATAACCTTGAGGTGGCAAGGTTCCTTGGGTGGATAGTAACTCAGGTTGGCAAGTTTCTTAGCCATTTTAGACTATTTGGTGATCCTCTTTTGCAAAGTAAGGTTGAAAATTGTGATTGACCCGTCTTAATAGTTGACTATATGACAATTTGTAAACATCTCGACATCATTTGGTATCGAGCTTGGGCTCTTTTTGAAGTTTCTTTGATGATTGAAATTTGAATTGTTTTGTGGCTAACAAGTGAAATTGTGAAGTATGTGTGTGAAGATTGACAAGTTAGAAGAAATGGAAGAGTGAAAGAGTGAAAGAAGAGTGAAAAGAGGTTGAGAAGAGAGTGAAGAAGACACCAAAAGACATGGTGAGGCCAAGGTGAGGTGTAAAGAGAGAAGCAAGAAAAGAACTTACTTGAGAAGAGAGAGAAAAGTGAGTGAGAAGAAGAAGAAAAAGAGAGATGAAATAGAAGAGTTGGTTAAGTTGATTAGCCACATAAAGAGAAGAAGAGAGAGAGAGAGAGAGAGAGAGAGAGAAAGGATGAAGTAAAGAGAGTTGTGGTTTCAGCAGAGATCACGAGTTGAAGAGAGTTGTGGGAAAGTTGTTAGAGATGACAGAAAGCGAGAAAAGCATAGGAACAAGTCGGATTAGTGGTTAAGAGGAAAGCAAAGTGGCCTATAGAGCTACTTGTGAGAAAGAGAAATTGAGAGCAACTGAGAAAAGAGATAAGAAAAGAAGAGAGGAAGTCAAAGCAAGAAGAAACGAGGATGATAAAGCAAGAAGAGGAAGTTGATAAAGAGATAGTGTATGAGGAAACTCGGACTTTGGATGAGGAAGAGGTGATTGTAATATTTTTAGCTTTTCTTGGAAAAGAAGAAGAAAGTAAGGAAGTGGAACAATGAGTTGCGAAAGAAAAAACCAACTTGAAACTCCCACCACTATGATGCATCATTTGGTATCAGAGCAGGCATAATAGAGAGAATAAGGATTTGACAAGGTTTTGTGCAAAGAATACATTGCTTAGTTACACGGGTTAACCACAAAGGAAGGGCTGCAGCTATGAAGACAAGAAGTGTGAAGCAAGAGTCATAATGGAGAGAGAAATATCAGAGTTGAGAAGTGATTTGCAGAGGTTGGAAGCCTTAGAAAATATGTGGTTATAGGTAAGCAATCAGATAAGAAGTCAAGCAAGAAGTGAGCTAGGTGGATGGAGTTTGAAAAGGAGAGTGAAGTGGCCAATCAAGTCACTTGTGAAACATGCTAGAAGAAGTGGAGGAAGCAAAGAAGTGAGAGCCTATGGAGGCATAAGAGAAAGAGAGTTGCCATGTGAGAAACATGAGGAAGAGAAGAGAGTTCTCATAGTGGAGAACATAGTGAAAGAAGAAGAATGGAGAAGAAGGGAAGTGCAAAATGAAATACTTAGTGATGAAGGGTGGATAAGGAGGAAAGTGTCCAAGAGAGAGGCACTTATAGAGACAATGTGGTCTCTGATTTTATATTCTAATGTTGTGTTTGCATGTGTATATACAGGTATGAAGACTTTTGTGGATAAAATCAAGAAGAAGACCTTGAAAAGTGCAAGTGAAAGTCAAGAAAAGACTCTTTTGAGTCAAATGCATATGATGAAAGTAAAGAGCAAGTTGTAGAAGACATCCTCCAAATGCTAGTGAAGAAGAAGAGGAAAATGCAAAGTTTTATGATGCTTTGGAAATCATTCAAGTGAGAGAAGACAAGAAAAAGAGCAAAAACAAAATGGATGGCAAAAAGGAAAAAGAGAAGGACATGGTTATGTTAGTGAACTCTTTGATATGCAAGATAGCACAATGAAAGAAGAGGTTAGTTCTTCAAAATATGAGTTTCAACATGGATATATCATGCCTAAATGGCTTAACAAGTCAGTTGTTTGTGAACAAGGGATAAAATGCAAGAAAGAGGATAATGAGGTTGTGGTATGCGTGGAAAACAAGAGGAAAATGGAAATTCAAGATCAGATTTCAATGTGGAACAAGCATGTAATGATGAAGATAAAGAAATGAAGAATGAAAAAAAGTTTTTAAGCACAAACCAGCCTATGAGACAAGAAGGAAGATTGAAACTACATGTACATATCAGCCTAAAGAGACAAGAAAACAAGTGTGGAGAGTTAAAGAGAGAAAATAAGAACAAGGAAGCCTCATAGGAACTTGGCAAGAGAAGCAAGTGAGTGAAAAGCAAGGTAAGCAAACCAATGTGAATAACTTGGATGAGCAAGCAAAGAATGAAGTATTTGAGGGTGAGAATGAGTTGCTTTTGAACACTAACATGCATGATGAAGAACATGTGAATGAGATTCAAGAAGAGGAAGATAGAAAAATGAGGAAAGATGAAGATAAAGTGAAGGCAAAGGAAGTGAAAGCTGAGTTTAGTGAATTAGCATGTGATTTCAAAGAAGAAGAAGACCAAATGAGTCCTAAATTTGATGAAGCAAGTGAAGAGGAGAGTGAAATCTTGTTGTATGAGGAAATAAAAAGGATTGAGGAGCTATTCATGACAGTACATGTTCAAATCAGTTAAGGGAATGCACTAGCAAGCAAGGAAATGGAATAGAAATGCAAGAAAAGTCATTGGCAAAATTGAAAAATTAAAACTCTAAAGAGGGTGAAGGTGAAATACAAGTACAAGAGGGAAAATGTGGAGGAAATCAATTGATATTAGCAAGACTAAGAGAAGAAGATCTGAAATGTTATAAAGAACCCAAAGAAAGAATGAAAGAAGACCAAAATGGGACAAATTTGTCTCATCCTCTTGCATCTAATGTTGCTCCTAATTGGCTGATGAGGTTTGGGTGGAGCGATTAATTTGGATGGTTGTTTCCGGCTCCACCCAGGTCAAATCCCACTAAGGCACAATCCCGTTCGGGGTGGTAATGTCCGAGGTGGCACGACTGGCACACTGTGGTTTTCACTAAGGTAGTTTCTAGATCGAGAAGACTTGCGCTAGATGTGTGTTCAAGCATGGTGGCTCATGGTTCGCTTGTGGTGTGTGCATGTGTGGTGGCTCATGATTCGCTAGACGTGTGTTCAAGGGTGGCGGCTCATGGTTCGCTTGTGGTGAGTGCATGCGTGGCGGCTCGTGTTTCGCTAAACGTATGTTCAAGTGTGGCGGCTCGTGGTTTGCTAATTGTTGAGCTTAATTGATATATCTTGGTTGATTGTACTCTGGTTCATAGCTCCGATCAAAAGCATTCATCTAGTTCATAGCTCCGGTCAAAAGCATTTATCTATCAAAAAAATGTTTCTCCTAGTTGTGTTTGTGCATGTAAGAGTCAAAGAATGATCAAAGAAGATGGAAAAAGACAAGAAAATGAAGGAAAAGTACAATTGAGTCAAGAAGAACAAGAGAATGAAGATCATTCCAAGGAAGAGAGAGATTGGAAGAAGAGAAAGAAGACCTAAACCTCCATGGGGGTTTAAATTTTTCCTACTAGGGGAGTATGATGCAGGAGCATCACTGTAAAGGCTTCAATTTTGTAATTTTGTATTAAGAAAGGGTTGAATAAGGTTGTAGTGGTCTAGATAGGTGTTATTAGCTCCCCATGGTCTTTTAAGACCCTCCTAGTGTGTTAGATAAGCAATTTCAAGTTTCCCTCCAAAAGAGACAATTTGAAATTTGAATGTGAAAGGTGTTGCTTGAAAGTTGTAATGTGGAAAATGATGTCATTAAGGGTGGTAAGAGATCATTCAATACCATACAAGAGGTAAATAGAGTATTAACCCTCTTTTAGATGGAGTCCATTGTGAAACTCAACCTCTAACTCTAATGAGTTAAGGGAATCAAATTGTAACCACCTTGTGTCAAGCATGAAAAAGGGAGAATTTCAAATGAGAGGGACAGGTTATGAAGGAGGAGAGGAGGGAACTAGTTTTGGAAGCTCATTCCTCGTTGGAGAAAGGGAATTTTTCTTATAATGGACACGAAAAATGGAAAAAACTCTTTGTTTTGTGAAGGAGAAAACTAAGTATTGTTATCATAGTTTAGAATGTATGAATACAAGCAAAAAGATATCGCCTCCGTGTGGTGCAAACTTGTTCCCTGATCCTAATGGTTGTGTTCTTGATAGTATTAATATAAGATAATTGTGCATGTAAGTAATGATAGTAATGAGAGTCCATTCTTATAAAACCAACACTCTGTTGTGATCTTGACTATGTTTTTTTTAGCAAATAATGAATGATTCAAGAGAGATTCCTCGTGATAGGAGGAAGTATGAAGGATATTTTGTAAGAAATATTGTGGACATCAATATGAAACTTCAATTTTGTAGGGTACTCTCTCTGGGTGAATGGTTCTAAGTTGCTTTAAAGAACTATGGAGAAGTTTGTTCATTTGAATGCTTATTAAAGTGATTAGAACCTCTCAATAGCATTTTCTCGTAGTTTCACAAGGAATATAAAAGGTTTCTCTTTGCAATATACAAAGGATTTGACTACATGACAATGACGGAAAGCCTTCTTGTATTGGCTTGTTGAACTAACACCTGGTTTGATGACACCACATCATGTAATGTGATAAGAACATGAGTGGGTAAGAGTTGCATGGATAGGTTATAGATGGTTGATACACTAGAGGGAAAAGTAATGGATCTCAATTTCAGAACTTGAAGAGTGTGTAGCATGATAGTTCTTGCACGTTGGGTTATCCTTGAAACAATGAACCGAGGTGTGTGGTTAAGCAAGTCGGTGACTAGGGATAAGGTGGTTGTTTCAAAGAATGCACAGGTCATAGAGGAGACCTTAAGGATTGAATATCTAATATAATGTGTGACCATTATGTGAGAGTAATAAACAACTCCAAGCACGCATGTTATAATAGTTAAGAGCCTCTTTGCAAATCAGTTCGTGTGCTTGCTCGAGCAAGGTAGTAAGAAGGTGAGTGGATGGAAGTTTTTACATGCCTGTCTTCTCCCAATCGGTAAGTTTATCCTTTGAATCACCTCAAAATAGACCTTGGGTTCAACTTGTATGCTTTGAGTAGAAGTTTTAAGAAATTTATTGCTAAATGTCCTTTCTCGGGTTCATAAGGGAGTTTCCACCGTAATAGAGCTAGGGTTTGGAAGTTGAGGTACCAAATCCATGAGTTTCAATCCAAAAATGGCAGCAAACAATCTTGAGCATGTCCTTTAACTAAATAAAGAAGAATTTTGAATTTGCTTCGGTGGAATAATTAGATATTCTTGACAGTCCTCCCATGTGTTCTAGAACACAGTCAAAGGCCTAATTACAAGGACACGGTTACAAAGAGAATGGGAGATACCCTTAAGAGTTTAATCATGAAACTTCACAACCTTCAAGAACCCTCATATGGGTATCGGGAAAGTATGGTTTGTAGTCTAAAGACTCTTGCAAGGGAAGTTATAGCCAACAAAGGACTGCCCAGGCTACTAAGAGCATTGTGAACTAATAGAGTAAAGGGGGAATAGAAGGAGCACATCAAGGAGTTAGGTCCTCAAATTTTACATACACCACTGGGTGTCTAAAAGGATGCTAATGAAGTTTTCATACTTTTGTGGATACCTCTAACCCAGCCCAACCATGATTTGAGCAAGGAACTTGGTCTTAAGGGGATATGAGGTAGTCTTGCAAAGTAGAGGAAGATTGGGGTAGTGGGTTGTCTTGAATGCATTTTATGAGTAATCTAACCTTATTTATCATGAACGACAGGGCATGCCATTGAAGGGTCATCGAGACTAAAGGAGCCAAATCTTGCTTATGAGCACTAGAGACTAGTTATGAATGCTAAGGGACAGTTATGAGTAGCAAGAAAATGGTGTGTAGGTTGCATTCTTGAATTAACAAGAAGATTAGACTAACTCGGTTAAAGGTGTTTGAAGGAGACAGAGGTTAAAAGGGGGTTGGAAGACAGACCAAAAATGGCTAATGTCAGCTCATGAAGAATGAGAGCTAGTGAAGGGGAACCAAGAGAAATGGGAGCAAGGGTGAGTGCTTGTGGAAACTCCATGAAGTTAGATAACCTTGGAGCATGAAAGGCCATGGTATAGACATGATGGGACAAAGGATGATGATGAAAACACTCATGATTGATAAGCATCAATTTATGCAAGTTTAAGCCTTGTAGGTTTGTTTAAGGATCCTCACGGTAGTTCCTTTACAAACTGATCCTTCTTGCTAGGTTTCCAACTGTGCATTCAATCATCTAGGGGCTGGTAAGAAGATAACATTGCACCAATGAAATTCAAAATTTATTCTCTTAACAGCGTAAGGGCTCTCTCACAATGATTTCTCCAAGTTTCCAAGGTAATATTCCTCTCCTAAGGATTTTTAGTCCACATTTCCTCTCAAAACCCTAGTCGCAGGTCTGATAAAGCTACGAGATCTAAAAATAAACTGTAATTTCCACTCAAGATCGTTTCGAGGGTCTAAACTTCAACCACAAGACTGTATTCCCCTCCATGCTTTCATCTTACCAGTGGTTCATGACAACACGTAAATCCTCGTTAACCAAACAAAACCCTCCTATGATGCACGTTAGAAAACAGAGATCCTTCACAATTTGCAAAGTTAGGCACTCACCAGGAAAGAAGTCTTCTTGTTTGTTTGAATCACTTACTCCTAAGTTCTCTACTGGTTATCATGAATATTTTTTAAGCATTTATACTTTCCAAGATAATCATATCATTTCATATTTGACCCATTCACCAAGCAATGGAGTTGTTTTGGTCTGGTTTGTTCATGTATTATACATATTTTTACAAGTGCGCTCAAATATGAGAACAAATACATTGCTGCTCAAAACCAAATTTGCCATGACTTATATTTGAACAGTATTTTGCAAAAAAATTAAGTTAAACTACAAACACTGCACTCTTTATGGAAATTCACATCAGAAAGCTCAAATAAAACATAGATTGACAGGAGCATGTTTGCTATGACTAATATTTACACAGGAATTTGCAAATATGCAGAGTGACAAAGTGACCAACGACTGCACTCTTTATAGACTTCATATAAGAGAGCTCAAACAAAACATAGATTAAAAGGAGCATCAACAAACGTGTAGCAACCAAATTAAATTTCATCCACATAGTTCGTACTCTAAATGGGATTAAAAATAAAGAATGGCAAAAACAAGCTATGCCAACAAAATTGAAGATGCTTATCATGCATTAGACTAATTCCAGATTGAAGAGGCCTATTCGGGATTCTGCATATTCAATTGACAGACAGCCTTTCCACAAATAGTTGATAAATCTTTGAAGGCGGCAAACAAAATGACATATTTTCAAAAAAATACCCAAGCAAACTGAACCTACACATACATTTTAGGGATTGCATATGTATACCTAATTCCATGTACCAATCTACGTCCATGCTTCAGACTTCTGAAAGTTGTAGAAGTCATGTTTAAGCTCATTCTGGCAAAACCACTTTACCAGATTTGGAAAGAGAATGTTCATACAAATTTTGTTTTACTTAAAATCAAGTGAATTAAAACAATTGTACCCTGTGAACAAACTAATCCCCTAAGCTACCTGGTTTTACTAAAATCAAGTGAACTAAAAAAATTGTTCCCCAGCGAAGAAACTAATCCTGCAGCTAAAATGAGAATATTTTTCTCCAGAAGATTTATGCATATAGCTGATAAAAAGAATATTGCTTCCTACACATCAATTATACACAAAACAAATTTATAATCAGGTTCATTGGTGACCAATATAAGTAAAGAGAAATAATTTTATTAGAAGCAAGAAAACAGTAAAACTTTTGATTGAACAAACTATAGATAGAAAACCACAAAAACAATATTATGACCTATCAATATTTGCAAGAGTAAAACTCAAAGGGTTAAAGACGAAAAATCCTGAATAATCCTAATAGGACCTCTCTGATTTGCGATCTTTTTCCCTTGAATAGTCTCTGTCTCTATCATGAACATAATCATAGTCCCTCTCTTTGGAGCGGTCATAGTCATGACTCCTATCTCTGTCCCGGTCACGATCCTTTGCCCGTGATTTCTCCCTCCCACGTTCCCTGTCTCTGTCTCTACTCCGTTCTCTTTCCCGGTGACTATAATGATCCCTATCTGCACTTCTTCCTCTTTCATAATCATATCTGCTATCTTTCTTATCATGGGAAGCATCTTTTCCATAATAGCTTTCACTGCCATCTCCAGAATACCGATGACCATTATATCCATCTCTATCCCTGCTCCTGCCTCGATCCCTATCCTGATAATCTCTTCCTCTGTCCCTGTTTTTCTCTCTGCCCTCCCTGTCAACCACACCCAAATCCTCATCATCCCAACCAGCCTTTCCTACACCTGCCACGGTTTGATTGATATCATTCTGCTGCATTTTTGCGCGAAACTTCTTCTTCAAATTACCGAATTCATCATACATCTCCCCATCATCCTGCCCCAACAGAAGTCACATATGGTCATAAAAAAATTGTCAATCTACACTCCACACAGCTAAAAATGAACCAAATTAATCAACTCAACAATGAACATAAACTTCAATATTCATGCCTCTTCAGCCTCTCGTCTTCTTCGCCTTGTCTCTTCAATCTCTGCTTCATCCAGTTCTTTGTAACCACCAGCCCGTCCTCCCTGAGATAAATAATAACCAGCAGGTTAGAACTTCATAAATAAGCCTCTCTGTATATGTGCGTGTGTGTAGTTATGCAACCAATCTTATCTGCTTGTGAATTATAGTAAATAATCTCTTGACAAAGCACATATGGGGGATGGCTAAGCATGCACATAGAAACCAACGGAAATAATACAGCTTTATTTACTAATTGGAGTTAGGGAGTGGACTACAAATCTCACATACAAAGGTCATTGGATATGGCAAGAAGATAGAAAATTTGACAAATTTGCATACAGGTAACAAAGCCCAAACTATTGAACCACAATAGCCAAGAATAAAATAAGCAAGGGAAAAACTTAAAAGCATTAGCATCCAAAAATAATCAAAAGACTCATTACATAAAGTATGATATGCCACAATGCAAAAATTCCATCCTGCAAATTCTAATTATGTAGATTTTGGATAATATATCCAAGGCATTTTTCAACTTGAAACAGAACCAAAAATGACACCCAAGTACATGGCAAGTTCACTGCATGAGCCAATCAGTGTGTTAAACATTCCTGATTCGAATGATGTCTAAATTCTTTGTCAAAGAGTGAACAGATAATAATGAGTATTTGAACTGATCAAAAATGCATCTTCTATATATTGGAACATACATCGACCATGTGTAATATAGTTTCTACTTCATCCATGTCAAAATCCAAAGCAGTAAAGGGTAGCTTAGGGATACCAGCTATGTCCAAGCCCGAGTTAGAAAACCTAATAAGATTACTGCAGCACAAATATGGATATTTGCATTGAGGAGAAATGTTCACAAGGTATACGTACATTAATACCTCAAAAGTTTTCACAAAAGTATATGACAGCGTAGGGTGTGAGTATGCATTTTTGTGCATTCAAATGTGTGTCCATTCAATATAAAAAGGTAAGTCTAAATAATTGAAAACATTTGCAAAAAGTGAAATAGCATCTAAATTGAGTACACAATTATAACACATAAATGAGGCATGGTCTACAATCAAATATATAAAATTTAGAAGCCATTACGAAATGACAGAGATTAGTTAGGTGCAAGTGACAAACAATTAGATGACAAAAATAAGGTCATCCGGTTAAGTTGGAGGGTTTTCTTCACAATTCAACTTCCCACTGTCAACAGTGAGGTATTTACTTTTGTTTCACCTTTTACATGTGGGAAATTATGGTTAGATGCTGTTAGATAGATTTTTGTTCTTACCCTTAAAACAAGTGTCTTTTTATTTTGTTTGCTGAATTTGGGGAGGGGTTCGGGATGGAGAAGGGGAGGGTAAATCTGCTATTTCCTACACAGGCATCCCAGCTACATTCGAAGCGGGTTCATTGCATCCAATTCCGATCTCATCATACCTGAGGAAGAGATATTCATGTTCTTTATGTTTTCAAGGCCGGTCAAGAGTGCTTGCACAGCATAGGTGCCAACCATGTAAAAGAGAAAGGCTAAACCAGTAGACACTTTTACAAGCATATTCATAAAGCAATTGTATTTAGTATTGCATCATAAGTCAATTTGAATTATGACCTTTGGCATTTGTTCGTATTCAATGAACTTGAAGATAAGATTATAGGCGGAAAATAATATATTCTGATGATTGTCCCGGTCCCCATTACTCCTCGTAAGTAAATGTTGTGATATGAGTCAAAGTGTCTCTCACTATGTTAAGGGCCCAAAGATTTAGGCATTTACATTTGCTGTTTCCAGAAACAATAAAAGAAACACGGAGGGTCAGGACTCAGTACAATAAATAGAGAATGGTACTGCATAGCGATGGCATATTAGTGAACTGTGATAGATGTCATTTGCATTCAAACTATCAAAAAAAGAAAAGGAACTGCTTAGATAAGATAAGATAATTATATTAATGTCCAACAAATGACCACAAAAGTAGGTCAATGGGACTGTACAGTACAATGCAAAAGGTGCTAGAAGGGAGACCCGAAGGGGTCATCCAAACAATAAAAGGAGAAAGAAGAAGAAAGAGAGGAAAGGAGGAGAAGCAAGAGCCGTCGTGGCCGGGAGAGTGCAAATGGATGGAGCTGAAGAGGAGGGGGACGAGAGAATCCCACCACTGACACTGTCACCTAGCATCCGAGGCCGACTGAAAGTAGCTGGTAATATGCCTGTGTCCTGTAACTGAAACCGTGGGAAGACTGGGACGTCGGTGTCCAAAAGAAGGGCGAGCAAAACGGGCCCTCTGCATTCTCCTGGACGGACGCGACCTCTGAGAGGGGACCCCCAACCGAGTGCGATCATGAATACCTCTGGACTGGGAGGTAGCCCCCCGAGTCCTGACAAATCTAGTCTGGGAGTCCGGGTTGGTATCGAAGTGCCTCTTGATGCCCCTCACCGAGGGAAGCACCGTAAAGAAAGAAGTAATCTGTAGAGTAGCAACTCGTCTGGGAGGAGACTGAAGGGTCTCATTCGGAGCCTGAGAGCCTCCTGCAGGTAGAGAGCAAGACACCGTTGATCACGGTACTTGAAGAAATCTGCAAAAGTCGGGTGCTCCCGAAATAAGCAGTGGAATCTCCCTTTGATCTCGTAGTAGATAGGACACTTGAAGATGAAGTGATCCTCTGTTTCAATCTCCTGGAGAGAACAGAGTGGCAAATCCTCTCAAAGCGGTCCAGCTTGGTGATCCTCCACACAGAGCTTGTGAGAGCCCACTCGAAACCGGCCTAGGGTAATGCGGAATGCCTGTAACCAATGTCGGGTGATATACGCGGGCCAGCTGATAAGCCCGTCTGTGATCTCAAGAAAATGTGCAACATAGAAAGCCATCTTAGGGCGAAGACCATCCGAAGGGCTGATCCAAGTGTGTTGGGTGAATTACCTGTAAATGTCTTCTCTGATAATCCTATGCAGATCCTGTTTACCCGGTAAGAGGTGGGCAGGTGCGTCAAGGGAGTATTTGTAAGGTGGGAGACAGTCCAACCAAAACCCGGAGATCGGAGAAGACTCGAGACTCGGCATACCAACAAAGGAATGACCGTTGTGATCAAAAAGAGCAATAGCCTCCGAGGAACGATAGGCAAGGTAGAGATACCTATCCCTACCAACGGAAGAGCCTGAGAGACCCCGGATGCGATGCAAAAGTGAGACCAGGCTAAATATAGTCTCCAATCTAAAGGGATGAGCTCCGAACTCGGCCAAGATGATATTATGCGGAACTATCTCTCTCGCACTGGCGATGACGCGTCTCCGAGCATGAGGATCTAGACACGCTCAACTGTAGCCCAATCGGAGTCAAGCAAGGATGGTCCCAAACCTCGGAACCATAGAGAACCGTGGGTCGTACGAGAGAATCCGAGAGTGACATCTTCGACAAGATGTCCTAGAAATGGTGGCGGAAGCACTTGTCTCTCCAAGATTGCCAAAGAGCCATAACCCTTGTTGACACGGGGTTGTAAAATGCGGCATCAAAGATCGAGCGAGGCGATAAACAAAACTCCCAATAAGTATAAGAGCTGGTGATCTCAATCTCCTCCCCACGGTAGAAGAAATAGAAGTCTGAAGTCTTCAACCCATTGAAGATCATGACTTTGGTTTTACCAAGGTTAACCGTCAGCTGTCTATGGTCGTTATAGAGGGCTAAGGCGTCCAATTGTCTCTGCAGCCCCTCCACGGAAGAGGCAAGGAGGACAAAATCATCCGCAAAAAGGAGGATGTAGATCAACACCTAGTGAAGAAGACAACCATCACCTTCCTGGATATGGTCCCTGAGAAAGTCCTCCAACTCGTCAATGTAGATACCAAACAAAGTAGGTGATAGGGGGCAGCCCTGCTTAACCCCTATAGTACTCCTGATGAAATCAAAAAAACCGGCAGCAGTGTGAAGACGGCCCAAAACATCCTCGTATAGGCGCATAATGGCAGTAAGAAGGGTTTCGGAAATACCGATATCACTGAGTCTACGGAAGAGAGCTTCCCGTGGCACAGAGTCAAAGGCTTTCCGAAAATCAATGAAGCAACAAAAGACCTTAGAGGATCGGTGACGAGCCTCCTCAATGATGGCTCGAAGAGTGAGGATGTGATCAATAGTCTAGTAAGTAGGCCGAACCCCGCCTGCCCCTTGGCTCTGTAATGGTGTTGCTCCAGGAACTCGGAAAGCCGCATGTGGAGGACCGTGGCATAGAGCTTAGAGAACGTGTGGCCAACCATGATCGTCCTATAGTTATTCGGGTCGGAAGTGGGACCCGACTTGTGGATAGGGTGAATGATATGATGGGACCAAGACTTCGGAAAACCTGTACAAACAACTTGATTAAAGAGATCAACCAGGTAGTTGTTAAGAGTGTCCAAGCCGTGCTTGAAAAATTCCGCCTGGAAGCCCTCCTCATCAGTTGCCCTACTACTGTTCATGGCTAAAATGGCTTTCTTCACATTCGTGTAGGTAAAGATATGGCAGGTAGGGGGAGGGGAAAACACCTATATTTGGGGCTGGCCAGGAATATCATAAAGGGTGGAAGTATGGGTGAACATGGAATTGGGAGGTAAGTCCTGGGGTAAAGAGGAATGGTGGGGAAGAATGGTATGCCATAAACGCTTAGGGGAATACATAAGAGAAGCACGAGCTCAAATCGGCGACGAGAGATGGTGTGTTTCTTGTGCAGGTGAGTAGACATTGGTAGTCAGATTTGAGGGACAGGAAGGAGAGAGCGTGTGTAAAAGCAAAGTGAAGTTGTCGGTGAAGGGCTTTGCAGTCATCATCGTACCATTGGTTCATGGGGCAAGTCCTCATAGATGGAAGGGTGGGAGTGAAGTGGGGGAAGGAACACTGAGCAACACCGCGAATGGCAGAGGAAAGGGTATCAAACATCACACCAGAGGAGAGTAAGGCAAATTGGGGTGTAGGGGGAAGAAGCTGACGAAGGTGAAAAGAGAAGTCTCTAGGGTCACCTTCATCAAACTTTCAGATGATACGGCGAGGGCAATGGGAGGGGTTTGGGGAATGGGGGAATTACTCAATAAGAAGGAAAGGCTCACATGGTCGTGAAGGGGAATGGGGGATACACACAAATGGCAAATGTAAGGAATCAGATTGGAGGTAGTCATGATGTAAGCCACCATGCTGGCCCCACCACCTTGAGGTCTGCAAGTGAAGAAGCAGGACCCGAGAGAAGCACTAAATGCCATTAAGAATCAACAAATCATGAAATTCTCCCAACTGTAGGAGATGTTGGTTGTATGACGTCAAAGGCCATGCTACATCCTCAAAATCCCATTGAAAACCCACCAAATCAAGGTCTATTTCCGATATACAAAGTACGTCATCAATCCTGTCATGTAGTGGAACCTGGAGATTCCTAGTACGTGCATTAAAGTCCCCTAAGATGATGACCTCCCCACTCACCGAGTATTGGGAAATGCTTGTATATAAGTCAAAGAAGGGGTCTCCATCTAGGCCATTGTGAATGGCAAAAGAAGAGTAAGCGGGGGAAAATAATGGACTACTACAATGAAGATATCTCGAGGTGAGATGAAGTACATCTGAGCTTGACCAAAAAAGGGGCAAACTTGTCCTCTGCAACCACGGAAATCCTACTCCAAAGAGACTCCCTGACCAGGCAAGCAACTCCTCCAGAACCTCTAACCCCTCCAGAGCTCCAAGTTCATGTCCAGACGAGAGCCGATGTAATAACCACCGATGTCCTGGGAGGGCGAACAAGGCTCACATGAGTCTCAGTTACAAAGAGAAGGTCTGAAAGACCTAGAGCATCATATAGAGTACCCGGAGAAGACCAATAGGACCCATTCCCGTTCTAGCAAGTGATGGAGATGCCCCTGTTCGACGTCGCTCCCAACGGGCCCGTCATTTGGACCGGACCCGGGGACCCACCCTGGAGGAAAAGTATCTCGAATGACAGGCCTGAGATTGCGAATTACTGCCCACTTCCCTACTTTCTTAGCTATCATCACTATTTCGCAAGATTTGAGTTTCACTACCTGTTCTCTGGTGACATCTTCATCGAGAAAGACCTTATTGGGGAGAGAGAAAAGCTTGCCATTGGCTCTGAGCGCCCTGAGCCTGGCATCCACAAATTTGAAGTGGAGAAAGAGGGTGGAGTCCAGCTGGTGCAGCCTTAGCTCAATTGTCCCTCACCTCATTCATCATACTCTAGACACAATCACTCCATCTAGTCCATTAGCTCAAACCACCACACTTGACTTCTTGAGATTCTTAACTTTTCACCCTTATTCTTGTCCACACAACCTTGGTCTTTACTGAGATACAACTATCTTGGCTCAGCTTGTTCATTCTATGAGTATTTTTCCCTTCTTAATGCATGTTCTAGACTTCATGAGAATGCAAGGTCAGTGCCTTGTCTTATAGCCTCTAATATAGTGGTTCAAGAATGAGATGACTTATTATCAACACGTTATAGGACTCTACTAGTTATCAGGTTCATGCACTTCAGTCTTGACTCACCCTTTAGAAATATCCACCCTACTAGTTTATAAACAACCCTTCATGTCCTCCTCTTTTGTAACTCCTAACAAACACACTATTCGTAGTCACTTGAACTATTTCTTGGAAGAATCAGATTATTTACCTCTATGGAATGTGCTCTTGAAGGATTTGACACCATACCAAGCTTGAAAGGTATTGTTGTTTCTAACAACAAGATGATTAAGGGAGCATAGTCTAGAGTGTTTGTATACTCCCACTATCATACATCATCCCTGAGATGTACACCTACAATCCATCCTTTTAAGCCACCTATACAGTCCTTGTCTTTCCTCTTTGTAGGTCAATATGGTGTCTTCAAGACTATAGTATGCTCATCACCAGATATGTGAGGTCTAACATGATCATAGCCAACTTATACATGCATCTTCAACACCTTGGGAGTTCTATAAACTCTTCCTCTTGACACTATTCACTCAAACAGGTCTCTTACAACTTTGTATACTCTTTTATGCATCCTTCTTGCTCTGGGTCTACAATTAAGGTTATATGATCATAGGATCATTGGGGGAATTCATACATCTTTGGTAATGTTATAGGTATCCTCTAGAATAGTCAGACTCCCCTACAACTGGTCAAACATTTGTTTTCCTTCATCTTTCCTATACTCTGCCCTCAAGCTTCATATAGCCTTCTTATTACCAATTCAAGACCTGTAATGCAACTTGTAGGTTTCCATGGCATGCTTAACTGTTCAATAGGCCTCTCTCGTCATGATTGAGGTGCCCATGACCTTCATATACTGTCCTATAGCTAATTCTGTCCAATTCACCTCCTTTATTGGCCTTTAAGTGGTTTGGTACTGTCCTAGAAAGCTCTGTATAGTCAATATTTTCCTCAAATGGTGACATTCCCCTTGTTACATTTATTTCTAAGATCCTTTAAACTCATAAATTGGATCTAAGTCCACCTCCATATCAACCTGGGTTCATAATTTATCTGGTCACAGTGAGAAATCTGATTGTCTCCCTTCATTACTGTACACTGTGACATGAAATTTTAGCTCAAAATGACTATCAACTAGATCTTCTACTGTACCACACCAATCACCACGAAACTCTAGAGATCTCTAATTCAATAGGAGACGGAGATAACTTGAAGTTTATAGCCAATTCCATTGGAGGAATAAAACGATATCGAAGGCCCTAAATTGAGGTCGAGACAGAACAAAATGCAATATAATTTCTTGTCAAGCACTTCAAGGCTTATAAACATTATGGAGATGATCCTTAGCACCTATAGACTATTTCCATCTTAACAGTCGAGAGATTCAACGTGAATACATAGCATTAAGGGTTTTGAGACCGCTGTCCTGTCAGGGTTCTCAGCACAGTCCATTAAGAAACATGTAAATTTCATTGAAACAAGGCAAATTCCTCTTTCAAACATCATACCTTCATTATTCATCATCCTTCAACCTGTTACAAGCTTCCTCTATCAAATTCTTCCCTTCATTGTGTTTTGCATACCTATTCTAGCTCCTTAAGAAGCTCAACTAGCTTCTAAATTGACTAAGTCACCCTAAGGAGGCTCAACCATGCCTCTAATTATAGCAAGAATGAATAATATTCATCTAATAATAACTCACACTTTAAGGTTACATATCTATTCTTATGGTCTTCATGACCTTATCTAGCTCATGCCAACTCATACACACCTATTCAACCTCCCATACCTAGTCAAACTTGACATATTACCCCTTATTACAATGCTTTCACTTTTACTATGACAATATACATTCAAATTTGAACTTGAACAATAATAAAATGGAGATAGAAAACTTTGACAATTCCTAATTTTTGCTTAATGCCTTTTATAGGCTTATTCAGACTTCATTATACTCCAGAGCTCCATGGTGATGCTCCTGCATCAGGCTATCCAACTTGAAAACTTTCATGAGCTCTTGCTCATGAGTCTCCATCCTTTTTCTTGCTCCTTAACCTGTACCTGGGTCCCATATTCTTCTTGTCCATGCTAGTCTTTGTATCTTCTCATTGTATTCTCTGTATCTCATCTTTTTGCTCGTCTTTTCTTGTACTTGCCTCTTCTTGTCTGCTTCTCATTCACTAGGCTCCATATTGTTGCTTCATCTTCATGTAGGTCTTGAAAGTCTTCTTGTTCTCTTGTTTCCAAAGCTCTCTCATGAAATCTTGAGCTTCATCCACCTTATTAGTTGGTATACCTATACCTATACAAAGCACTAAAAGCAACCTTAGACACAAAATTTTGAAGCCATGAAGTTTCTTTACTTGACTGCATGTTGTTGTTCTTCTTCTTCTTTTATTTTTTCATTGACCAATTCCAATTTGGTCTTCATATCTTTGTTTTGTCCTTGCTTTGCTTCATTCCTAGGCTTATCAATGAGCCTTTCATTCCAATTTTCATTACCACTGCTGCATTTGCTTCTTCTTTCACAATTCTTCCTCCTTGAAACTCATTTTCCTTCTTCCATTCACCAATTTCCTTCATCTTTGCTGGTTTAGGACAGTTATTGTCTTCTCCATTATGAAGGGCATGCTCTAATGCACTCACCTCAGCTTGTAACTGCTCCATGTTCTCATAAACAAATCCATTTTTCTCTTGTTCAAAATGTAACATCTCTTGAATTAGTTTTGTATCATCAATGTCATCAACAAAACCAACACAATCTGATTTCAAACTTTCATTATAAACAAGATTTACTTTACCATTTTGAGGCTTCTCTTCTTTATTCTCCATGCCTCCATCAATTCTTCACCTTTGGGCTGACTTGTGCCTATACACAATGCTTCTATCATCTTTAGCTCTTCCTAAAACAATTTATCATCTATATCTTCATGATAATCATCAAATTTTGGACTTGCATTCAAACATTGTTGTACTTCTTCCAAGAATTCCACATTTTCCTTCATTATCTCCCTTTGGCCTTCATGAGAACATTCACCTACTTCTATATTAGTCCATCCCATCTTTCTTTGCAAAATTCAATCATGCATTCATCACTATCACTAGTCATGCTTATAATGTCATCAGCTGATGTATCAAATGCAATTTGTTTACCTTTGTTTTTCATTTCCTTTACCTCATTTGAAATGGCATCGACCTTCTTCTTCCAGCAGCTCCTTGGAACACTAACTGGTTCTTTAGTGTCTTTACTTCCATATATGCATCTTTTTGGACTTCATATGCTTGCTTAGGTATTGTCTTCTTGGGCCACTTGGGCATTATATATCCATATTCTTTTGCAAAGTCCTCTTTGCTCATTCTTTGCTCTTTCTTCCTTTTTGCTTGTTGCATACCTTCGTGTCTGAATGCTTTCAAATGCATTCTTTGTTGTCCTTCTATCCTGGACTCTTTGCTTGATCCTTCATCCATCATGGATTCCTTGGCAAGGCTGCCCTTTATACCTGCAAAATCAGACTTAAACATAACATTAGCATCCAAAAATGTCCTTTGAATGGACTTTCCATCATCCTTCAGTTCTCTTTGTGGTTCTTCCTCTTCATCTTCACTAGGCCACTCATTCTTTGTCTCATCTCTGCAAGAGTCTTCACATGCTTCACTCATGAAGCTTAATTCTTCTTGTGCATCCATCATCTTATCCTGTATGCTTTCAACTTCTTCATACCCTATGCCAACTAAGACTTCTCCTACAACTGCTATCTCTTTCTCAAGGAGTTCAATATGCCTCCTTATTTCAGCTATCTCTCTTGTTCTCTTCATTTCTTCTCTTCTTTTCTTCTGCCACTCTCATCCTCTTCATTTTTTGCACTAAAACCATTACTGTCTCCATGGTATAGCTTCCATGGTCTCTCTCTCTCATCCAAGTCTCTATCACCTTGGATTGTAGCCTTCTTTCTCTCTCTTATCCAAGCTTCTTCTTGGATTTTTAGCTACCTCTTCCTCTTTCTCAAAACTCTTCATTGTGCAAGCTCTAGTGGCATTAATGCCAATCTCCTTGGCTCAATCTTCTCTTTCTCTGCTAGTTGTAGTTTCTTGGCTTCTTTTCACTTCTTCTTCTTGACTATTTATAGTCTCTCTCTTCCTTCACCTACCTACAACCTTGCATCACTTTGTCATCCAATCATTAGCACAATTGTATAAAGAAAAAGGAATAACAACTTAATCATCTAACAATGCACACATGTATAATTGAGGTAACCTTGCTCTAATACCAAATGGTGCAGCCTTAGCTCAGTTGTCCCTCACCTCATTCATCATACTCTAGACACACTCACTCCATCTAGTCCATTAGCTCAAACCTCCACACTTGACTCCTTGAGATTCTTAACTCTTTACCCTTATTCTTGTTCACACAACCTTGGTCTTAACTGAGATACAACTATCTTGGCTCAGCTTGTTCATTCTATGAGTCTTCCTCCCTTCTTAATGCATGTTCTAGACTTCATGAGTATGCAAGGTCGGTGCCTTGTCTTATAGCCTCTAATATAGTGGTTCACGAATGATACGACTTCTTATCAACAAGTTCTAGGTCTCTGCTAGTTATCAGGTTTGTGCACTTCAGTCTTGACTCGCACTTAAGAAATATCCACCCTGCTAGTTTATAAACAACCCTTCATGTCCTCCTCTTTGTAACTCCCAAAAAATACACTATTTACAGTCACTTGAACTATTTCTTGGAAGAATCAGATTACTTACCTCTATGGAATGTGCTACTGAAGGATTTGACACCATACCAAGCTTGAAGGATATTGTTGCTTCTAACAACAAGATGACTAAGGGAGCATAGTCTAGAGTGTTTGGATACTCCCACTATCATACATCCTCCCTGAGATGTATACCTACAATCCATCCTTTTGAGCCACCTATACAGTCCTTGTCTTTCCTCTTTGTAGGTCAATATGGTGTCTTCAAGACTATAGTATGCTCATCACCAGATATGTGAGGTCTAACATGATCATAGCCAACTTATACATGCATCTTCAATACCCTGGGAGTTCTATAAACTCTTCCTCTTGACACTATTCACTCAAGCAGGTCTCTTACAACTCTGTATACTCTTTTATGCATCCTTCTTGGTCTGGGTCTGCAATTAAGGTTATATGATCATAGGATCATTGGGGGAATTCATACATCTTTGGTAATGTTATAGGTATCCTCTGGAATAGTCAGACTCCCCTACAACTGGTCAAACATTTGTTTTCCTTCATCTTTCCTATTTTCCTATACTCTGCCCTCAAGCTTCTTATTAACAATTCAAGACCTGTAATGCAACTTGTAGGTTTCCATGGCATGCTTAACTGTTCAATAGGCCTCTCTCATCAGAGGTGCCCGTGAACTTCATATATTGTCCTATAGCTAATTTTGTCCAATTCACTTCCTTTATTGGCCTTTAAGTGGTTTGGTACTGTCCTGAAAAGCTCTGTACAGTCAGTCTTTTCCTCAAATGGTGGCATCCCCCTTGTCACATTTATTTCTAAGATCCTTTAAACTCATAAATTGGATCTAAGTCCACCTCCATATCAACCTGGGTTCATAATTTATCTGGTCACAGTGAGAAATCTGATTGTCTCCCTTCATTACTGTACACTGACATGAAATTTTAGCTCAAAATAACTATCAACTAGATCTTCTACTGTACCACACCAATCACCACGAAACTCTAGAGATCTCTAATTCAATAGGAGACGGAGATAACTTGAAGTTTATAGCCAATTCCATCGGAGGAATAAAAAGATATTGAAGGCCCTAAATCATGGCCGAGACAGAATTAAATGCAATATAATTTCTTGTCAAGCACTTCAAGGCTTATAAAAATTATGGAGATGATCCTTGGCACCTGTAGACTATTTCCATCTTAACAGTCGAGAGATTCAACATGAATACATAGCATTAAGGGTTTTAAGACCACTGTTCTGCCAGGGTTCTCAGCACAGTCCATTAAGAAACATGCAAATTTCATTGAAACAAGGAAAATTCCTCTTTTCAAACATCATACCTTCATTATTCATCATCCTTCAACTTGTTACAAGCTTCCTCTATTGAAATCCTTCCCTTCATTGTGTTTTGCATACCTATTCTAGCTCCTTAAGAAGCTCAACTAGCTTCTAAATTGACTAAGTCACCCTAAGAAGGCTCAACCATGCCTCTAATCATAGCAAGAATGGATAATATTCATCTAATAATACCTCACACTCGTTACATATCTATTCTTATGGTCTTCATGACCTTATCTAGCTCATGCCAACTCATACACACCTATTCAACCTCCCATACCTAGTCAAACTTGACATATTACCCCTGGTTACAATGCTTTCACTTTTACTATGACAATATACATTCAAATTTGAACTTGAACAATAATAAAATGGAGATAGAAAACTTTGACAATTCCTAGTTTTTGCTTAATGCCTTTTATAGGCTTATTCAGACTTCACTGTATTCTAGAGCTCCATGGTGATGCTCCTGCATCACCAGCCCAAACCAAGCTCTATCGAGCCTCACATCAGGCAGCCCCAAACTTCCTGTGATAAAGTCTGTAGCGATGACCACGGGGTCTGAAGAAGGAGGAGGTGTGGGCAGCCCTCTCACCTTGAGGTTGAGCTCCCTGGCTCGTCTGGTTCTCTCCTCCACTAATTTAGCTTGTACTACTTCCACCGCTGCAAGGGGGTATTTTTGTCCTTCCCCTTCACTACCTGGACCCAGGCGTCCGCTTGTTTCTTGAGATTTTCCTGCTGAGTTGAAATTTCCTCCTGCTTGTGTTTTAAGTCTGAAATTTCCGCTTGTAGTTGATCGTTGGCAGCTGTAGGTTTGGTGTGTGTGTTGGCATCTGCGAGTTGTCTTCGCAAAGATATGTTATCCGCCTCGACCTTCTCCATCCGAGACGTGAGTTCAAAAACTTCAGTCCGGAGAGCTCAATTAGACGACTCCAATGTTTCCAATCTGCTAATTAGTTCTGCAATAATGCTGGGGAGGCCCCCGCTCTGATGTCCATGTTCCATTTTGCCAGCAATAGGGGTAACCTGCATTGCAGAAGTGGAAGGGGAGAATGTGGAGGAAGACATGGTGGAAGGAGGAAGACCTTGCGGGTAGACAGTTTGTATTGGTGTCAGAATGAGAGGAGACCCGCCCAAAACACCCAAACAAGCAGACTGGTTAGCTTGTGTATGCATAAGCGGTAGCTTGAGCCACGATTATTCTGTGCCCCCACAATTATTCTGTGCCCTCACAGCAACGATTCTTCATGAGCCACGAAATTCTTGTGCCCTCACGATTTTCCAGTGCTTTCACGATTATTTTCCTGTGCCTTCACGATTTTCCTGTGGATGGTATTATTTGCCACCTTCATGATTTTTCCTGTGGATGGAAGCCAGGATTTTCCTGCACACGATTTTCCTGTCACGATTTTTCTGTCAATGCAGGGTAACCATGAATTTTAGAGAAAAGAATGAAAACCCAAAATACAGTCAACAGAAGGAAATAAGAACATAGGTTGATATGAATATGTAAGGAGCATAAGAATATATAAGGCATATCCAGCAATTTTATACATGGAATGAAATGTAAATAAAACAGGAAGTAGGTGCAGATGACTATAACCAGACAAGACTAGTCAAATGAGGAAATATTGTCTAGAAAAATCATGGAGGAATGCCATCGTGGGAAGAAATTCCAAATCTAGTGGTAGAAATATTGGAGGAATTTGGAAGTATGGCTAATCCAAGTGGTATAAAGCAAAAGTTGCAGGCATTTAACCCAGAGGTAGATAATTTAATGAGGCAGTTAGTATTGTGAGCCCATATGGGATGTGAATCCAGAAGGAGATAAAAATATGAAATAGAAGACTTTCCAACTACTCTATCAGGTGTTACAATTGAGGTAGGTATTAAATCCACAAGTTCATCAGTTGACCCATATTGCTGCAGAAGTGATAACTTTTTACACCAGAAGGCATTCTATGATGGCAGCAGGGGTGGGATGTAACGGCATGAGCATGTTTACTTTTATTTTTTACTTTATAATTTAAACCTTATATTTGATGTCCATTTGACCGTCACTTGGAAGGTTTTTTCATTTTGCTTGGGAAGTCAACCGAAAAATCATAATATCTTGGAAATATAGTGAAGTGTGAAGCCCATTCTTTTCTCCAAGAAGATTTTTGAAGCCCAACACAACGATGTGGCCGGATTGATACCAAGGAAAATGGTGGAAAAGTAATATAATTTTTAATCAGTGTAGTATGTGAAAAAGCCTAGATAATGACATTGAGATTCACATCGCTTGACATATTTCAGATATATGTATTTAAAATATCTGTACTAGTTTTCATAGGAACTAGGATGGAAAAATTCAATATGGTTGAATAAATTTAGGATCAACATTTATACCAAAAAATTAAAATAGATAATGAAAAGAAAATGAATAAATAAAGATGTTAAAAGATTGATGTAAAACATTAGAAGCTGATTGGGAGATACCGGGAACAACCTGAAAATGGAAAAAACTGCATCACATTACGGGAAGACAATTTGCATAAACAACATTATATAAGACAGCTGCAATTCAAAAGGTGTCGGAGAATGATACTTAGGTCCAACCTCTAAAGACCCCCCCAACCTCTAAAGACCCTGTGGGGCAGATTTGGTCCACATGATTGTTGGGAAATTATTGTTAGTGCTTACATAAATAATTTAGTAAGTTATATTGTTTGGTTGGTTAAATTGTTATACCCGTAATATTATAAACGGGATATTGTTTCCTTGTTTGTAGGAGGTAGTTTTCCTACCTCCGTGGCTATATAATAGCCATTATATCACGTTGAATAATATAGAAGGAATTAATAATTTATTGTGTAAATCTGCTGTTCCACCTTCAATGATAACCACCAAGTATCAACTAATAAAATTCAATATGCGGATACAGGAAGTAACCATATTGAAAGACGTAGGGGTGATTAACAAAAAAGCCAGATGAGGATAATTAAGATTTCTTTAGGGGTAGCAAGAGAAGGAAAAGGGTAAAATAGACAAAGACTCCATCATATTTAAAATTATGTAGTGATTGTAATTAATTGCAATGTTAAATCAGCTATTATATCAATGATTGCAGGATTATTCATATCACTGTGGCAGACAACCAAGCAACTTGAACTACTTCCCAGCACCAGAATACTATGAATGCATTAAGAAATTAAGAATCGCCAGTGTACATTTCCTTTATACCTTATCTGAAATCATTTGAGGAATTATGACATTGTCAATAATGCATCATACTTAAACGCAGGAGTTAACTTCAATTGCATACATGCAAAAGTTATAAGTTATCACCATAGCATACTTCTCCTTAGAACCTTATCTGAAATCATTTGAGGAATTATGACATTCTCAGTAATGCATCGTACTTAATTTGCAGGAGATACTCCAGTAGCATGCATGCAAAATTTATAACTTATAGCACTAGCTAATCAATATTACACTATCATGAATAAATTTTGAACTGATGCAACTAGAATAGAGGATACCAGAACTTTAAAGTCAGCCAACATAGTAATAATTGCAAGATAGTGCATCATTATAGCAAACAATATATCATCGTACTCTCTTATTCGCAATGATACAATTATCTGTGAGTGCTTTAAGAATCACACACAGTGTTATCCTTTGAAGCCTACTTAAATTCTTCTTAAGAATATCATCATTGTTATTAATGCATCCTATGGCTCATGGAGTACATTAAGCACAACAACTCCTAAACTAAAAATGTACAAGCTAGTTCCACTTGTGTGCAAGAACTCGGTGCCAAGCTGCAGAGGGCTGCTTAGCTAGCTTAATCAAACACCAGGTAGTATGGTATGAATTTAACACATTTAAGCTTGCAATACTTGTATATGAATACCCAGAAATGTACGATTAAAACGATACAGTAAACAATGAGTATTACAGATTCATAAGAAATTCAATAATCGCTGAACGAAATTGCATTCTCACTAACGTATTCATTATAATACATAGATTATATATGGGTATATCTCAATTGATCTCTAGCTTCAGCCTACAGTCACTGACTAAGACATTTTAACATAGGCATTCAACATCTCACATGTGAAAAGTGCTGGATAATCGGATTAAAGGTTTACCTGACTCCACCTTCATTGTGACCAGGTTTATTTGTGTTGCAAACATTGCACTTAGTTCTCTTAGCCCAATTGACATTACCACACCTGGAAAACAGAATGAAGCACACGGGAGGGCAAGCAAAGCCATAAGAAAGACAAGCACAGAGAATGTTCTCTTCAGCAATTGCAAAAGCAGCAAAACAAATTGTTCACACTTGGATGGCAACATTTTATTACCATCATGAACTTACATTGGACATGACCAATCATTGGGACCAAAAAGTCCTGGAGGGCCACCTACTCCCGTCCCCTTCCTGACTCGCCATTACCCCTACCTCTGCCCCTTCCGCCACCCATTCCACCACCACCACCACTACCAGCAGGACGTGCAGTTCCACAACGTTTACAAACTCCACGAAATGCAAAGTTCACATTTCCACAGCTGCCATGCAACACAGTAAAAACAAAACTAATTTCTTTGTCACCTAAAACATCAAGTGACGAGATCGGAAACAAAACCTTAGCTAATGCTTTCTTTCTAAACAAAAATTCAATATTAGAAAAATCAAATTCAAGCGAGGTTCAAAGTGCCAGAATTAGCTGCTCACCAATGTCACATCACAGACCTTGTATTTGGACAAAGCCAGTCTCCTTCTTGTTGCCATGCTTTTCCAGCAGGTTCTCCTCGACCTCTTCCTCTTCCTCCTCCACTCCAAGTCTCGTTAGTATCATCCCCTAGTCCGCCAAGGTTGTCTTCCATTTGTGGATCGCCAGCACCAGTCATATGCAGCACATCCACCTTCAACGGTTGATCTGCAGGTTCTTTATTTTTACTTTCTGCAATGAAAACGCCAATGGTTCTCCCATGAAAATCTGTGTTATTGAACCATTCAACTGCGGCAGCAGCTGCATGTGGATCTTCATAAGTAACTGTTGCATCCCCTTGGGCTCCTGTGAGATTTTATCTTTGTATATCCATATCTTTGGACGACCTGTTCTTTTATCTTTCTGCAAGTCAAAGAAACAGTACTCTAGACTCATCACCCGATGTATTCCAAATATATGGCAGAAGAACCGCCCATAAAGAAGACCACAATAGTCACCTACCTAATCAAACTGAACTATACAAATTCATGAAAGCTCTCTAGAATACCTTCAACAAACCAATAGTTCCAAAATGTTCTGCAAGTAATGTTTCATCAGTTCCAGGAGGCAGGTTGCATACATATATTGATGCAGTTGAGGGCACCACTGCTCCTATATGACCCATCATGTTCAATAACACCTACTGCATTCATTAACACTCACAAAACCTTTCCTGCATTAAGGTATAACAAGTCAAATGAATGCATGTTTAAACCTGTTTGTTAACTAGCCTAGCTATGTTTATCAACTACAAGAGCGCTGTTCCTGCAACCCACATTGTGAGAAATATGAATGCCTACTTAGTTCACAGGAATTCATTCTACCTCTCAATCATACAAAAAGTACCCATGGGAACAATTTCAGGGGCTAATAATCGCCAGTAGGCTATTCTTTCTAATTTTTCCCCAAAAAAAAAACTCACAATTTAAAAACTTTTGACAATGAACATTTGCCCAAATTTTATAGCATATTTTCTTTGATAATTAACCAACTTTGAACATACGGCATTTAAAAATACAAAGAAAATACAATAAAATTTAAAATTAAAGCTGATTTAAGAAGTCAATATTGCAAAACATTTGGTAGGATTTCCAAACTTCAAAAGATGAAGTCTTTCTTAAAATAATCTCTAAAGTTTAGCAGTGAAGAATAATTACAATCCAAATTCCAAAGACATCTCAGCTCAATTCTGCCCCAAAAAAATTGCAAGTGTACCAGCAAAAGTTAAAGACTTGGGCATATAAGAACAAGATCAATATGGCTTCAGAAAGCATATCCTATTTAACAGACGCATAACCTGTGGGCCATGTTTGTGAAAGAAGTAGTCCAGGGATGCGTTTCTCCAGAAATCCAACATTCAGAATATACACCACCCAGTTTCTCAACCACTGAACAGTAACTTTGGACTTGCTTTATATTTCTTGGAAAATGGTTTTTGTCCAATATTAGTTCCACGAAATGGCTGTTTCTTGTGCGTTTCACATACAACAAACCTAAAAGAAGAGCAAAATATTCTGAAAAACATACAACCTAACCCTGACATAACAAAAAGAAATATATATCCCCACTCTGTAACAGTAACTTGCAAAACAGCACTTTAGGCACATGTGAAAGATAACAAGTAGCATGGAGGGCATGAGGCTGAACATGTCTAAATGTATTTGGGGATGAAATATGTACTTTGGGGGAGTGTTCTTGAGGCTGCAGACTCACTTTTATCATATTCTGGAGACTTTGCCACCAAACTAGGGCCAGTTCTTCAGAATTGTGGCTTCCATCTCTTGTTAGGTTTTTATCAGATTTTCTTAGTTCTGTACTCTTCGACCATTAAAACCAGCACAATAATGGTAAGCTCAAGTATCTCTTCTATTGCTACACAAAATAAGCTAGACTGCACAGATACGGGTACGGTTTCAGTACGCTGAAACGGCAAATTTTTAAAAATCTTGGGTACGATACGCTTTTGGGTACGTTTTATGTATGTATGTATGTATGTATGTATGTATATATGTATATAAATTATAAATTTAAAGAAGCATTTGCATACTTATTGAAATTTAATTCTCATACATTGCATACTTATTGAAATTTAATACTCATAGAGTCATACAACTTAAAATCATTCATAGAACATGAAAACAAAATTGAAATTTCCAATACTTTGAGAATTGAGACTTGAGTTTGTATTGATTCATAATGTTCAAAACATGATAGTAAATAACATAATACATTCAAGTTTTTAAGTTTTAATACTTTAAAATTAAAACTTAAAAACTTGAATTTACAATGTTTGAAGCTTATTGATGCATAATGTTTGAAGCTTGAAGTTGAAAGTGATGAAGGATGTAGCTCAGAAGATTACAATAATGGCTTCATCCTATAATCTTTCTACTAATACAACATTTCTAATTTATCAAGATGTACATGAAAATCAGGAGCAGAGATTATAAAACATGTACTGAATATAATTTTGAGTTCTGAGCATTTCATTCAAGTTATGATAGTAAATAACATAATACATTCAAGTTTTTAAGTTTTAATACTTTAAAATTAAAAAAATTGCATATTTTTTATGTTTTATTGAGTTGTCTTTTAAAAAAGACGTATTGAGGCCATGGGTACGGCTGGGTATGTACCCACAGTGGCAGGGTACGCTACGGGTACGGCAAAACCATACCCGTAGCGTACCCTGTCACTGTGGGTACGTACCCAGCCATACCCACAGCGTACCAGTACTCGTACCAGTACCTGGTACGTTTCCAGGCTGGTACGAGGACCCCAAGGGCGTTTCTGTGCAGTCTAGAAAATAAGCCTTCACCATCCCAAAACAAACTTCATAAAAACAGAGTGAATTCTTTGCATGTGACAATGACATAGCTGACTGCTATAATTACAAATTTACAACACTTATGCATATTGTTTATCTTTATTAATGTAAAACCAATCATTGTTCTTATCTGGATAATAAGGAGAGAGGACGATTTTAAACTCTCCCTCCTTGCTTTCTTGTTCCATTACCATTTGCTGTTATTCATTTCTGGTTAACATAGATAATAGCATAAATACGAAATTATGACTATGTAAAGAAACAAGAATGCTGCTGCATCTTATTTCATATATAGTGCGATCCCAATTCTGGAATTGGAATATGGAGCGTAGCATGCAATTACACTCCCAAAACAAAGAACATGTTAAAATTTGCGGAGTGAGAGAATAAACCGAATAAATGTGTAAAGAATGATTGAAGAGAAAACCGGAATACACATTGTTCAAATGGGTTGTGTGTCCAGGTATTTATTATGCAAAGACGGTTACAAAATTAGTTAGCGGTTACAACCGCATAACCATACAAAACAATTATAAAAGGGGAAGTCTTATTCATTTATTCCTACACCCCCTCTTAAGACTTACCCTACATAACTCAAAAACAAACAATTTAACAAAACAGAACTAAGCAATCTTCAAACACTTTCACTTTGAAAGCAATGCTATGATAAGGTAGGGTTCCATCAAGCTGCTTCGTAACCTTCGTAAAGGTGTAGTTCCCGAGCTGAATTCCCGAGTTCCCGGATTCCACCTCCCCGAACCCCGAATCTCCCGAATTATTGGACAACCATCCATACTTGAGCCATCCACAAGCTCCATCAAGTTGTCTCATGACCCTCGTGAGGGTATAATTCCCAAGATCCACAGTCTCCCAAACTATCTAAGCAACCATCCATACCGAGCTTCATCTACCCTGTATCCTTTCTTGCCTTCAAAGTTTAGAGCATCTTTATAGCACATATTCGTCACTTTGTCCTCACTTTGCCTTTGCATCTGGTGAGTTTTCAACCATGGCTATATTGGTTGTATTTGATATGACTTTACCCTTGAGCACATCATTGGCTCGAACACGACAATCCCATGTTGTGTGACCTCTTTTCTTACAATAATGACATTCAATCTCCGACTTATCTGATCTTCTATGATATTTTCTGGTTCTAGAATAGAATGCACTTTCTTCTTTGGGATGACCTTCGCATCCTCTCGTAGTTCGCTTTTCCTGGCTAGAAGAGCTGCTATCATATCATCCAAAGATTGAGATTGAATTTGACTGAGGGTAAAAACTACATTGCTATATTTTGAAGACAAACTATTTAATAAGATAGCTTTGGCATCTTCGTCCTCAATTGCAGCTTTCACTACGCTAGTTGTCCGATCAAGGACCTTAGATTATTGATGTGGCTTAACATAGAGATTCCATCATCCATTTTGAATCTATATAACTGAAGTTTCAGGAAAAATTTGGCATTAACTGCTTTCGCTCCAAATAATTTATTTAGAGTATCCCAAATTTCCTTCGATGATTTGTCTAGGTCTACATGATGAAGTTCGTCGAGTCGAGAGAGCAAGGCCAATAATAGCTTTCGCTCTATCATCTCTGCTTTGCCATTCTAACAATTTCGATGCATCGGTAGGTGTTGTCTCTTTCCCGTTTACAATGCCCCACAAATTTTTATTCATAAGTTGCATTTGTATTTTCACTCTCCATGTATGAAAATTTAGACCAGAATATTTTTCTATGGGCATTTCCATTTTAATAAAATAGAATAAATACAACTGCGTATTTTGGCAATGAATAAATAAAATAAAATAAAATACCAGTTGCACAGTTCCGTGCCCTAGCGCAGGTAGTCTTTTTGCTTCTGCGTCTTTCCATTTTCCACCTTATATGTCCAGAAAAATGTTTGTGCCCTAGCAATTCGTGACTGTAATAATGCACCATATTAGCACAAATCACAACTGTAAAAATGTCTAAAATCACGATTTTTCGTGGCTATTAAAATCTGACTATTTGTGCTCGAAAATGCTGTTATTTTCCTGAAAAACGTGCCATTCGCGACTGTATTTTCGTGCTCGAAAATACTGTTAATTTCCTGAAAAACGTGCCATTCGCGACTGTATTTTCGTGACTTTTTTTTATAGAAAAACGCGAGTACAGCGTGATTTTCGTGACTGTATTCTTCTGATTCGCGACTGTACAGCGTGCCCTAATGGGACTCACGAAAATATCTTTCTTCCTCCCTCTCTTTGCTTGCCCCACACTCTGATACCACTGTTAGAATTTGCGGAGAGAGAGAATAAACCGAATAAATGTGTAAAGAATGATTGAAGAGAAAACCGGAATACACACTGTTCAAATGGGTTGTGTGTCCAGGTATTTATTATGCAAAGACGGTTACAAAATTAGTTAGCGGTTACAACTGCATAACCATACAAAACAATTATAAAAGGGGAAGTCTTATTCATTTATTCCTACAGAACAGAAGAACGCCTCATTAACTCCATGAAAGAGACACTACCATAGAAAAAAATCAAGTTCAATGAGCATTGACAGTACTAGGAAATAATATAAAGAAAAAAATAGCATACCAGCTCAGATGAAAAGAGAGTCATAAGATAAAAGAAAACAAAATAAGAAACACTACTTTTTTTGAAGATTCAAAAAACACAAATAAAAAACTACAATTACAAACAAAATGCATTTCATTTCAAAGAACTTGGACGAATTGATCCATGCATATCCACTTCAGTCCGCACTCTTACCAGGAGTACCTTGGTCACTTGCGCAACTCCACACAATCCCTCACATCATGCGCTCTCCGCGCAGCCCCAGGATACATGTTGCACACCTCAGAAGACAACATTGCTTCCTTCATCAAAATGGGCCAGCACCTCAAAATAATTGAGGCCCTATCTCGATGTCATTTGCCACAACTAACATTCCATGCAGCGCCACATTCGTGCAGTCTACACAACATTGTGCCATCCCGCATGATGTGTGCAACCCCTAGACAGTATCGACAACGCATGAAACACCCATAAACATGCCGCACAGATCATCCCCTGCACGGAACATCCAAAACTCGCAATGGCCATGTGCATTGTGGACACTCCGTGTCATGCTAGGTGGTATTTCCCAGGGTCACATTATACGAGATCATTTGTCAACATACCCTGCACGTGGCAGTCAAGCCAGCCATGTGGATGCTTTGTGTCGCTTTCAGGTGGCATTTCTAGGGCTAGCATTATGCCAGAACATCTGTCAACATACCGCACACCTAGCAGTCAAGCCGTGTAACCAACGGAAGGTGAAGAGTCCATGTATATCACAACACAACTCGTTTGTCTTGGTCAAGTTATACACATCTTTATTTAGTATTTTATCACTAATAACTGATTTATAATAAACTTGGTTATACGAATGATTCACCAAATACACACTTAATTACTTTGATTGAAATCATCCAAAAAAGCTGTTGTTCCTAAGTGCTCTGCATATGGAATCAGCAATATATAAAGTTGCACTGTTTTTTCTTTAGTGATGAAATTAGAATTAAACATGAAAGAAATGAACAACAATGGGAAAAAGAAAAAGAAAAAGATTAGGGCACACACATCACTATGCACACCCTTGCCTGGAAGAATCCCATCGTGCGTGAAAACTCCCTCAAAGATAAATGCAAGATTACAAGGAAAGGCTCAACTATGGAGCACCACTAGGCTATTATGAGAGGATAACATATTTCTACAACAACCTTTAGGCTTACTCTGCATGAAAAACACCATTCAGGTTAAGAACTACAATTCTCACGCTGCAGCAATTTGCAAAACAACTCTAGATGCCATTTTGTTGGCTCTCACATACATATTTATGCATGTTGTATGACAACAGATGATCACAGATGCTTAGCGTTGGACATCAACAGATTCCTTGGGAGCAATGTTTTAAAAATCGGAACCGGACCCGGAACCGCCTAGAGTCGGACCGAATCGAACCGAATAAGATCGGAACCAGACTGGTTTAAAACTTATGAACCGGTTTACTAAAATATACATAAAATATTACAATTTTAATGAAAACAAGAAATTTTAAAGATTCCAAACATAGGTGTTTCCGGTCTTTTTAACGGACAACAGCAGTCAGCCGATGCGTTTCTTTCAACAGGGGGAAGCAGAATGTAATGCACGGTTCAATTTTCTCCAGTATGGATGAGGACCTCATATAGAACCCTTAATTAACCCATCATAAACCAAATGCATGCAACATCACCAGTCCATACAGTTAATCAAGCACAGAACCTTATCCGGTTTCTTTGAATAGCAACATTCCTAACTATTAAGACAAGAAAAAGGAATCTACATCCATATGGCATACTCACTAGCTTGGTAGAGAACTCAAAACTGAGTAGAAAATTTTAGCAGTATATATAAACACATGTTATCCGGAATTTTCAAGTCATGTATTCCTGGGAAAGTTTCTGATCGAGTAATATATAGATATGGTAACGTGAAAAAGTCCACTTCTTTCTTTAGGTTAGCCTCTTACACTGACTTTAGCATGCTGGCTAGGCCGTGATCTAAAAAAACTACCTTCGAGATAAAGTGAAAAAAATACCCTACTTACTAAGGGAGAGCCTCATACACTGGTATTAGCATGCTCGATAGGCCATGACCTTAAAAACTACCTTTACCTAAAAGAGAGG
Source organism: Taxus wallichiana var. yunnanensis (assembly GCA_018340775.1). Lineage (NCBI taxonomy): Eukaryota > Viridiplantae > Streptophyta > Pinopsida > Cupressales > Taxaceae > Taxus > Taxus wallichiana. The sequence continues at coordinate 510,839,694 of CM031234.1, forward strand.
GTACTAGTGTAAAAACTACCTTTACTTAAAAGAGACGGTAGAAGTGTAATGGTTCGTAAAAATCTTACAAAATGGGATGCAAAACGACATCTTAAAGCAGGTTCGTGAATGGTTTGTTCAGACCTTACAAAATATTTAATGCAAAAAGACATCTTAAAGAAAGTTCGTGAAAAATAACCTAAATTCATGACAGGGTTCAAAACCTCCATACAAACAAACAATCCACTAAACCTTGCAAACGTTGCATACACCATTCCTCTACAAACAAAAACAATTCATGATAGAGTACTAAGAGTTTTTTCAGAGCAAATCTTACCATACAGAATATGAAAGTAGCATTGTGTGCGCATAAGTGACGCAATCATTTAAAGGGATTTTTTTCGTAGAATTTTTAAGATCATTTATTTCTGATGAATCTTTCAATACGGATGCCGAATAATACGATCGAACCCACAAAAACATAAACGTAAAATTAAAGCTTGTAGGAACAGAAAAAATGTGTTAGGACTTACAGGATAAGTTAAAAGTCCGTCAATTAGGATTCTTGCGTAAAGAGATTCGATCCTGTGAGTGATATTAGACTCCGCGACGAAAAATCGAATTCGTTCGTTGAAACCCTCGCGGGGCTAATAAAATACTGACAGTTATATATATGCTTGATATCTTCAGTCTTCTATTGAAGAAATTAATCAAATTGAAGAAATTAATCAAAATGTTTAGATGTGGAAATTGCAGAAATATATATTTTTATCAAAATGATTGTATTGGAGGGGATGGTGAAAGGGATTTTGTGGCTCCACCTATTAAGTTACAAATTTTAGGAGATACTTAGGTACTATTTTAAAAAAATGAGGCTGGGTTACACTTTTTAGATGAATTTTGTGAAATGAATCCTCTTCTCGGTAGAGAAAGATGGATATTTCATATATTTGATATTTAATTTGTCAAAGAAAATTAATTGTTCATGCACTCAATGTCTTCGTGTTATTAATTTCAATTTGGGATGTTATATTAGATGGGGAAAGGCGAAATTGCTTTTGAAGGTGTGAGTGACATCTTTCTATTGAAGATCGAACCCTTCAAAACACAATAGACCCATGCTTGAACATAACCTATGTTGAAAGATGGGGGCTTATTGGTTGGTTGGTAGTGTAAAAGTAATAGAAGATAAAAAGAAAAAACGTAAATTCTAGATGTTAACACAATGAAAATAGAAATGATGTTTGGTTTTATCTATGTGTTGGCTTAGGTGCGATGAGATTGTTATTTGTCTTTAATGGGGTGTAGTAACCATCTTAATAAGATTTCTAACGCATGTTATTACTCTTTCACTTCTACATATAGTGCAAATAATGTCATAATTTGTGTCGAATTCGCATCATTCCCTATTTCTTTTCTCCCAATTTCAATAGAAAATTCAACACAATTGTGACATGATAATAGTGCCGCAAATGTGGTGCAAAAATGATGCAAATTGTGTCACTTTTGCTCTACATTTGTGTCACTTTATCACCCCTAACTTTATAAATAAAAGAGGACAGGGCCACATCAACCCCTCACTTTGAAAAACATAAAGTGGGATGGCAAAATGATATCTCACTTTCTTTCATTTCATTTTAACAATGACGAGAGGAAAGGAGAAAGGGAAAGAAGAAAATAAAAAGGGTAAGGAGAGGAGAAATAAAAATTTTTAAAAACATCAAAAGGGAGAGGAGAAACAAGGCACTATAAAGGGAGAGGAGAAAGAAAGAGTATAAATGAAAAAATACGACACAAAGGAAAATAGTGTAAAATTTTGGCATACCGACATAGTCATGGAGCAAAACTATAACCTTCATGGCAAGAAAACTCTTCACCAGAAGATGAAGAGTATGTGACAAATCTCATATTACATGTATGTATATTTTCGTCTCAATTTGGTTAATAATTTATGTAAACCTTATAAAGAAAAATGTAAATCTTGGGAGAAATTGTGTAAACCCTAAGATAGATTTAAGGAGAAATTATTTAAATCCTAAATAAATTCTAAAAACCCTCGGATAAATTGTGTAAACCCTAGAGTAAATTGTGTAAACCATATGGTAAATTGTATAAACTCTAGTAACCATAAGAATTGTGTAAACACTATGATAGATTTAGGAGAAATTATTTAAACCCTAAATAAATTATAAAAACCCCAAGATTAATTATGTAAATTGTAGGATAGATTCTAAAACCCTAGGATAAATTGTGTAAACCATGGGGTAAGTTGTGTAAACCCTAAGAGAAATTGTATAAATTATAGGAAATAAATTATTCAAAGATTAACAACAAACAAAATGTACGAAATAAATTGCAAAAAAATTAGGGCAGCCCATTAATAAGAAAAAAAAACCTTCGACATAAATAGATTTTTGAAATCACAATTTTTTCAATCAAATCCATCTATGTTATTTTTTGCGCAAAAAAATTTATCTATATCCTTAAATCAATGCATTATATAATGTTGTTTTTGATATCGAGAGATGACGTAGTCTATTCATAAAGGCGTTTGATGTCTTCCTCCTTGTAATCTCTCGCTTTACGGGTGTATGTGCCTAATGACTTGTCTTTCCATGATGGTGCATACTAGCTCGGATCTACCGACACATAGGGAAAGGGAATGGTTGTTTTGGATTGAAATATTTATGTGGGTTTATATTTATTGTCTTCCTTATAAGTAGGACAATAAGTTATTATTTGAATGTTTAGGCTTGTTGATGTCGTCTTGAGATTGGTCTTGATATCTATGTCACCGTGTTAGTATGTTTTATTTTTGTTTACACCACAATTATATAATGAATGTAAATGTTATGTGGACAACAATCTATAGGATGTAAGGGTTTGTAACAGGAGATTTGTTTTATTTAATGAAAGTGGAACCCCATTTTTGGGAAGAGCCAAAGGCTCAAATGTGTTGAAGCACGAATTCAATCAATCGTCTTCAATTAATAAACAATAATATAGTTTACACATTTATAGGAGTTGTCTATAACCACTCCCCTAAAATAGTTGAGTTGTTCTAACAACTCACTATCTTACGCACAACTTACAATCTACATGATTTGCATACCAAATCACTTGCAACAATAACTTGCCTATTTTCACTATAAAAATTCTACGTGAGTTATATCAATACTCACTTACATTATTTATTTAATATGCTCCACATATTAAATACACACACACACACACAAATTAATAATGTAACCATGTTAGGACTAATTCCTAACATTTAGTTAACTTACAATTAACCATGCATAATCAAAACAACACCTTAATACTTGTAATATAAATAAACAATGGAACAATAGCTCAAATACACAGAGGATATGAAGACTTAGTTGTACATAGTAGAAACAAAGGAGATCTAGATGTCTAGATAGGTGAAATAGATTGATTTGAGGTTGTAGATGCTTTGCTTCGAGAGTAGAAGCCGAAAATGCCTTTGTGTAGGACTGCATAACCGTTACTGCATGTATTTCCCTTGTTTTGTATGGCCATGACTAGAGTTATACGGTCTTGGACCCTTTTCACAATCACCTTTTATAACTTTTTGTGTGCTTCACTTTCCTAGAAGCATGTTTCGATGCATGTCACTCTTGTTTGCACAACCTATGATGACCTGCAATAAATTGAAAACCTTAGTTGCTTTCAATGCCCTTCATCAAAACGTTAGATAACAAAAAGATAAATAACGTGTGCGGTGAGGTTGCACACTACATTTGGGGGCCAAACCTTGTCGACTCAATCAAAGTGTTGTACTACATGTCCTCGAGTGGGATCAAGCCTTATGTAGTTCTCTTAGGTGCATGTGCAAGTGTGAGTGTGATCTAAGCCAACCCCCTATGAGTGTCCTCATGTCTCTTGACACAAATCTAATGGGTTAACTATAGAATAGAGAATGTATTTCATGTGGTAGTTGTTAGTGTGTGCATTTTCCACATCACGTGGTAAATCATCTCACTTAGGTGAGGTCATAGGTCTTAGGTGTCATAGGGGTTATGACAAATTCCATTGTGTCATACATGTCGATGCATCATATGGGAGTTACTTTACATACCGGAAATGTAACTCCCCTTCTCCACTTGAGGAGGTATGATTACTTGCACTAGAGTTCACACATCACCCCTATTTTTACCCTTCTTTCTTTCAAATCTATGAGATGGTGAATGAGAAGTTTCCTTTCCTTTCTTTGCATGCACATTTCATGGTTGATGCTCACTCCTCCCTATGAACCTCGTCATGCTTTCGGAGCGCAAATCGGTTGATGTTCATGTTATCCTGCATGGATCTTCTTATTATCATGTTTTCTCTTTCTTTTCATGATATCGAGCACATTGTTGGGATCCGCATTACTCTTCGATTTTTTTGCCTTATTGTTCTCGGTTTCACATTTTACTGGTTTCATGTGCAAGTGTCGTAATGGTTCCATCTCATGCCTCATATTCATTGATTCATCTCATTACGGGTTTTAAATCTTGGTCATAGGTTGCTTTGTTCATGTTTTTTGGGGTTTATAGGTTTTTCGGCCATGCATGTCATTTTAGAGGTTTATTGTTGTTTGGTTACGAGATCGAGGTTTTAAAAGTGTTGGTTTTGAGGTTTAGAAGGAGGTGTAAAAGCTAGTTTTTGAGCCTAACTCGACCCCATCTTGCCGAGTTGGGAACCAAGTGGCTCCCCAAATTTCCCTCTCTTCTGCAGATCCTTATGTTTGCATTACATCGGGCCCTTTGTGTGGGTGATAGTACACTTTGGCTACATATTTTGTATATGTTTGTGCGTCGGTTCTTCAACCCTTTACATGTTTTGGTGCCTCTACTTGGTCGTGTTCTCCATCCCCCCGTCCACAAGCCCTTTGTGTTTGTCCCTCCTCGGCTTTGTTAGCTCATGCATCATTTGGGGTTTCAACTCTGCGTCGACCTTGGTCCCAAGATTCCTCGATTCTGCTCATTCTCATTACACATGTGTCGTGACATCGCCGCTCTGACCCTATCACATCTTTCCTCAACCCCTCTGCATTTGAACCCTGCATTGTTGCTTTCGCACACGTGTTGTCGTCAATCTCCACCGGTTCGGCCTTCCTCTCGCATTGGTCTCCCCTGCGTTGAGTTCTCTCGTATTCTTGTCATTTGATTCAGGAAAATTCGGTTGTTACACTTACTCGTCGGCTCACATTTGAAACTTCGTGCACGCAACCCGACCTCCTAACGACCACCTCGATGCATAGCTCTCAATCAACGCATGGAATTTATATTCTCCTTCCTCGGTAATCAGTATAGCTCACCTCAACCACGCGGAACCCTCCAACATCATATGCACTCGTCGATGCATGTCATCGCCATCCGACTTTGACGACTCGACCCCACATCGGCTCGGCCTTTGACACGACCCGACTCAAACCTACCTATCGGCTCCCGGACCACTCCTCGCAACCCTAACTTGGCACCTAACACTCTCCATCTCCACTCGAAACCTCGACTCGGACCCTTCACGTAGACCTCGATCCGACCCGCTTGCACATCCACCTCCGCAGCTTGATTTTCGACTCGACTCACCCACGAGCCGGACTCACCACCCCTACAGAGCTTGTTGGTGCACTCCTTAGCTCACACCACTCCCCTCACGACCTTTCCAGAGCCAACTCACCCCAACTCGTCGACCCAACTCGTTGAGTTGATCTCGAGCTCACCCTTAGGCTCAAGACCCTCTTCTCACCCTTTTTTGGATTTTTTTTGCATTTTCCCCTTATTTTCAAATTGACTAAGCTCAATTAAGGGAAAAATAATAAAATTCATCATTCGAGGAGGGAGTGTTTTTTTCTAGGCTCCATTATAGCGTTATTGGGCTTTTTCGAGCCACTTTTGTGGCTCATCTTCATTGTAATGCTCCTCTTTGCCTACGGTTAGTGGGTGCATATGGCATGGCATGCTTGCATGGCAAGAGAGCCCCTTTTTCGTGATGTGAGATACCTTCTCTCATATTGAGCAGTGTTGTTGTACCCTTTTTTTCTTACACCCTTTTGTGTTTGATTGTGTGTTGTTCCTCTGCTTCCGACTAAGACTTATTGTGGCCCCACTCTTGCACGACTTATCACCTACTACAGGTGAGTGGTCAACTATCCCATGTCACATGAACACACCCTATTGTAATCATGCACTACTTATAAAGTGTCGTAAAATAGGGGTTTATCATTGTTCTTGGGTGTTATTACACGCAGACACATTCTCGGCCGAGTTTGGCGTCTTTGCCACCTCACTTGTATTCACGCACCCTTCTTTCTGTGCTTTCAGTAATTCTTTTAAACGCACCATGGAGGATGCTCTTTCCAAACTTGAGCGTCGTAGGATCACTTTATAACCTCCGCCACTTCTTCTTGGTAGAGAGAACTATACATCATGGCGTGATTCTATGGAACATTACTTTGCCTACGAGGGCCTTTCTCACTTTCTACATGGGCCAGTTCTTACACCCATTGATCCTTGTCGTCTTGAGGACTATCTCGACATGTGCAACCATGTTGTTGGTCACTTGATGTTGCATGTCTCAAACCTCTCTTTGTCTTCATGTGGCAAACTCGATCCTCCCACACCATCTAGACGTATCATTCACCTTGTTTGGAGACCCTTCATTAATTTCATTGTTGCTTTTGTTGATACAATTATCTTCTCTTCATCTTAATGTGATGACAGCTTCTACGACACAAACTTGTTTGTTTCTAATCCCGATGATGAGGATTTTGCTTCTAGTTTTGATGATAAGAGTATTACTAAGGACTCATCTCCTCCTCTCACCACATTTCAGAGAATGTTGACACTCCTCCCTTCCCATCAAACATCAGACAATCTTATTCCCAACCTCATATCGGCATTACATATGTCTCCTTTCCACTTCCAGTGTGTGAGGCCCTTTCTACTCCTCCTCCTTCATGTGTGATGATTCATACCGATCATACATCACTCTTATGTTTGTCAAGCCACCTTCTTAGGATGAGTATCTCTGCCTAGACCTTCATAGTCTCTTTGTAGTACCTACTTGTGATGCAATACAAGGAGTTTCTCTTCATTTTATAGGTGTTTTGGAGGAGTTCTTCATCTCCTTTGTTAGGAGTGCCCCTTCTAGGACTCTTATCACTTCCACTTTTCGGAGATCATCACTGATCCACCCTTGCTTGTGGATCCTCTTTCTGTGTGGGGGTTGTTGCATTACCTTCACTTCACTCAAGCATCCTTTCGGTGGATGTTCCTCTCTCTCACTCTAACAGTTCCAAGGTCGTGGCATTACCTTTGGTTCCTTAGCACTCATGTGTTAGACCTATGTCAAATTTTCGTGGACCAAATTCAGATTTCTTTATACACCGCCCTTTGGCTTCCTTCTGTGAGTGGGCAGACTTCCAATATCCATTTTTGTCCTTTATAAGGGCAAGCACACAGTTCGATGTGGTTGGTTCTTCTTCGATCATAGGCCAATGACCACGTTATCGACACTCTTCTTGGAGACTTCCAAGAGTTATAGAGTTTAAATCCGGCTATGGCTTCTTCTGCAGTCCCTCTTGTCTCCTTCCTCTCCTTTCTCCTTCTTCTTCCAAAGAGATTGTTGTTTGTGCATGGGTACCTTGTCATGCCCTCGCCATTCTGAGACCCATTTTTGGAATCTTTCTTAGATTGTGAGAGATTTTTTCATCTCTTATTGTGGATGTTTTTCCCACTGGGTTTTCCTCCGCTACTTGAGATCCTTGTTGTTCATGGGTGCCTCATCAGGCTTAGTTTTCGGGACCCATTTCTCATTTCTAACTTACCACCTCATCCTAAGTTACAATGAAGGGGGTGTTGGTGTGTGCATTTTCCACATCACGTGGTGAGTCATCTCACTTAGGTGAGGTCATAGGTCTTAGGTGTCATAGGGGTTATGACAGATTCCATTGTGTCATACACGTCGTGTGCGTCAGTGTGTCATATGGGAGTTACTTTCCATTCCGGGAATGTAACTCCCCTTCTCCACTTGAGGAGGTATGATTACTTGCACTAGGGGTTACACAACACCCCTATTTGTACCCTTTCTTTCTTTCAGATCTATGAGATGGTGAATGAGATGTTTCCCTTTCCTTTCTTTACATGCACATTTCATGGTTGATGTTGCTCCCCCATGGAACCTCGTCATGCCGCTTTAGAGTGAAACTTAGTTAATGTTTGCATTATTCCGCATATCCTAGTGTTGTCACATTTTCACTTTCTTCGTCAAGTGGAGAAGGGAGTTACATTCTGGAATGGAAAGTAACTCCCATATGCAACACTATCGCACACTAACGTGTATGATGCAAATGAAATCTGTCATAACCCCTACGACATCTAAGACCTATGAGATGGTGATGAGACCCTTTCCTTTTCATTACATGCACATTCATGGTTGATGCTTGCTCCTCCATGGAACCTCGTCACACTTTGTCGGAGTGCAACTTGGTTGATTTTCACATTATCCCGCATGATCCTCATGTTGTCACATTTTCTCTTTCTTCGTTGGTAGTAGTATGATATAGCATGCTTGAGCTCCATGACTAAACCTCGCTTTTTCCCTCAAAGACCTTTGGACAATGCTTCGAGTGATTTTGTTCTTGCCAAGACATGGATATAAGACCTTTACAAGCTTGAAAATGGAGGAAACTAAACTCTTTGACTTGGTTGAGTGTTTTAGATCTATAATAGCGGTTACTCAAGTGATGTACAACTAATTTTGGAAGATTGAGGAGATTCTTAGGTAGTTTTGGGTTAATATTTGCAATAATAACTTATGAAAGTGTTAAAGCGAGTAATAAAGTGATATTATAGACACAAAATCATGCACTTTAGACATTATTTAGTCTCGGTCTCATACTACTACTCATATGGTTTTTGAGTGAAGAAAGTACTAATTAACCCCCATCTTTTGGCCATTTTACTTGGTTTTTATTGACATCACCGACCTTCAACATTTGCTCACCTAGCCTGTTTCATCATTTATCTTGATTTTAGCCTTAACCGGGGCACCTTGTCTTGACCGGGTGCCGACATGCGCACTAGTCCCAAATGGAGCACCCCACGATCCTTTTCCCACTTTCCCGCCACTTTTTGGGCACTTTCTAGCTATTTGAGCACTTTATCTTTCTCGTGGTTGACCTTTTCTGGTTAATTAGTAAATTAGAACAAGAGGACCATATAAATATAAAGTTATGAGATCATGATGAGGGACCAAACAATAAGCACTACTATCATCACCTAAGGTTACATCCATCAAAGGCTTCATTTGCATCCATCTAGCTCCATCACAAGGCACAACGCCGATTCATCTCGCATCATGCAAGCACATGAGGGAAGTTTATTCTATTCCATCCACCATTCTATTCTATTTTCTACACATAGTTATTGCTCATTACTTTCACAAAGTGTGATTGGCACAAGAGAGAAACCTAGGGCATGATTGCACACACTTGCACATAGAACTATATTGGAGTCCGAGATGTAGTCGCTTCGCTTAGTAAGTACACCATTTTGGCGCCGAGGATAGTCCGACCCCTTCATATGCATCTTTATTTTTTTAGGTTTTGATTCTTATTTTGGGGTCTTATAGGTCTATCATCCATCATTGCTTCATTGGCGACATCTAACACATAGTAGCAAGATACACACGACGACATACAACAAGGGTTTCACATCATCATCCGACCCTCTGATTTAGTTTCGGACCTCCCGCACAAACCAAGGTACCCATAACTCGCAGTAGGGCACTCACAGCACCCCGATCCTCTCCCGTGCACCCCACCCAAATAAACAACTTGGATTTGAGTCTTTTGGAGCTCCTATGTTGTCGCAATTGCATTTTGTTTATCCAATTCTTCCTACAACATAGTCTCGATCGGCCACCATGTGAATCAACTAAGCTCCTTCCAACCCTTCTTGCGCATATTAGGTTTCCATTTTCATTAGCCTAGTTGCTTAAGCCACTTTTATAATTTTTGAGTTGTTATTTATATCATTTTAGTATTGTTATTTTATGTTGTTCCTAGTTAGATTAACTTAGTTATCCCACATTTTAGTTAATCGGATATTGACTTGCTTATGTAGCCTTTCGCAGATGAAATATTATGATAAGGTTGACCTTATGAAGATGAAACGACACACTTAAGATATTCAAATTGAAATTAGAGTCGAAGATACAAGGGAACACAACTCGCATAAGTTAGACAAGGTTATACATCTTATCTTGACCAAAATGTATAGTTTTAGGCAGAAAACTTGTAATGTGAAACCAAAATTTCTAGAATGATATACAAAGATTATTTATTACTTTTCTTAATTAATAATTCTTGAGTTTGTGATAGATCAAATTATGGAGACAAGCAAGCCAAGAAAGAGCTAGGGAGGTGTACTAATTGGACTTAGAATGTGAGCATTTGTCTTGGCAAGGAGCAAACCAAAATTTTCATTACCGAATGATACGTTACCAAATTTGAGTGTTTACATTTGTCCCCCCTTTAAGTGTGTAATTAAAACTTGCATGCTCAAGGAAAAACATACATGAATGTGTACACACACTTTGTTTTTGCATGATAGTTGTCTTTTTGATGTATTAGTGTTGACACGCTCCATGGTGAAACCTCGCAACACAAAATCTAGTCAATGTGATGCGAGAGGGTAGGGTATTCACATAAGAAAATGTTGAATTTGGTTAGCCACAATCTTTTATAACACTCAACCTTTTCAATACCAATAGGTTTCTTAACTCAAGATTGGTTTCTCCAACTAGTGATTAGGCTTGAAAAGTCTTCTCAACAAAGGTTAACCATCATGGTATCCTTCAAATGGTTTATTCATATGCATTCATGCTTCTAATTTGGTATAATTCTCAACTACTTAATCAATCTCCTTATCTATCCTTCTTGCTTAAGGTTCCTTCTACTAAACCTACTTAAGACCAAAGCTTATTGTTGGAAGAGAATCATAAGGTTTCTAGAAAATATGATAACCTTTCTAAATACCCTTTATGGGGTTATAGTTTCACACCAAATCTTGTTATCTCCTTGTAATTAGAAGAACTTCAAATTGTTTTTGCTAAGTCCTAACAAGGCCTCCTTTTTAAGCAATTTCTGACATATTGGTTCTCTAGGTCTAATTTTTGAACTAGAGGGACTATAAACAAACTAAAGCACTTTTTAGACACCCATTATGGGTTTATAACTCCACATGAAATTTCATACTCCAACTCTAACTAGAAGACCTTCAAATGGTGTAGTTTTAGGTCTCAAAATAGGTCTCCTTAGATCAAAACAAGGTTTAAAGAAGAAATGAGGGTTTTACACATGCTAACATTAAAATCTTCACTCCAAACCCCAAGTTTTTGTTGTACTTCACGAACAATCTCTATAGTCCCAAACTTGGCCCTTGAAAAGCTTGTTAGGTCTTCAAACTCAGAATCCTTCTTAAACCCTAGCTAGGGTTTAACAAGTTCGATAGGGAAGAAAATAATTTTTAACAACTTGTACTTTCAAGCCTCAAACTTGATGTGAAGGTATGTTTCAATCTATTAAAATGTCCTGAGCATATTAGAAGGAAAACATGGAAAATGACAAGAAACATCACATTTAGTCTCCAAAACCAAAGTTACTTGCTTGCATAAACATGTAGTTGATTCTTAGAGAGATTATTCGCATTTTCAAGCTTCTAAAATTTGAAACTAATAATAACACAATCCAAGAGCACTAAGTGAACAAAGTAAGCAAAGAGATTCAAAATTTCAAGGAAGAAATTTAAATTTCATGTTCAAAACCTCTCTTATTGATTGTCTTGTGTACATGGTCTTCTAAAAAAACTTGTATCTCTCTTCACATTCCTCATAAATATATTCCTTCTCTTTTTTGAATGTTATCCCCTTTTCCACTTGAATACCTAGTCCATAACTACTTGTTTTCCCTACATTTCCTATTAACTAGACTTTACAAGACCACCAAACTCAAGTTATATGTTTGAGTCAAGAAACTAAAAATAGAGTTTCATAACAAAAACACCTAGAAAGATAGTTTTGACCCTCCAAAAGTGACTTGCACCTCAGACGTACACTCACTAATTAGAGTTTTGGAGGGAAAACTCTTACAAGCCAAAATTTGAAAATTAAAGGCCTCCAAAGACCTCAAGACACTTCTACAAGCCTATTTTGACTCTCTTAAGGATTTAATGCACAAAATTTGTTGATATCCCTTGTTTTATTTGATGTTCCTGCATAATTCTCCTTGGGAACAAAATGCTTAGCCCATAAGCTCCTGCTCATGATGTGTTACCAAAGTTTTTATTCTTCTTTCTTGATTTCTAGTTGTAGTAGACCTCATTGTGCTTGTTCATTAATCCATGATATGAACATATTGTCTTCATGATGAAATCCATGCTTTGTACTATTTTTCTTTCCATATAGGTGAACTTACTCCTTGGTATAGGTGTTGTTCTCGAACCGTATGTAATTTCTTGATCACCATTTGCTTTTGAATGTACCCCTACTCCAGCTTTGTGTTAGATGATTCTTCATTGATTTTGATTGATAAAACATTTTTCCCACTCATATGCCCTTATTGAGTTATCATGACTTTAAGGTCTGAAAATGGAGTCTCTTCCTTAATTAAGTCACTTGTCTTCATTACCTTAGTTGAGTTACTCCGAGTCACCACCACTAAAAGAAAGATTAGATTGAAAATCTAGAGGTAGTACAACCACATTAATGACCTCCATCACTTTTATTTTGTAATCTGGAGCCATGTTCTCATGGTCTTCTTTTAAACATGAACTTCATCATCCTTCTTAGTTGTCTCAATCCTCTTCTTTTGATTGTTATCTTCTTCCTTAAGAACCGATTGTTCCATGGTGTTCTCATGTTCAAAATTTTGCTCCTTCTTGCTTAGTTCTTGTGCTCTAAGAGATCTAATATGTCTTTCTTTCCTTTGACATTTGTAAATTCATCATTCTCATCTTCTTTTCTTCTTCTCTTTTGAAGGTTTCCTTGGTATTCCTCTTCACCAGTTAACCATTTCCATAGCTTCTTGACTGTACTCACCTTGTTTTCCATCATGTTATACTTCCTTTCAGTTGTAGTTATTGATGATTCAAGACCATCTCTCTCTTCTTGTTGTAAATATTCCTTTGTACTCATTAACATGACCCTTGAATAAACTTCATTCCATACATTGTTGTCCTTGAGAGGGTTTAGTGTGTGCTTAACACCATTCTTCATTACAGTATAAGTATTTTCCCTACCATCATGAATAACTCTCCTATCAAACTGCCAAGGTCTCCTAAGTAAGACATGACAAGCATCCATGGGCATCACATCACAAAGAACTTCATCCTTGTAACTACCAATATGAAAAATTATAAGACACTGCTCATTCACTAACACTTGATGATTCCTTTAAACTCAATACACTCTACATGGTTTAGGATGCATCAATTTTTGTAATCTTGGATTTTCTACCATTTCAGAAGACATCAAATTATATGTGATATCATTATCAATAATGAGTTTACAACACTTACCTTTAGACTTGCACATTGTCCTAAATAAGATTCTTCTTTGGGCCGATTTTTCAACTTCTTGGCTTGATTTCAACATGACTCTTCTCATCATTAATTCCTCTCCTATTTTAGGTTCCTCAACACATGATGGTGATCCCACACACTCTTAGTAAGAACCCCTTGGTAGAATACTAGAAAAACACCCCGATTTTAAAAATATATATATATACATTCCTTCATGTGAATTTCCATATAATTCCACCAAAGATGAGAATCAAATCCCTAGTTCTTAACTTAAACTATCCACGATGTAGAAACCAAAGGGAACAACTAATGCTTGTTTATTGAAGGGAAAGTACAATAATCAAAGGGCATCATCTATTTGTAATTTAATCAATTGACTAATATTATTGTAATCAGATAAGATAATTACATAAGAGAATGAATTCATTCCACCTTGTTCAATTCACTAAGCATAGAGAGCATACTAGCATATGAATGTAATGACATAGGAGCTAATTCATTACCCATTTCCTTTTGCAATAAAGATATTAATGGTACAAAAGATTGTGTTTTCAACTTTGTACATAAGAGTTTTCAAGTACACTACATGTTCATTATGCTCAACATGATTTTCATTTTTTATAATACATATTACAAATAAGAATACAATATTTTTCTGAGAGACACTGATATGGAAGAACATAAGGATAATTCTCAATGTGAGCACCATCGAGATAACACCGGAGATCATGTTGAGGTCACAAGTAATGAAGTAGGAGAGGGAGAGCATCATCATAACGCTTTTCCTCCAACCACGAGTCAGTTTGGTTCCCCCGCACAACTCTCATATCCCGAGAGTGGCCCTACCCTTCACGAGGAAGGTAGATATGAAAACTGATACCAAAAGAGAGAGTGTTCCATGTATACAAATCCCTATATCATATGACCTAACCAATCATGATGTAATACAAGATAGTGAATTAGAAAAGAATAATTACATTCTTATTAATACTAAGTATTAATTGCTTATGGCCATAAGACTTAGATTACAAAGGGTGACCCCCAATGTATTCTAACTCATATATAGGGAATACTTGGTAACCCTAGACATTGAGTCAATCTTTGGTAACCCCAAAGAAGGACCCATACCCGTTCCTACTGAGTCATGTTGAAGACTAAACTAATTCCCTTATCCTTTTAGTCTCACCTTCCAATGTTCATTATACATTAACTCTTGGCTATTGATTCTTCTCATCCCTCCTAACCCCATACTCGACAAGAGTTGATCTCCACATGACAAACAAGGCTTAACAAGTGAACAAACTCGAAAGTGTGTGGGTGATAACACATCGTATTGATGAACCAAAGTATTATTTACCCCGCTTTACTGAGGATTGTTAAATTCAAGAAAACAAGATTCTAATGATAATTCTATGGTTTGTATGATAATGATAGACATAGTAAGTTTGACTACTCGTTGTAAGGTGCAGAAGCATAAGTAATAGAAGAAGACGTATCCATACATTTCAACTCGTAATAGAACATAGAGATGTTAGATTTCCATTTATTAAATTCATGTCATAGTTTGACACTATCCACATGGGATTTTTAACACCAATTAGTTTATTTGGTAAAGGTGAATTCATGCTAAAACACCCACCTGGGAATAGTTAATGATTTACTTGTACATGAACATTGATTTAGTATATTCTTTCTCAAATTGCGATTATAATCTTGTTTATAATTTAGACATATATCTAATCATGTCATTGTTTTGTATCAAATTACTTATAATCTATATCCTCATCAAATCGCCAAATTGAGATGTGTGACGAGAACTCGATCTATAGACACCAAACTAGGGTGTTTGACAAGGCACTTACAATACTAATTGATTTTGAATAATTTATTTTGGAAGACTTGTTAGGGAAAAGGCATTCTTGATGGGATTGGAATTCGATCAACTAGCTTACGTATATACTAAAATGGTTGACCAAGTTTCTTCGTTCATGTTTAGATTAGTGAACTAGTACTAAAGAAAATAAGTAACTCAAAATATGAAGGGTTTATGGACCTTGAGATGGAATAATGATGTGGATGGGCACAAATGATGGATCCTTCTCCGCAGCAAGCTAAGTGACCTGCAAATCAAGATAACTCAATAGAAAAATATTGGATTAGTAGATAGGATGGGAGGGTTTCCTAACAAAGTCAGTCTCGAGAAGTAAGAAATTCCTAGGATGGATGTAACCTCGTGTTTGATAAAGACAGATAAAATAAATATTTGATAAATTAGATGTAGCACCTATGCAAAATATGAAACAAAATAGAATCAAAGCTATATCTAAGAAGATAAAAGCAAATATGCTCTAAATACGACAAAATAAATCAAACATGGTAGAGGTTGATAGCGAACCGAGACCACAGAGGGCCGGTTGATGATGACCGAGGTCATGGACTGAAATAGTGATGAAAAATGTATCTTTGAAAGCTCCGATGGCGATCTGGAGCTAAGTGGTGCACAAAAAGGATGAACAAAACTCGCAGAAGATATGAGACAAGGAGAAACAAAAATATGCAATAAAATTAGAGGTATAAGGGTAGATATTGAAAATATGGACTGGGTCGACAATGACTAGGGGTGCACAAAATGAAGTCAAAGGGGTGATAGAGAGGTAGAATGGCTAGATCTGAGATTGGATGGATGTAAAGACATAAAATAGATGGTTGGGGATCTGGATGACAGAGAAACTGATGCAATGAAGGATGGGTCGACAAAGTGACCGAAAGGGACGACAGTGGCCGGGACTAAGTTAGACTTGGATGAAAAGAGATGGACTCAAATGAAGACCTACAGACAAATACAGAGAGATGAGAAGGCCAAAACCAAGTCCTTGATGACAAATTTGAACCTACACAAGATGTTAGAGACTGATATGGATGATAAAATAACAATAATGAAGTAATGCATGCAAATATGAAGGAGATCTCCCTAAAACTCCAAAATGGAAGCTCCAGATCACCAAGATGACTTCAAGATGGTTGTGGCAACTGCAAAGGCACTCAAGAATGAAGGCACGATCAAAATAAAGTGGAATTCTCCAAAATTTCATCCTTGAACAAGGAGTGGTGAGGGTAATTTTATAGGGTCAACGATGACCTAGATGGGTCCACGCCGACTGCGGGGACCCATCCATTGAGACGTTGGGAAGATGATGATCTCGAGACAAGGAGCCCATAGGAAGCAGGATTAGGGTTTAGATGGATAGAGATGAGCTAGGGTTGCATATGGAAGATAAATGGGTAGGTGGATGGTTGAAATGAGTAAATAAAGGCCATAGATGGGTAAAAACATTAAATTATGGCCTAGAAAGAGTAAAATTAAGGATTTAGGGAGGATAAATATATTAAATGATGATTAAAGATGATTATGGGTGATTAGGAATGATTTAGGGAGGATAGAATAATGAGATGAGGATTGAGCTAATTAAGAATAATTAACATAAATGGGATGAAATAATAGGGTGGATAATATAAGATAAAAGGTGGGAAAATGGTGATGAATGGGATAAATTGAATTTAGGAGGGAAGATAAAATTTGAATGGGTGATCATGAGGAAAAGAGAGAGAATGTGGGGTGGAGGGTGGTGATATAAAATTTTTGTTTCTACATTTGTCCCTATTTGATGAGTGGTTTTCATCAAGCCATAAGACAAAAATAAGAAGGGTGGAAAAGATGATTGATTGGGTGCTCCCCCTCAAACTAGGGGTCGATGACACAAAGGAATTCAATCACGAGTTTGAAAGAGATAGATGATGAAAGGGTGGAAAGGATGAGAAAAGAAGATAAGGGGATAAGATATCCCGATGAGGATTGAACAAAAAGTAAAAATTAAAATAAAGAGATGGCGGTGATTTCGGAGTCACGTCATTAGGGAACAAAGTACGGTCTTCAGGGAGATGATGAACATGTTCTATGGGCCTATGATTTAGCAAAAACCACTACAAAATGGAGGGAAACCAAGGGGAATCCACTCAAATGGATGCACAAGTTGTGGGACCAATGGGTCAAAGGCAGACATTGAGTATGCGTAAACAAATGTGAAAATGGTCGAGACAAGGGTCACAACAAAAGGATAGGGGTGGGATCAAAAATATGCATCTGGGGGGGAACGAAAAAGTGATATAACATTATGGTGCCCCAAGAGGGAACATAAGGATGGTCAAAAGGTAAAAGGGATGAAAATAAATATGTGATATATAAAGCAGCCCGAGTGGGGCACAATAAGGATGCGAGATGAACACCATTTTAAGGAAAAAGTGGAAGAAAAGATAATTTTGAAAGGAAGGATTGATTGAAGAGGGAAAAAATGGAGATTGCTAAAAATACAAGGTTGGGTCGACGATGACTATAGGTGGTCGGCGCGATTAGGGAAAAGCGGCGGTGATCCAAGAGGGGCTCAGGCGGTGACTATGGTCGATGGGCTATATAAGCCCATGGCTCGGCCGAATAAGATCATTTACACGATGCGAAGTGACGATTGAGAGCTCAAATATAAAGAGAGAGAGATTTGGAGAGAAATAGAGGCCGAGGATCCGGAAGGAAGTGCCGAGGACTCGTAGGGTAAGTGCCTAAACCATAACTTGTTTTTAAGCATTTTTGTTGTTTTTCTACAATTTTTACATTTTTTCAAATTTTTAGCTCGGACCAGGGGTAGTCGCTGTGAATGGATATGGTCGCCATCAATTGGGTTGTTCGAGATGTTTTTACCTTTCTACTTGAATTAACAAAGTGAAATAATAAAAACAAGACCAACCTCAGAAGACATGGGGTTTAATGATACCCGTAGATGATGGATGTTGATGCTCGATGTTGATAGAAGTTGTGCTCCATCCAAAAGTGTGTACAAGCTCTTGTCCTGTAAAGAAACATGTGTTCAAAGACACTAAACAAAATGGATTAGATAGATAAATAAGAGAGCTACTTGAAAAAGGCCGATTCCAGGAATCCAAAAGGCTTCCTCAAAGGATGGTAGCTTGCCTTGTAAACAATCAAGTGAATTGTAATAGATGAACTATAAAATATAAACGGATACAAGATAGATAGATAAAAAGATAGTAGATGAAGGTGACTAGAATTCAAGATGAAATGGTAGATCATGTTCAACTTCAAATGTGGCCCAAGCAAGTGTGGATGTAATGTGTACTTGCTTGAAGTAATCATACCATAAGTCTTCTACTTCTTGGCAGATGTCCTAGATGAATTCAAAGATGTCTTCAAGTTTTTCTATAGGAGCGTTGTTGATGGTGCAAAGTGTCAGATCATGGAGAATATCATATTGTTCCCAAAAGAAAGGGTGTCAAACTATCAGAAGGCAAAGAAATGTTGGTAATTTCGTGTGATTGACCACTAATTGTAATCTAACAATGATCCATGCTTAAAAACATGTTAGAAGCAATAGGATTGACAAAACAGATGAAATATAGTTGATAGAAATTGATATAATTTGTTAAAAGATAAAATAGACAAGAATCGTTGGTGATTCAGGTGATTTTTAATAGTTTAATAAAATTAAATGTTTAGAGTTTCGATCAAAGTTTCAAAGTAACAGATGATTGAAAATGATGTTAAAGAGATGATAAAACATAAAAAGGAATACCTGGAGATTGAAATGGAGCTAAAAGAAACCTCAAACCTCACCGGGAAGGTGATTTGGTGATCGGTGTAGTCTACAAGTTGAATGAGGAAAAAATGATCCACAAAATCTTCAAAATGCCTTAAAAATGTTTAATGGGGATTGATGATGATACTCAGTGGTAACTCTAATGTTCGGTACTAAATGATGAAGTGTAGGGAGCTATAAGATAGTGTTGAAAGTAAGAGCCTGAGGTTTGAAGTTGAGGATCCTAGATGAAGGATGGAAAACTTGTATTTATAATCATTGACGACATTACAATCACCAAACTATCCGTTTTTTCAGATTTCGAGTGAAAAAGTTTGGTTTCGGTAAATATATTGTTAAGTTTTGGGGATGAGGTGTGATGGTTAAGGGGTTGTGAAATGATTAAATATGATTTGTCTTTATTTAATTTTGATTTTTAGGTGGTTGGATGTAGATTTGACGATAAATTGTAGAAGGGATTATGACTTAGACAAGATGATTTATGAGTGTAAATGATGAATTGGATTAATAAATGATAAAGGGGATGAAGGGTGCAAATTTTTGGTGTCTACATTTTCCCCTTTTTGTCTAGTAGTTTGACATCGACAAAGTGCTAGATAAAAACAATGACAATTTGAATTTTTATGGGTGACCCCCTCAAATGGTGTGATCGCAGTCAGCAGTGTCAAAACACTAGTTTGATAGGTTGTTTTGTGGGTGTGACATGCGTTTCGTTAAAAAATTGCCCCATTTCGAAGGGGTATCAAACAAGGTATGTTACTGTGGGACCAAGTGATAGGGGAACCAAGGGGTTCGATGCCTATGGACATATGATCCATGAAGGTAGGCTGAAATGATAGGGAAGTCAAGTGATGGGGGCCAAAGGGATCGCATCCCATAGATACATGACATATCCCGAGATTGTTTTGTTGTTCAATGTTTAATATTTTGAGGATTGGGGTCCTTTAAAAGAGGTGACATGCTTTGAAAAAGGTGACAATATTGATAGGTGTGCAAAGTAGGATGAATCACATGATTACACAAATTATGGGTGATTTTGGATGAATCGTTGGTGATTGGGGTAAAATCAATTTGGGAGATATAAAAGGTGATTTAGGCATTGAATAGTTCATTTGTGCAAACGAATGGATGACTGCGAGAGAGAAAGAAAGTGTAATGACATCTTCCAAAGAGGGCATCGAAACTCACTCGTGTGGAGGAAAGTTTTATTATGCTTGTTTTTGTTTGAATTTTGATTGTTTGAAGTAGATTTTAGGAGTTTGGTAGTATATGGTAGCGTATGGATTTAAATGACGAGAATAGCAAGAATCACCGATGATTCATGTGATCACAAATGATTATGATGAATCACCGACGATTCGACTATTACAATTGTGGTTGATATTTTTGAGTGGCAGTATTAAGTTTTATGAAGTTTTTTTATTGTTTTAATGTTGAAAATGTGCTCTAATGTTCATTTGTGTGTTTGTGTATGTAGGTGGATGTGAAGTTGACGATCCATGATAGGATCCCTATTATTTTGGATGAGGTACGAGCTGACATGTCGATGAGGATTGGGAGCATGTGGAGGTAGTGGGTTTTGGAGGGATGAGACACTACAAGAGGGTGCATAGGTGTTGGGGTTTGATGTTAGCATTGATGGAGAGGTGGAATCCTTCCACCTGCACTTTTTGGTTACCCATGGGAGATGACTATTATGTTGGAGGATGTACACCGATCATGAGACTGCATCAATCTGAGGAGAGGGTATATACACTATTGAGGAGTTTGAGAGACTGGATGTTATGAGGAGATTATACGGGGATGAGGCGGATGATGTGAAGTATGTTTCAGGAGGGTTTGTATATCAGGATTTATATTTTCCATTGAGAGATGGATGTACGAGGTTGACTATGATGATGATGGCCATATCATGTTTTTCCCTACCTGATTCCAGAGGAGGTAGGTTTCCTTGGATGATGACTAGGGTTGTAGTTGAGATGATGGAGCATCGGACAATATTTGAGTGGGCACCCACTTTACTTGCTTAGACATATCGAGAGTTGTGGGCCTGGAAGGATCACAAGAGGTACGAGATTGATATTACTTTCTTGTTACAGATGCTGGGCGTATAATCATATATCCATTGCTCAACCATAGGGTTTTCCATGGGGGATAGGATATGGACATGCAAGATTCATGAGATGGAGACAGATATGGTTAGATCAAAGAGGAAGAGGAAGGTGAGTTATTATAGAGATATGTTGAGTGGATTACAGATTGGAGATATTATATGGAGACCGAAAATGAATTTTCATGATCGGCCCGGATGTGAGCACAAGTTTGCTAGTACACAACAAGATACATGGGTACATGCATGCATAGAGAGGAGGTGAGTATGAGATGGTTTGATTCATTTGTGTTAGACGATAGTTTGAATTAGTACAGGATGTGCCTGAGGAGCCAATACAATATAGATGGGAGGAGGGAGATACATAGAGACTCCCAAGGTAGTTGTTGGTAGACCTTTTATGATTGTTGAGGAGTGTGGGGCCATGGGCCCAAATGATGATGGATATATAGTGTTGATAGATGATGCAGGGGTTACACTCAGTATGGACCTTGGTGGACTTGAGCATTTAGAGCATTTGAGAGGACTCGAGTAGTACAACAAGTGAGGAGAGTGCGTGCTCGAGTTGAGGGAGCACATGAGACTATTCAGATTAGTGATGATGAGGGTGAGGAAGAGGAGGATATAGATGGGGATTTGACAACCCGAATGACATAGTTGATGACCAAGAAGGCCATGACGGAGGTAAAGAGAGATAGTACTAGGAGAGAGAGATGATCGATGGGAGTTTGAGATGCATTGATTATGGAGTGGGACAGTGTAGTGACTAAGCGAGATAGACTCGGGATTCAATTGACCTAAGCTATTTCGCACCAGACCGATATCATTAGTAACGGATGCTTTGAAGAAGGCCCTAGGTATCACGAGGTATTCTATATCAGGTGTAGAGTTGACAACTCGTGCATAAGCTAGTGACCAAATGGGAGCACCGTATGGTGAGTGTGGCTCATTATCGGTCTTTGCATACGAGTTGGCATATTACAAGGATATGATGATACATTGTTTTCCAAATGCTACTTTATATGCAGATCATCTAGCTTAGAGGGGAGTAACTCCTAGTGGGAGTGCAAGGAGCATGGGTAAGGCACCTAAGAGACTAGATGGAGGAGCTGATGTTGATAGAGGAGACCAGGGTGGTGTTGGGAGTGATATATGAGTTAGTGATTTATAGAGGACATCCATTTTACTAGATATAGATGATATGTACTTGTTTTGATGTATACAACTCTTTGAAGCTTTATGATTTTGATGATGTATGTGCAATTTTGTGTGATATTGATTAGGATGTATTCATGGAATTTGATTATATATATGATGATGAGACGTTTGTGGTTTATTTTACTTTTCATGTGTCGATGATGTGTGTTGATATATATGCTTTGAATGTGATATAAAAATGTTTTTAATTGATATGATGATAGGAAAATGTGAAGAAGAATGCTTGATTAATGAAAGATATGAAATATGGTCTTTGATGATTATATGTAACGTGACTACAATTATGATCTTTATAGTAATTTCTTCAAAATATAACTTAATAAGAGAGGAGTAAAAATGAAATTATTGCTTTGATATGGATTTGATACATACGTGATGGGTATGGAAAATGTGAAAGCACTTGCACTTTCAGCCTTAACAATGAAAGTTAAATGGGATCGTCAATGGGTAGTTACACATGATCTTAGTCAAGTAGATGGAATGATAAGATGTACCTTCCTAGGACAAGAAAGGGGTTTGTATATGTGTAGATTAACCCAGGGAAGAGGGTTGTTATTTTCAACGGGTTTATAAGAACATGCCTTAGCTTTACATATTTATTTGAATTTGACACAAACCGATTGATGTGGAAAGTTTGTTATGATGGGAAAGATGATCAACGTGGGAAGCTTTCCTAGGATGATTTTGATATTTGAATTTTTGAAGGTTGGTCCATGCGGGAAGCCTTTTACATGGGTAACGATCCTTCGAGGACATGGTCTACATTTTTGACTTTTGATTTTGATATTGAAAAGATAGTCATCCTTCAGGATCGGTCTATGATTTTTTATGACAATTGTCCTTCGAGGATCGATCTACCATCGTATTTTGATAACATGATATATTTTGAATAGTTGTCCTTCGAGGGATCAATCTATTATTTTTCTTGATTTTTGATAAGATCATCCATAAATATTTTTACTTTTGTTTTGAGATGATGGTAAGACCCTAATAGATTGTTTCAAGAAGGGGATTGATGTATATATGACCTACACATATGTGCCTTGTGTCATGTTTTTCAATTGATACAAGGTAGGTGAACCTAATTGTTGGTCATTCAAACTTGCACCTACGCCTCTCGAGATCTGGAAGAGTCGAGTTATTTGAGACAACAATGGAACCATCTCCAAGTTGTGGGACCTTGCGCACTTGAGACGGATCTATGGAGAAGGCCAATTCCTCTACCTATCTCTAACGCTATCGCTACTAGAAATGTAAAAAGCAAATCCTAAACAAAGTAATGCCAAGGGACAAAAGATAGACAGATGAGCATAAAGGGGAAATCCTATGCTAAGGAAGGCGATAGTCTTAGGGAAAGGGTCGACGTCTCTCCATGAGGGTGAAGGAAACAGAGAGGGCACGGCGAAGAGGGCGATGACGCACACCACGGATCAACACAGCTCATTCCAAAGGCGCGCAAACATATGAACATGGGCACTGCAAGCAAGAAATATGCATAAAATGTTAGGAATGTAAACAGTAAAGGCGAAATGCAATGAAAATGAAAAAGGGAAGACAAGAGTTCCACAAAACATGATTTTTATTGCTCAAGGGACACACAATCATTTACATTCATGGTGGGAGGCAAGAATACATTACAAAGACCAAGTCAAGGTCTAAACTCACGGGATGTCAGCCACCATTTTGACATGATGTCATTACAACAAAGAGGGATCCTTTTTACAAAGTAGAATTTTGCTATTTATAGAAGAAGAAGGAGAGAAGAGAAGGAGAAAGAGAGGGAAACTCAAATTCAAATCTGCAACCACCAACATCAAGTGATAAATGCCATGAAATCCACCTATAAGTCTATCGATGTGCTTCCCCATGTCTGTTTGGCATGTAAAAGAAGGAAGAAGGCCAAATATGTAGAAATTTGGGTGGTTAGATTGATTAGATGTGTGCATTAATGATCAAAATGACGTTTCCCTATTTTCTACCTACTAAATCCCGCCTAAATCTAATTTTGAAAAGTCCAATGTATAGCTCACATCAGCAGCTTTCAAATGAGACTGGGTGCATGGGAATCTAATCACTGCAACATAATTTATGGCTATTAGAAGATTGTCGAGCCATTTGGGCACGCAAAAAACACATGACACACACCGATTGACTACATGATTCGACCAATAATGTTCATTTGTTTTGTCATTTTTGCCACATGTCATGTGCCGGTTTGCTTCAAGATTCGACGCCCTTTTTGATAGGTTGTGTGTTGCACACTCAAGTCTGACAGAAGATGACGTGGCATGAAATGGCACAAAGGAAGGCACAAAGGTACACACAAGGAAACAGAGGCACGAAAGGGAAGCAGAAAGAAAACATGCACAAATGAAACACATGTAGGAAAAATGGGACAAACAGGTGAGAGAGAGATGCATAGTCAAGGCGCAACTATTACAAGGTAATGTACGAGGCACAAGGATGCCAAGGACTTAGTTGATTTTGGGAAGCGAGGCCAAGGCGTGTGTGCGGAGGATGCATGAAATGCTTGAAAGAAAGTAGACACGTAGAGGGAAGGTGTCAAGGGGAAGTGGAAGGAGAGAGTAGAAGGGGCATGCTAGGGTGTACAAAAGAACTGCAATTGTACCAAAAATCCAAGGAATTGCCAGAGTGTGTGCAACTTGAAAATGTGAAACATTAGAGTCATGATAAAATATAAGTTGTCCAAATAACTAGGGGAGTTATTTGGGACAACATTTTTTGTGACTTTCGGGGCCATCTGCCTGCTAGATGAAGAGATCAACAGCCTTAGAAGCATCCATTGGGCATGGAGTCAAGCCCATAAATTTAAATAACTGATCTACAACTTGAAGACCACCCTTGGAGTCATCTAAAGCACTATCTCGAACTCGAACTCGAACTGTTGCTACTCATATGAAGATGTTCTGATTTAGATTATGAGAGTGGAAAGTTGCGTGTAGACTATAAGATCTACCTCTACGAAAATTGAACTACCATCCCAGAAAGCAACAAAAGGGCGTGCGGTGCAACAAGAAAGGAAACAACACCGAAGGAGTGCGTCAAGCACAAAGACTATGTACAAAAGCTAAAAATCATACATGTCCCAAAGGAACATGCAGAGTGTGCGCGAGCACTTGTGTTCTAGAAACAAATCTACACTACCCTACACTAACCAGAGAGGTAAAGATGCTCAAGTAAAATTTACTGAACAGCGAGGGAGAAGTAACTTCCTTTCCTCACAAATTGTGACCATGTAATTGATTTTGAGTTGAACATGGTTGGAAACAAGAGTGAAAACCAAACTTGTAGAAAGTCTTTAACCCTTCTCTTTAAAGTATCAACAAAAAAAACAAATACCTCCCTTAGTTGCTCTACATTTGGATTAGGGAGGCAACGTTGCTGACCTTTGGTGTGTTGAAGCTCTACTTCATGCTCTGAAATGGGCATAACCTATGACAAAATTGTTTTTGGCTCTCAACTAGCCATATATCTGATTGGGCGCGGTCTAATCCTTGTGGTTTGCCCACCGTTTTGAAGCCCAATCCTGTAAATGGGATTATCTTGCGAGCTCTTCTCTCGGGTGGTTGCTTTGCAAGTTTGGATCACATGCGGTTCGCCTCTATAAGCAACTCAGTCTCCTTTAACAATTTTTCCTCTGAAACTAACTAATCATCTTCTGAAATAGGTGCCTTGATGATTTCATCATCCTAATCAAAGTCGCACCATTCTTTAATTGTTCTGTAGTCATCGAACATGATGACATTGGCTAGGGATGACACATAAGTAAGGGGTTGTTCATTTTATCACATTTAGACATAGGGGACTTGAAAGAAGGTTGAAGGATAGGGGCAGAAGGTGCGAAAGGCACGCACACAAGAGGAGTGGAAGCGCACATGGGAGGGATGATGGTAGAGAAATGAAGAGAAGAAGGTGAAGGAATTAAATTCTCAATGGGGGCAGCACATAGAAAGCTGGGAACATGGGAAACAAGTTGAAATGGTCTAAGTTGGTGCGGAGGAATGGGAGGGCTATGAGATGGTAGTGTAGGGTTCCCCATTGATAGGGTTGATCAACACTAGGTTTGTGAGCCTCCATTTCTTCAGCCCATTCTGTAATATGAGGCAACATCTTGGTGATAAAGTTTAGCTTCTGTTGGGTGCTAAACCAACTTGGTACATGGCCTACCCATGGACAAGGGACCTTGTAGCCAACTCTAACTGCCTTTATGGATCACTTGACTCTGAGATGCATCATGTCCATCTCCATATTTCAAACCTGCCTCTCAAACTCAGTGTCCGCCATGAAGTTACCACCATCATCTGTATAAACTTGTTCTTCATAAACATCATGGTTAGAAAAATAACCATACATATCAGTGGGAGGTGGGTTATATGCATACTCTTGATGGGGCTCATAAAATTGATTTTAAGGAGGATGTAGGAACTATGGTAATGGAGAAAAATAACTCTGTTGCTACAAATGGGAATTCCAAGAAGGAAAAGAAGTCATGATTGCATGACTTCAAAAGGGGAAGGTGGAATGATAGAAAAGGAGAAATGGATGGAAGAAAGGGGAGACTAGTCATGAATGAGAAAATGGGTGTGTTTGAATTAGTGGAGTCGCCATATGTATTGAAAAATGCCTTCAAAGGCTAGATCTCAACAATAATACACTAAACTTGCTGAGATGAAGATGTATAGCTCTTCAAACTGGTCCCATCAGGTGTGTCAGAAATTGTTATTCATTCAAACATAAAGCCGCATCTTAGATCTGGAAGAGTCAAGTTGTTTAAGACAACAATGGAATCATCTTTAAGTTGTGGGACCTTACATACTTGAGATGGATCTCCAGAGAAGGATGGTTCCTCTACCTATCTCTAATGCTACTACTGCTACTCCTAATGCAAAAGTAAATCCTAAACTAAGAAATGTCAAGGGACCAGGGATAGAATGATGTGCAAAAAGGGGAAATCCTAGGCTAAGGAAGGTGATAGTGCCAAAGAAAGGGTCAATCTCTCTTCACAAGGGTGAAGGAAATAAAGAGGGCGCGAGAGAAGATGGCGGTGACGCATTCCATAGATCAACACACAAGCTCGACCTTCTAATGCACACAACACATGAACATGGGCATTGCAAGCATGAAATATGCACAACACGCCAAAAATGTAAACATAGAGGCATGAATGCAATGAAAACGAGAAAGGGAAGAGAAAAGTTCCACAAAACATGATTTTTATTGCTCAAGGGATGCACAATCATTTACATTGATGGTGGGGAGGCAATAATACATTGCAGAAAGACCAAATCAAGGTTTGAAACTCACGGGATGTCGACCACTATTTTGACATGGCGCCGTTACAACTAAGAGGGATCCTTTTTACAAAGTAGAACTCTACTATTTATAGAAGAAGGAGAAAAGAGGAGAAAGAGAGGGAAACTCATATTCAAATCTACAACTACCAACATCAAGTGATAAATGCTAGTAAATCCACTTGCAAGGTTGTCAGATGTGCTTCCCCATGTCTTTTGGCATGTATAAGAAGGAAGAAGGCCAAATCTGTAGAAATATGGGTGGTTGGATCAATTAGATATGTGCATTAATGATTAGAATGACGTTTCCCTTTGTTTTGCCTAACAAATCCCACCTAAATCTAATTTTGAAAAGTGCAACGTGTAGCCCACATCAACAACTTTCAAATGAGACTAGGCACGTGGGAATCTGAGCAATCGTAGTAGAAATTATTCTTGTTAGAGTTGTTTGGGCATGCAAAACATGTGGTGCGTACACCGATTGATCAAGGATTCGACCAACTGTTCATTTGTTTGGTCATTTTTGCCACATGTCATGCATTGGTTGGTTGTCAAGATTTGGAGCTTTGTTGACACAATTTTATAGGTTACGTGTTACACACTCAAGTTTGTGAGAGATGACGTGGCATTGAAAGGCGCAAAGGAAGGCACAAAATTATGCATAAGGAAGCAAAATGCATGAAAGTGAAGCATAAGGAAAGTACATGTAAATGAAACATGCGTAGGAAAATGGGACAAACCAATGAGAAAGAGATGCATGGTCAAGGTGTAACTATTACAAGGTAATGTGCGGGGGCAAGGAAAGGGTGCGCGAGGATTCAAGGCGCATGCACGAAGGATGCATGAAATGATAGAAAGAATGCAGTGCATGAGGGAAGGTGCAAAGGGGAAGTGGAAGGAGAGAGCGAGAAGGGGCATGTTAGGGCGCACGAAAGAACTACAACTATGCCAAAAAGCCAAGGAACTACCAGAGTGCGCGAAACCCGAAAATGTGAAACATCGAGTCAAGATAAAATATAAGTTGTCCAAATAACTAGAGAGTTAGTTGGGATAACAATAATGATTGTGGGGTTCCTACTGAGGAGGAACTTTTCCATAGTGAAAGATGCGATGAACAAAGCCGTGGTGCTCATCTTTAAGGTGTATTAAGGATAGTGACGGAAAGAACCACATGCTTTCAAATCATTACTATGATAAGATGGATGGTTAACGAAGGGATAAGATATTGTATATAACTATTGTCATGATGATCAACCATTTAATAGTAGAAAGGCCGTAAATGTACGGCATTCAAAGGTTTTTTTCAAGTTCACCATCAAGGGAGGCAAGGAGATACACTCCCGACCCATACTTATGAGTGATGACGTATGGACCATTCCAATTAGGGGCAAAATTTCCACATTTACTCCATTCTATTGTAGTGAAATTTTTATTTTCCTTGAGAAAAAGATCACCAATTTTAAAGTTAGATTCTTTGACTTGTTTATTGTAGGCTCATTTGATGTGTTCTTGATAGACTTGATGATGTTCTAGAGCTGTTATGTATTTTTCGTGTAATAACTCAAGTTGTGCTAAGCGGTCTTGTCGATATTCTTTATCGGAATAAAATCTTTAAGTGATACATGGTGTGAAGGAATTTGGGCTTCAAGGGGTAGGATGGCCTTAGAACCATAGATAAGTGAAAAGGGCGTAGCACCTGTAGGAGTATAGATGCTAGTTTGATAAGCCCATAGAGAAAATGTTATTTGATATGCCATTTCCTTCTGCGTCATCTACATGTTTTCATGAGGATTTTAACAAGTGTTTTGTTAGATGCTTCAGCCTATCCATTTACTTGAGGATAATATGGTGATGAGAAGATGAGTTTGATGTTGAATGTGTCATATAGTTTATTAAGTTATTTGTTTTTAAAATCTTTTCCATTGTCTGTAACAATTTTATGCTTGGAACACCGAAACGACATATGATGTATTGATATATGAATTTGATGATGGGTCCTTATTTAGTTGAGGTTAAAGGGACATCTTCAACTAATTTAGTGAAATATTTAGTAGTTTTGATAATGGGATGATGTTGTTAAGATGACTTAGGATGGATAGTACTGATGAGATCTAACCCCCATTGAGAGAATTGCCATAAGTCCTGAGTGGGTTGTAAAGCTTAATTAGGGAAATGATTGAGATCTAAATGTAGTTGGCACTTGACACATTTCTTAACGTATGCACAACAATATTGATTGATAGTAGGCTAGTAGTACCCTAGCCACAAGACATGTTAGCGACAACATTTCCACTAAAATGACCTCCACAAATACCGTCATGTACTTCTTCAATTGCTTTGATTGATTCATGAGATTTAAGGCATCTTAATAAAAGAATGTCAAAGCCACGTTTATAGAGGATACCACATATGATGACAAAGCAAGTGACATATTGAATAAATGATCATTTAACATTGCGTGATAAATCATAGGGGATTTTAGATTTAGAAAGATAGTCATAGATTTGAGAATACCATAGATCGGTTGGATTATTGTTGACAATGTTGATAGGAGGGAGTTCATTTTGATGTGAGGGATAATCTAATATTTGAACGAACACAAATACTTTAGTGTTATCTTTTGATTCTTCAGTTTCTAGGGGAATGAGAGATCCCAAAGAGGCCATAGTGTCTGTAAACTTGTTAGAGGATCACGAGATGGTTTGGATGGTATAATGATCAAAGGCGTCGAGGATAAAATCAACGTTAGCTTTATATTTCTACAAAATTTAATTTTTACATTGATATTCTCCTTTGACTTGATTGATGACGAGTTGTGAGTCTCCATAGATTTTTAATATGTGAACACCTAATAGGATAGCAGTGGTAAGGCCCATGATTAAAGCTTCATATTCTTCCATGTTATTAGTGCATTCAAGTTAATTTTAAATGATAGCGGAATAGGAATTCCCTAGGGTGGTATGAGAATGACACTGGCCCCTCCTCCTTGCTGGCATTTAGATTCATCGAAGAAGAGGGTCATTTTGACAGGAACAAATTTGTATTCATTGAGAGTGTTGATAGATTCATCTGGAAAGTGTTCATGAGGAAGTTGATTATTAGGAAGGGGTGCATCAACAAGTTGATCTGCAATAGCCTTGCCCTTGATAGATTTATGTGATATGAACTTGAGGTCAAACTCAGTCATAAGCATGAGCCATCGAGTTATACAATCATGATATGGTTTAGAGTGCATGGTTTTAAGTGGATTGAAGCTAGTAATGACATAGGTCTTGTGATTAAGAAGATAGTGACATAGTTTAGAAGTGGAAAAGTATAAGGTGCAACATAGTTTTTGGTTTCAATGTAATGAGTCTCATAATCGTGAAGTGTGCGACTGATATAATAAATGGCATGTTTGCGACCTTGGTCATCACAAGGGCAAACATAGTTCTTAAGGTGTGTTCTAAAGAAGATATGGGTAAATAGAATGGCTCCCCCTCATGAGGTGGTGTAAACATGGGTGGTGATAGAAGATAATGCTTAATTTTTTCAAAGGCATCCTGACAATTAGAATCCCATTTAAAATCTACATCCTTACGGAGAAGATGATGAAATGGTTGATAGCGGTCTTAGAGTTGAGATATGAAGCATTAGATGGATTGAAATTTACCTTGGAGGCTACGTAATTGTTTAAGATGGGATGGGGGAGGCATTTCAAGTATTTCTTTAACTTTGGTTGGGTCCACTTCAATACCTTAGATAGATATGATGAATCCTAGGAGTTTACCGATGAAGACATCAAAAACAAACTTTACAGGATTAAGATGAAGGAAATATTGAATAAGTTAGGTATAAATTGATTCAAGGACGACAAGGTTGTTTTTGCATTGTTTAGATTTTCCTAAAAGATCATCAACATAATCTTCGATAGTTTTTGGATAAGAGTGTGAAAGATATAGGTCATAAGCAGCGTTGATGAGTAGCTCCTGTATTTTTAAGCCCGAATGGTGTGACGCGGTAGTAGAAGGTTACCAAAGGGGTGATAAAGGATGTTTTATTTTGGTCTTTGTTGGGGATAAGGATTTGATTGTAACCAAAAATCTATCCATAAGGAGAGCATTTCTTGGCGATGTTAGATCAACTAGGTGATCGATGTTTGGGAGAGGGAAATCATCTTTAGGGAAAGCAAGATTAAGATCTCAGAAATCAATACATATGCATAACTTTCTCAAGGCTTTGGGCTACGAGAACGATGTTAGAAACCCATTGTGGATAATTAATGGAAATGATGAAATTAGAGGAGAGTAGACAATGTAATTCTTCTTTAACAAGGAGAGATATGTGAGGATGCATCCTGCGAAGATTTTGTTTGATGGGTTTAGCTTTGGGATAGGTGATGATGTTGTGTACGATAATATTTGGATCAATACCGTGCATATCACTATATGACCAGGCAAAGGCTTGACTATATTTAGATAAGAAGTCAGTAAAATCTTCTAACTCTCAGTAGATCTAAGGATTGTCTAACTTTAAATATGCGAGGTTCCTAAGAGGTTCATAAATTAATGTCGATAGTAGATTCATTAAGGAGGGTTGATGTGTCTGGTGGTAGGTATTTTTAAAGAATATGGTCATCTACTCCCATGTGGGAGAGAATACCTTGATCATCATGACATTGGAGGACATTGATGGTGGGTGAATCCTCTTCAATTAGTTCTGGCCAAATGAGAGGAAGTTTCTTGGTGGTATGGTTGGATTGATAAGTCAATGGTCCTAAGGAAATATTATTGACTAAAAAAGTTAGATGGGATGGAGATGGTGTCATCTCGTATATGTGGAATCATCGATTCTCTCGGGTAATAATGGTTCTAATTTTGTGATATGTAGGGATGTGGTGTGCGAAGATGATTCTATGGAGGGTTCTTTGTATCCTAACCCAAACTTTTCATAAGGTTTGAGGGAATGTTGGATGATCAAGTCATGTACTCCCTATTCATAGCATCCTAAACCAAACCCTTTCTAGCACAACGATGCAAGTAAATGTGAGCGAAATCCAGGTTATATAAGTAATTAAAGTCGGATTTAAATGGCATAACATGGTGTTGATGATTATGTTGTGAAGAGGGATGGTCAACTCCCCATAAACAAGATTGGTTTTGAGGTATACAGTGTCTATACAAGATGACATCCTCGATGTCGTTCATATATAGGTTGATTTTTAGGTATTCCATATGTTTTAGGTGTAGGGAATGAATTTAGCATAAGAAGGCGGTACTCCCCAACAAAAGACGCTCTATAATGCCTTCGAGGGAGGAATCATCGGGTAGTTTGGATGACAAAATGGATGTGCTAGTAGATACTTCATCATATGTTTTTATTTTGATTTAGGCACAAGAACATCATTTGGTCTGTATGTCATAAGGCATTTGACGAAGGGATTAGGATCTACTGGGGACTATATATACCTTACCCTCATATTCATATTTAAGACATCGGTGTAGTGTTGAGGGGATGCAATGCATGGTACGAATCCAGGATGTTCTAACAAAACATTATATTGGAACTCTCCTTCTATGATGTAGAAGAGTTCTAGAAGGGTCTTAACACCAACTTTAAGAGGCAAGATAATGGTGCCTAATGTGGGTGTGATTATATCATTAAAAGATTAAAGTAATATAGGTGTTTGGGCTATAACGGTATCTAGTAATCTAATTTGGTTGAAGGTGATAGATGATATAATGTTGATAACGATGCCCCCATCAATCATGAACCTTTTAACAAGGACATCATTGATCTGAGTGGTGATGAAGAGGGATACGTCATGATCTCGAGGACGAAGCGATGGTATTTATGAGGATTCAAAAGAGATGGTAGCAAAGGCTTTAAGAGCTTCTACAAAATTGGTAAAGGACAAAGGATCCTCTATAGGTATAGTGATGGATTGGAGGGCTTCGATCATGGGATGTTTGTGGGATGGTGAGGTTTGAACGGGATCATAAAGTGATATTTTAATGGGAGCTTGGTGTAATCTTGTTTGATGAAAAAAATTTGTATCTTGAGTGGAGGATGGTGGTGTAGCGAGAATAGAGACTTTAGTATTAGATTGTGGAGTTTGATCGAAGTGTCAAGGGTGGCGGTGATGGAAACCTTATTTTTATCTTTAGACGGTGACGATGAGAGTTCAGGTGGTGGTGGGATAATGAAAAAGGTTTTGGGTTTGTTTTGATATGAAGGGTTAGATTTGTGGTTATGAGTTCGAGTGGTAATATGGACGACATTGATTTGATAAGGATTTTATTTAAGGATTCTTCAAGAGTGACGGGTGTAAATGTTGTTGATGGGAGGAGACATTTACTTTCAAGTTTCTTAATGATTATATGGAAGGCCTTACAATTTTCTATAGAGTGTCCTTGTGTCCTATGATAGTCACAAGAGATATTAAAGTCATACCAAGAGGGATTCCATCCTCAAGGATCGGATGGCTTAGGATATGGTAATGTTATGAGTGATTGTTGAAGGAGGTCATCTAGGATGGTTGCATAATGTCCTTTAGGAGCAGAAGTGGATGGTGAAGGGGTCTCTTTTTTTAATATTCGGTGAGGTATAGTTTTGGAAATGGTTAGTTTAGTTTTCATGTCAAGGAAGATTCTTATATGGTATGACGAATGAAGGACTAAGACCAAATATAGAGGCTTGACAGTTGGTTTTAGGGTTGATATGACAAAGTGACCTCCTTAGAAGGGGTTGGGATGAAGGTTCGAGGGTCACGTAAGTGGTATTGATCTGCGAAGGCATAATAGGGGCTTTTAAAGACTTGGACAATGGATTGTTTTTGTGGTCCCTTTATGGTTTTCTTAGATGATATGGGTGTGGATGATGAGGTAGTAGATGTGGAGGGTTGTTATTTAATGATAGGTGAGGGGGTGTTTCGATTTTTGATTAGATGTGGGTTTAGAAGTGTTTTGAGGAGGTGTGGATGATGTGGATATAGATTCAGAAGATGAGGGTGTAGGTTCAATAACATTCTTAGTAGATGTAGATTTAGTGGGTATAGTTTGGGATTCGGTATTAGGTAATATTTGACTGATGGTATTTATGGTCTGGTGAGCTTGTACATTATTGGCATGGGTTTGACTATTTGAGGGGGAATGATTTGGAAAGGGCTGCTTGAATACATCAAGGTTTTGATTCTAAGGTGCATTCGGATTGTCTAAATGGATTTCACCTTTATCAATTAAATCTTGAAGGACGTTACGAGACGAGTGATACCTTTCAATGTCATGTCCCTTAACCGTATGGTATTTATAATAATAATTATCCCTATGCCAAGAAGGCTTATATACGATGTGTGTCGATAGGGTGAATGAGTGGAAGAGAGATCATATTAACAGTGAGGAGTTTGTCAAACACCGCACTATAGGTCTCTCCGATGGGTGTGTAACTACGTTGTGGATGGGAACACTCAGTAGTAGGATTTTCTTTAGGAGTGGACTTGACCACTACAATGTTGGCTGACGATTTGGACTTGTCAGGATGGGAGGATGATTTAGACGGAAGTTTGATTTTGGCTTCTTGGGTCGTAGTTTAACTCTACCTTCTTTGAGGGCTAGCAATTCTAATTTATGGGCCATAGTGAAAGCTTCGTCGAATGTTTAGAATGAATAGATTTGAAGTAAAAGGAACGATAACCGAGATCATGCCAAGCCAAGAACACATATGCTAATCCAACATCACGATCAATAAGATGAAAGAAAATTTCCAGAATAACTTTACATAAACCTTTGCAAACAAATGAGCAGTAATATCATATATTATTATGGAACTCAATGAAATATAATGAGAATGGACCTTGCTTATATAGGCAAGGAATAACAATCTAAGAACCAATCAAGGTTGTAGATCAAGCCATAAATCATGGAAAGAACTAGTCATCAAAGAACTAGTCAAGTCCATAGATTTATGAGAGAACTAGACATCAAGGATCTAGTCAATACCATAGATCTAGGAAAGAACTAGTCAATACCATAGATCAAGGAAATAACTATACCTAATAACTAGGTAATATCTCCTAATATCTAAATAAATAAAAGAAATATCCACACACATAAGTGGGTGAGGATAAATACAATAAAGGTAAATAATGTACCTAGGTGAACATGAGCTAAGGTAAATACCTACTCTAACACCCCCCCTCAAGTGAAGCTAGGGGCCAAAATAGAAGTGGCATGTCCACAATATGAGTCCCAGTAACTAGGCCTGATGAGGTACTCATGTACAATATATCCATGAAGAAATCTTGAACCAAAAGAAGGAAAGAATCCTGCTATAAGGAAAGAGAAAGAAGAAGAAGAAGAAGAAGGAAGATGTTCTCATGAACACCCCCCAAGAACAACTTCCGAAACCCCAAGCATTCCATGCAACTCAAGGTAGTGAGGTGATGTAAAAGGCTTCGTAAAGATGTTGCAACCTGCTGTTGCATCGGAATGTACTCCAAGCAAAGAAATCCATCCTGAATGTGCTGACGAATGAAGTGGATGTGTATCTCAATATGCTTGGTCCGCTGGTGCGTTGTGAGAAATGTGAATTGCACTTTGGTTGTCACACTAAAGTACAGTCAATGAATCTTGTGGGAATCCAAACTCATCAATAATTGGCGAAGCTAAGGAATCTATTGACTCGCATGAATCGCTGCCTGTACTCTACCTTTGAAGATGAAAGTGTAATAGCCTATTACTTTTGGAAGATGTTCTCACGAACACCCCCCAAGAACAACTTCCGAAACCCCAAGCATTCCACGTAACTCAAGGTAGCGAGGTGATCTAAAAGGCTTCGTAAAGATGTCTAACTTTGTTGTTGAGTCAAAATGTACTCCAAGCAAAGAAATCCATCCCGAATGTGTGAATGAAGTAGATGTGTATCTCAATATGCTTGGTCTACTGGTGCTCGGCTGGGTTGTGAGAAATGTGAATTACACTTTGGTTGTCACACCAAAGTACAGTTGGTGAATCCTGTGGGAATCTAAACTCTGCTGTGATAACTGGTGAAGCCAAAGAATCTGCTGACTCGCTATAACTATTGCCCTGTACTCTGCCTCTGAAGATGAAAGTGCAATAGCCTGTTGCTTTTTGCACGCCCAAGCAACTGGAGAAGAACCAAGATAGAAAAGATAGCCAGAAGTGGAATGCTCTGTCATCAATAGAACCTACCCAATCTGAATCTATATACCCAACCAACTAAGTAGAGCCCCTAGTGTAGTGTAGGCCAAAGTGGGAAGTGCCATGCAAATAGTGTAAAATCCTTTTAGTAGCCTACCAGTGACTACTATGAGGAGAATGTGCAAACCGAGATATAAGCCCTACTGCAAATGAAATATCAGGGTGAGTATGGGTCAAGTACATGATACTCCCAACCAACTGCCTATACAATGTAGGATCACAAAGTGGTGTGGTACATGTGGATGTAAGAGTAACTCCAGACTGAAAAGGAGATGGACTTGGCTTGCAATCAGCCATATCAAAGTGCCTAAGAAGATCTTGCGTGTACTTTTGCTGACTCAAATGAATCCCTGAATCTGTCTAAGAAATATGTAAACCAAGGAAATAATGCAATAACCCAAGATCTATCATGTCAAACTATGTAGAAAGAGCCCTTTGAATACTCTGAATGTGGGAAGAAGAGCTTCCAATAAGTAACAGATCATCAACATACAAGACAAGTATCACAATATCCTCACCAATATGTTGGAGATACACTGTATGATCGGAGTGGCAATGAACAAAACCAATAGATAGAAGAAAAGAATCCATCTTCTCATACCAAGCCCGAGGGGCTTGTTTGAGACCGTAGAGAGACCTTCAGAGCCGACAAACAAGAGAAGAATCCTAACAAATCCAACTTTGGCTACTCCATATATATTTCCTCTTGTAGATATCCATGTAAGAAGGCACTCTTCACATCCATCTGGTATATGGGCCACCCCTGTGATGCAACAATAGCAAGTACAAGGCATACAAATCCATCTTGGCAACGGGTGCAAAAGTCTCAGAGTAATCAATACCTTCAACTTGTGAAAAACCATTTGCAATAAGACGAGCCTTATACTTGTCAATGGACCCATCAGCTACGTATTTGGTTCGGTATACCCACTTACACCTAACCATCTTTCTTCCTTTAGGAAGAGATACCAAATCCCAAGTATGATTCTTCATCAAAGAAGAATACTCAGCTACCATCACATCATCCCACTTCGGTATCCCATGAGCCTTTGAAAAGACTATGGATCCTCAAAAACTACCTAACACAAAAGTCCAGAACTTGTAGAATGTGCGTGATGATGCCTAGTGGGTGGAAGATCTTCTATGAAAGGTGTTGCCTCAGAAATTGTAGTACGAGCCCACTTAGGCATAGTGAAAACATCAGTGGGAATAGGATCCTCAATGGCATCTATAACCTCCTCATCAATCTCCTCAAAGAAAGGATCCTCAAGATGAGATGAAGAAGAAGAAGGAATGGAAGAAGATGAAGAATCATGAGGAGTGAAATGCTCATCAAACTGAACATGTGTTCAAAAAATAACATCATGTGTATCAGAATCTAAAAGATGATAATCTCTCATGTCCTCACAATACCCTACAAAGATCAAGGGTTTACTCTTCTTATCCAAAGCTTTCCTTTTCTTCTTTGGCACAAAGGCCCAAGCATGGCTCCCAAAGACTTGAAAAAATGAGACATCTGGCTTAGTGTTGGACCAAGCTTCCTCTGGAGTCAAATGCTCAAGTGCTCTGTGTGGTGTGTGATTCTTAATATAGCTAGCACAATTAACTGCTTCTGCCCAATAGATAAGAGGTATATCTCTAGAATGCATCATAGAGTTAGCCATTTCATTCAAAGTTCTGTTCTTCCTTTCTACTAATCCATTGTGCATACTTAGCTCCATTGAAAGATGGGGTATGAAAAAACATCAAGTCACTATGCACAAGCTCAAGTGGTGAAGAAGCTCTCTTAGACAAATTCTTAGGAAAAGGATCTTGGTGTTGTTTCCTAATGCACAACCATCACAAACTCCCTCAAGACAAGAAAATCTAGGAAGACCATCTACCATATCATGAGTGCTCAACTCCTTCAAATATCAGTAATTGAGATGTCCAAATCTTTCATGCAAAGCTTACTCTCGAATCTGAATGAGAAACCAATCATGTCCCTATAGAAGAAGTGTCATCAAAACCCTCAAAGTGATATAGTCTTGAACTATGATCAATAATACCCTAAGCAACAAGTGAATAAGGCTCCAACAAAGTTCTTACTTCTGCCCCATGTGGTGTAAAAGTCACTATTTTCCCTTTACTAGAATGACAAATTTGATATATAGAAAGCAAATTTGTAGTGATGTTAGGAACATATAGTGCATCTTGAATATTGCCACCATCAAGTTATATATCACCTTTTCCCTCAACAGAAAGAAAGGAAGAATCTCCAACCTCAATTTTGGAAGTAGAACTCAAACCTAGAGAAATAAAAGACTCCTTGGAAGAAGTCATGTGATGAGAAGCACTAGAATCTATAACCCAATTGTCTGCAAGTGGTGACTGAGATCTTCCAACAACATTAAGTGCTTTTCCATGCTGATTAGAAGGAGCTGGAATGGAGATAGAAATTTTGTGTTTCTTGACTGCATCCTCTAAGGCTTACATTTGCTTATAACACCTATTTTCTTCATGATTACTACCCCCACAAAAAGAGCATGAACGACTAGACTTATTCTTGGATTTAGAAGACTCCTTGGGTTTTGAGTTGTTTTCTTTGGGTTTATAACCTTTTTAGATGGAGAAGGTGTGGATTTTGTTTTACTATTTGGTTTTCCCTTGCCTGAGGATTTGATGCAACTAATGCCTTTTGAGAGGTGGAAGACTCAAGGTGAGATAATTTGGATTCTTCCCTAGTAAGTCTTTCACAAAATGTTTCTAAGTTAGGCATTTTGAAGGTGTCACCTAAGGCATCCATGCTAGAGAAAAGGTAGAAGCAAAAATTTGGAATGGTCCTCTAAACTTGGATAGAATCAAGTAAACACACTCTTCATCTTTCTTATCTCTTCCACTCCCCTTCAATTGTGTCAACAAATGCTTGAACTTGGTAAGATATTCTATAATTGTTGGAAAATCTTCAGGATTAAGAGAGGTGATCTCAATTTCAAGTTGCACGGCTCTCATATGATCCACCTTACTAAATAAATACTCCAATTTATCCCATATTTTGAAAGGAGAGTCACACTTTTCCAAATGAAATAAAAGACTGTCACTTACATAAGTTCCTATCAAACCCATACACTCATCAAATTTGCACTGGTACTAAAATTTCTCATATTCTCTAGTGAACACTGGTTGTTCTTTAGAAGTTAAAGCCTATAATCCTTTCCGCTTAATTATTGTTTCCATTCTTGGTTTCCATGTGTGGTAATTATGTGTTATTAATGGCTCAACATGATCTAATGTATAAGTAGATGCCATCCTAAAAAAATCACCAAAATAAATGTAAGAACCAAGCAATGCAACAAGAGCCCCCAGGATTTTGGAACTTTATAATGAGTGCGTGTTACAATATGGAACTTTATAATTATAGTGTAATTCTCAAAATAAATATTTCCAATGGAAAGAGCATGGAAAAATAAGCACTTTTGCAAAAAAACGACACTCAAAATTGAGTTATCGATCAAAAGTTACAAGCTTTTCAATATTATGCTCTACTATTTATTTTAGTTGCCACTAAAATAGAATAAAATACTCTTGCCTTCACCACACAAATAAAATGAAAGGGGCTGGAGTTAAGCACCTACTAGTAGGAATAATAAGCTTTAAGCCCTCATATGACCATACCATATGACCAGGGGCTAAGAATTTCAATGGGGCCGATCTTAGGGTTTTGCTGCCTTCCGGATCCAATGGAAAAAATAAAACTTACAGCCGAATGTCAATAGCAATCTCCTGCTCTGATACCATAAAAGGAACGATAACCAAATCATGCTAAGCCAAGAACACAGATGCTAATCAAACATCGCGATCAATAAGATGAAAGCAATTCGCGAGAATAACTTTATATAAACCTTTGCACACAATTGAAAGCGAAAGAATATTATATATTATTATGGAACTCAATGAAATACAATGAGAATGGACCTTGCTTATATAGGCAAGGAAATACAATCTAAGAACCATCAAGGTCATAGGTCAAGCCATAAATCATGGAAATAACTAGTCATCATAGAACTAGTCAAGTCCATAGATTTATGAGAGAACTAGACATCAGGATCTAGTCAATACCATAGATCTAGGAAAGAACTAGTCAATACCATAGATCTAGGAAAGAACTAATCAATACCATAGATCAAGGAAAGAACTATACCTAACAACTAGATAATATCTCATAATATCTAAATAAATAAAAGAAATATCCACACACACAAAGTGGGTGAGGATAAATACAATAAAGGTAAATAATGTACCTAGGTGAACATGAGCTAAAGTAAATACCTACTCTAACATGAAGTGTAGATGATATGTGTTTAGCACATGAATGGTAAAATAATTCAATTAATTCGATTTGTGGTAATGTAAAGGATATATGATTGATTATACCCCTCAAATGGGCAAATAAGTTGGCTATGAATTCATCTTCAAATTGTTTAATGGCGTAGAGATCATTGATGGTGATTTGTGGGTGATGTTTATAGAGAAATGTTCTAGGAAGAGTTGTGCGAGTTGTGTGAATGAGAAAAGGGAGTACTGAGGGATGCTATTGTACCAATCTAGGGTAGGATCGACAAGGGACATAGGGAAAGTCCTCAACATTAGATCTTGGTCGTGGGCTATGAGATAACAAGCGTGGCGAAAGCACGAATGTGTTGTTGGGGATCTTCTTTACTATAGAATTTGATAAACTTCGGAAGTTCCCAGTGAGGTGGATATGCTTTGTAAGGTACTAAAGGG
Organism: Taxus wallichiana var. yunnanensis; assembly: GCA_018340775.1. NCBI lineage: Eukaryota > Viridiplantae > Streptophyta > Pinopsida > Cupressales > Taxaceae > Taxus > Taxus wallichiana. Next base: position 510,881,529 of record CM031234.1, read on the forward strand.
TGGATGGGATCATTACAGATTTGTTCATAGGAGAGCACATTCTTAGAACCTAAGGAGGCAACTTCGAGGTTGGATATTCTGTCATGAGAGCCCGAAGAGGGAAGGGTTCTGACGGTTGTTATAAGGATGAGCTAGGTTGATAAAATGAAAACTATCTAGTCTATGGGTTTGATTGATCTTTTGTTGAGGGATGTTCTGGCGATAAGGGATATTTAGTGATAAGGGCTATTGTAGCGAGTTGAGACACTAAGGGTTGTGATGGTTGTACATATTGATAGGGAATGTGAATAGATGTGTTAATGAGAGGTTGCGATGGTTGGGGGATATGTTGGAAAGGAACAAATGTATAGGTAAGGGGTTGTGAAAAAGTAGGCAACTCTTGAAAGTGTATAGAAGAAGCAACCGAGGATGGTGCTTACTATGGGATATTCGAATAGGAATAGATTAAGGTATAGAAATGAGTGGTTGTGATGGTTGAGGTATGTGTTGTGAGATAAGGGGAGTAGAATATGATAAAGAAATGGGGTGGGTGCTAGCAATAACACTAGTGTTGACTAGAGGGATGGATGTAGGAATGGACATAGTAATGTTTTGAATGGGATTATTGTTTTGTTGAGAAGGAGGTGATTAAGATATAGTAATGGATACAACAAAAAAACTCACTTTGGGAGTGTTTGAATGATCAAGATGCTAGAGGGGTAGATAAAGAATCATTAGGATTGTTTTGAAGGGGTGTGGAACATGTGGAAGGATCGGATGAACATGTTAGTTGTTGAGTGGACATGTCTTGAGAGGAAATCATATAGATATCGAAAACGAGAATGAAAGATATGACATTAGATGTTTCGAGTTGGGTATGAGATAGATATGGATATAATTTTTGAATGACGGGTTCTGAGTCAAATAAATAATATGAGAAAACCCACATAAAGGATCGGTGATCCGAAAATGGTACTTCATTTTTCTTCCAAGTACTTAAAAATTTCCAGATACTAAAATTTCAAGATTTAAAATTGATCAAGAGTATTTTTAATCCATTTTTGGGTGTCTTGAAAGCCCAAATTTCAAACTCTTTCAAACAACCAATTAATCTCAAATTTTCCAACTTTAGTGAATATCTTGAATCTATTACAAATCTAATAAAATCATTCACAAACCGAACTTAAACTTTGCACCTAAAATTGAATTCTTAATTCACAAATCTGAATAGTGCATTCCTTTACTAGTGGGTTATGGATACTGAAATTTTGACTTCAATCCAGTTTATCCATTTATGTGATTACTTTATCAATTAATTAGTTAATCCATTTAAAGATTTTTATTTGATCAAAAGCTTCTAAAAACAACAAATAAACACCACTACTCATAAATTTGATAATGAAGTTCCCTAAAGACTACATCTCCAAATTCTTGAAAGAGAATTGATCTATTTAACATCCAATGAAGTACAATCACCCTCAAATAATGAAAAAAAGATCTTTATACCTACATATGAGTTGATATATGATCTAAGAAACTTTGAAAAATACTAGAAACTGCTCCAAGATCAATCTGTGGCTCCTACAGTGCTTACATAGTGTGTTTCCCATGCAAATATGACCTTTAAATACCTACAAAAAAAAAATATATTCCACTTCATGTAAAAAATTAAATTTATGGAAAGCTCTCAAAATTCTAAACAAGTTTACTTTTACACCAAGTCTTGAAAATGCCTCTAAGTGCCTCAAAACCTAAGATGAATGTCTGCATTTGCTTTGTTCACCGTCCTCCCACATGATCTGTGCCTTAGACTCGAGCCATTTAAATAACACCGAGTTGGTTTTAATACCCAACGAGCACCCCGTGAGTTGGCTAGTAGATAAGGCTTAGTGTGACGAGGTCGCGAGGTTTGAGCCCCTCTATTTATTTTTGTCGTGGGTTGTTTTGGCTAACCATGGGCCTTATCCCACATTCTCTGGTCAAATGATGACATTGGGGTTTATATTGAGAATGTCCCTCCACTTTAGACATGGCTTCGACCACACATTGGCCTTTTTTGGCCCAAACAATATTGTATTTACCCAATGTTTGGGTGGGCTGTCATTGGTAAATGTGACCAAGCCGTGTGGAGGGGTTGTTGGCATGTTTGAATGGTCGATGCCTTGGTTATATTGGGCCACCGTGTAATGTTGCGCTATGTTGATATGCACCGAGCTATATGTGTGATATGCCCCATCCATTGGGTGAGCTTGTCCATTTTTTCAAACAAATGAGTATGATGTGAAACCACCGAGTCATACACATTGTATGAGGCCTGCCATGTCCGCCGAGGTAATATGGGATCCGGTGAACAATAATTTGAACCGCCCAAGTAATATGGAATTTAACCACTGAACATTATGGATAGAATGTGATCAACTCGAGGGGAGTTGATTACCACACCAAGCTAAAAATAATATCTCGTCGATCTGTAATAGAAATGCCAAGCTCAATGACCTGCAATGTAAAATTGATCCCGTGGTGGCAAGCCACATGGTGGCTTGAGGGCCCACCACATCGGCGAACGTAAAATAACTCTCACGACGTCAAAGCTCCTTTCATTACAAAAGTTGAGCTTCTTGTTATGGCCCACTTTACATGTATCAAATATCGGAGGTTACTGACAACTCGAACAACCTTCATTTTTCCCTCTCGTCATTTGCCACTTTTGCCATGTGTCACGTCCATGGATTGGACTATTGACTAGGGTTGACCCATTTAAGACCTTAACTTTGATCGGTGATAGAATATACATACGGAATCCATTTCTGAAGTTCAACATACCATTGGAAAGGTCTTGAAGCCCTTTAGCATGGTCTAGATTTAGGGAAGTTTAGGGAATATTTGTATAGTGAAAAATCCTCCGCATCAATCGGGAACATATGAAGGTGGCTCAGTGCGATGGTTGAAGTTAGACACCCTAGTTGTAAGGTAAACATTAAGGGCCACGGGGTTTGAATCTAAAATCTCTGAAAAGATGGGATCCCCACCATCAAAGAAGCGAGGACTAGGATGATCAGGGATTTCAGATGATGTAGATTGAGAGCTGGGAGAATGTGGTTATTCTAACTTTTCTTTTTGAGATAGATGAGAGATTTGACGATGGAGTAAGCATGCGGAGTCCAAAAGGCGTTTTCAAATACTTTCATTATAACACTCATTTTCTTCCTCCCAAATTTGTTGATTTTCATATTGAGGTGTGGATATTGGATTTATAATTGGTTGAGATTGTGGGGTTTGATGATGTAATGGAATAGATTGTTGGAATAGACTAGACATGCTTTCAGATGTTTGTATACGGGATTGTTGTCTTGTAAGTACCATAATTAACAAACACTTAATCACCTAAGAAATGAACAATAACTAGACGTATTGTTTACAAACAACAAACAAAGCAAATAGAAAGAATTTTTAGATTATCTTGATTACTTAAAAAAGGATGAAATGTGCAAAATGGCTGATGGGGTCCTAGAAATGACTTCCTATGACTAGTTTTAGGATTGTTAAAGGTTGGCGTCCCTGATATACTCGAAGGTATGCGAAGCTCAAATCTGTCTTTGGTCTTAGTAGGAGGCTGGTATTGGGGCCCACCCCCACTTTATGATCCTGGAATGATAAGGAGTTAGGTGCTTAGCCAATATACCAACAATTAAATGTTTACACTTCTTTAGAACACCGAGTCAATTTCCTATTGGGTGATGAAATCCCAATAGTTATCACCTGGGTAGGAGTGTTTGATGCAAATTATGTTTGATGTGACATGGTTGTGTGTGGGGAAGAATTAAGTGAATGCAATCAATTAATCTTCCTAATTAAAACTAAATGATCAAACAATATGTAATATTTGTTTTAATCCTAAAAGAACGATTGACTTCGATGAGGACAAACAACAAATATGTAGTACGAAAAACAAACAGAAGGGAAAGGAATCACCTTGATAATGCCTCCTTTTTAATTTTTTGCAATTTTTTGATTTTTTTAACAATATAGCAACCCAACAAGCAAAAGGCCTCCAGAAACATGAAACCTGCAAAACCAAGTTAGTAGAAAAGAGAAAATAACTGAAAAACATGGGTTAGAAGGTGAAGCAGAGTAATCAAAATAATTCGAGAAAAAGCATTGGCGATTGACTAAATCACTCGGCAATTCAACCGATTGTTGGTGATTGGCGAAATTGCTAGTGATTATAGAGCGAAAAACCAAGATTATGAAAGATATGAAATTTAAATGAATGAAATAAGGGGAATTAGGGTCCTTGTGCAGACGACAAAAATTCAACATGTGACCTTCTTTGCACTGACCTCTCAAGGTTGTGCGAGACCTTGATTGTTTGAAAGTGTGTGGCTAAATGATAGTCATAGCCGAGATGATTCCCTTCATGTTGGGTTCACCAATTTTGTATGGTGAAAGTCAACATGTAACCTTCTTCGCACACAACCTCTCGAGGTCATGTTGAGATAACCGGTGTAGAATGGAAATGGATACGAATGTGGACAAGCTAATTGGGCAATCTTATATCTTCAACACATAATACTGGGATTTGTGAGTCTAAGGTAAAGAATGTTCTCCTAACTTGAATTGGTGTAATGGATCGATCAGATATGATAGCTGCTTAGAGGCTCCAATCAATGTCGAGCTCTACCGAGATACTATTTACTTGGGTGTTGAATGCGCAAAAGTGACCTACAGGCACCTCGTGTAGATTTCCAGACAAGGTCATAGAAGTGGTAGTGAGAGGTGTAATGGAGCTGCAAGAACTATGGGTGATTTTCTGGTCTATTCCATAAAATCTTAGCACTTTCATTTCGGCTACTATGTTTAACATGCAAAACCGTGTGATAATGTATGGTGAAAGTCTTTGAGGATCTAAATACCGGCGTATGCAAACCAAAGTGTCAATGTCTAAATGATTAGCATGCCTATTGGGTTGTGGGACATGAGGATCATAAGCATGAGTTCGTGATGGTTGTGGACTTTGTATGGTCATGTGAAGAATCAATCTCTATTTCCAACTATCCAATACTCATAAGATTTTTAGCTTCGATGTTTAACGTGAGAAATTGTTCTAGCTTTTCAACATGACTTGCAGGCATGCACGAACTTTCAAGCGCAAACTTGAATCAATGTCAATTATCAACTCTATCTCGTTGGGTTGTGGGACCGAGGATTGCGGCAATATGTATTTTCTTGTTGCAGACCTTGAATGGTCATGTGTAACTTGATTTGATTTGTTTGTGGTAAAGCAAATTGTAACACTATGTTTTTATTGTTTTCACAAAGATATATGGACAAAACAATTAAAGTAGATTAGTTTAATGAAAGTAAATGTTTTTGTTCTTTTTGCATTTTAGAAAATAAGCAATTAATCTAATGAAATAGAACTAAAACAAACAAGATAGCCAGATGTAGCTATTTGCCTGTGCATTTGTGAATTGATTTTAAACTAATAAGAAATAACAACTTTGCAATTTAATATACTATATGCACTTAGCTTCCTATGAATATTCTCTCCTTCGAATCCACATGGATGGGAAGAAGAAGATCCGTCACTTTGGTTTGTTTGTTGATCTAAATTCTTTAGGAAATTAACTAGATACTTGCAATACGGAATGAAATCAATTTCTACTCTATTTGATATGATGCAATTATAACTTTGACAATTTAAACCTGGAATTTATAGAGCAGAGGTAAATCTAATCATGATGTAGTTCATCCCCTCAATGTGATCTCTTTGTTCTTGCATGTTCACATGAATCTAGAAGAAGTGGGATTGCAGCAACGGTAATAGGAGAAGGCGTTCGAACAAAGTGGCAACTTGGAGGCAAACCAAACATAATGTAAGTAGGAGAGGGATAACGTAAGAGATCAGAGCTTGGCTATGCAATTCCTAGCAAGATTGTTGCAGGGATATAAAATAGAACGTGCCAATGGTTTGTAGCTTTGAAAATTTAGCAAGAGACAGAAGACAAAATCAAGAGAGAACTGTAAAGAAGCCTGAATGAAAGAGCTCTAAGAAGGGGGACCTGAAAGAGCTAACTGGGAGAACTAGGAAGAGTCTACACACACATAATCGAGAGAGAGACTAGAGAGAGACCTTAGAGAGGGGCTTAGACTGATTCCTCACACAAAATCTAGACTATTTGCTTGTAAACAAGCTTGGTATTTATAAGCTTTTCACTCACCAGAAGGAAAGTTCAAATTTAACTCTACTACCTATTAAAAATGGGAAATTACTATTACAAGGCGACTAAAAACCTTAAAAAGGCAAGAGCGGTTGAGATTTGCAAGTGCAACTTGTTTTTCATGTTGACGAGTGCTTTGGAAGGTTATGGAAAACATGGACGAGGATTACCGCCTAGCCTAGGGTGGCGGTTTCGGGATCGCCGCCTATCTGGGTGGCGGTTTGTGGACCATTGCCTTGCTTGGGTGGCGGTCACGGATTGCCACCCGGGCGGGGCGGTGGTCCTGACATTAATGACCGAAAAGCAAGGAAAAAGGGGAAGGTTAAAACAAAGTATGTAGAGTCCAAGTAAGGCATTTTACGATGTAAATATATACACTTATCATGCTTTCTAGATTCTGAACACCTTGTGAAGAGATCTGAATCATCATTAGAGGTTTTTTGTAACCTTTTTCCAACAGTGTAGCACATAAAATTTTGGGTGCGTACATATTTCCCCCTTAGAGAAATGTTTTAGCCATGAAGGGGCATAAAATGTGGAGTCCAAGTATGGCGTTCCTGAAATGGGGAGTTAGAAGTTATACAGAGAATCGTGTGTTAAAATGTCACCATTCAAAATCCTACTACTTGTAAAATGAAAAGAGGACTCAAGTGCGAGATAGATATAAAAATCAAAAAAATAAATACTAAATTATGATGATAGGAGGACTCACCATTTGCATGGGGATAAGAACTTATCTCCATTGGTGCTCCAACCCTATGAACAAATACACTCAAAACAATATTAGAAATATTGTAGACACTTAAAATTGGTTACTCAATTTAGTGTCCCTCACATTCGTTTACCTGCTTAGGTAACCTGGGGCACGTTTACGACACCACTATCCCCTTGGGATATTATCCAATTTGTGATTTAAACACCTATCTTAAATTTAATTCATCCCATTGTATCTTACCCATGAGTAATTAAATATTAAACATTTAATTACACCTCTCCCCAGGTATCCTAATCACCTATCTACCCCAAATTTATTCTATCTATGTATCACCCCTTTTTTTTCCTCTTCCCCAAGCGGGATATTTTCCGTATTTGGGGTAATTCTCATATTTCTAGAAATCAATCATTTTGGCCATCTCGGGAGTCTATTCCGCGATCGGCGCCGACCCATATGGTCGGCGCCGATTTTCTAGGAGCGGCGCCGATTATAAAAGCAAGTCCAGAACTCAGTTCTACGGACCGAAAAACAGACGAACGCACGCACGAACAGAGAGAGAGACAGATCGCGAAAGAGACACAGGTTGTAAGAAAGAGAAATCTTTTAGCATCAAGTGTATCAAATGAGGGCAGATCCTGTCTGAATCAATCCCTGAGAGGAGCACCGTTACTCTGCTTCTATCACATCAACATCGCACGCATCCATCGATCCTCTGGTGACTCTGTTCCAGTACCTTACCGACTTCGGCATATCCAGCAGACGTCGACTGTCTGTCCATCACTTCCCAATTCCCGAATCTTCTTGCACTGTCCCTGATCAACTGGTCTACTTTCAGTCGACGCCGATCTTACACAGTCGACGCCGATCCTTCATCAATCGACGCCGATCACATCAGTCGACGCCGATCACATCAGTCGACGCCGATCATCCTGCAGATAGGTAAAAGGCCACAGGTAACACAAATCCAGCTTTATTTTCATAGTTTCCTGTTTTCTGTAGCTGTCTGTCTGCTGTTTAGATTCTGTTTCATTACCATAATCAGAAAATCAAGTCTTTTTATACATCTTTCATCATGTATGCTTCTTTACTTAATTGAAAACGTGGACTGACATCCGCTGAGGAAGCTTATCGCTTCCCGGACCCACTTTTTGGGCAGTCCACCCAAATATCTTTTAACGCCATCTTTTTCTGTCAAGCATCGGTGTATTGCAGGTTACTCGGATCTATTGTGCGAATTGCTCGTGTGCGCCCGTCTTATCTACATCGACCTCTTTATCCGTCTACATCTTCGGATCTTGTCCATCAGGTATCAATTTCATTGGAGTTTTTCAGGGTTTTTGTGTTTAGTTTGGTGCATTAACTTGGACAGGTAACAAGCGCAAAATTCTTGATCTACATTCTGGCACGCCCGGTGGGACCCAACCAAAGTCCCTTATTGGTAAGTTCATCTCTTTTCTAGTTTTGAGCTTTGATTCTTTTTCTTCACTGATTTCTATCAGTTCTGCTTGAGCATTTCTTTTCGTCATTTCAATCTTGCTTTTTATGTGGAATCGTTATCTTGAAATTTTTCTATTTCCTTAGAATAGAAATTTTTCGTTTCATCATTATCTGGATACATCTTTCCGGATCTTGTTTGCTGTTTGCTTAACCTCTTCTTGTGGAGCACTTTGCTTGATCGTGGGATTGTTCGAGGGGAAGAGCTCAACAACGCGCTTTTTGAAGTCCACACACCTTGGAGAGCTAAATCTACAGGTATTTCTCTTTTGCGGTGTTTTCTCCTTTTTAGGATTTCTTTGTTGGTTGACTATCACATCCAAACATTTCAATTTTCGGTGCTTAAAAGGAATTTAATCGCATTTGGGAAAGAATCTGTTTGAACTTGTCTTCATCGAAATCAAACACTTCGTTTTTAAGTGCTTAAAAAGAACCTTCTCTTTGTCATTGCTGCATGTTTTTCACCTAGTTTTAATTCGGCTGGAAAATTGATCAAAATCGGTAGTGACACTATTTGATTTTTATTTTTCACCCTTGCACACAAAGCCAAAATCACTAGGTATAAAGCATTTAAACAAAACTCCTTCCCTGGCCTCGCCTACTTGGAAGTGATATCCAAGAGGAAGAGCCTACGCGGTACTCAGGCCGCGCTATAAATTCACGGAAGTTCTGGTATATATTGGCAAAGCACCCGACTCCCTTATCGCAGCGGTGTGTGAAGTGCGGGGGTAGGCCCCTATATCAAGCCACGTACGGTCTTTTACTGAAGTGCCTTCGGGACTCCTCACCAAACATTACCCAAACCATCCTTAGTTTGGCTATCTGAGTAGTTCCTGTTCTAAAAGCCTTCCCTAACATTTTCTTTTCTTAAAAGCATCAAAATTTAAAGGAGATAATCACTTGCGACTGCTTGAATTGTCTGTGCATTAGTTAGGTCAATCTTCTTTTCTGCGTGTTTATGACGGTTATCACTCGGTCACAATCTAGAAGAATGGCTCAACTGGTTCCTTCTTCCTCCGAGATCACCACTAGTGTGGAGGTTTCGGCACCCCCCCAATCTTCCTCGGGACCGCTGTTAGTTGGTTCCCCATCCTGGTCATATAATCCTTTCTATCAAGCCAAAGCAATCCCATCACGTCCAGCTTCCCCTAGTCCTTCGGAAATATCATCTGGCTCGGAGTATGTTCCCCGCGGGGATCCTGAATTCCAGGCATTCCTCGACCGCAATCCGATAGCCCTCATGGACTACCTAGTACACAAGTCTATTCAAATATCTGATCAAGGACCACCAATCCAACAAGTGTACGATTATCCTCGTGGATCACCCCAGGCCTTTGTAGAGCAGTTTGCATCATCTCTCTTGCCTCGAGTCACGGAGAAGGGCGAGGCCCCTATGCCTCCCTTTTCTCTTCCACCTACCATATCGACTAGTTCTCAAATAGTCTTACCTATTCCTAACACCGCAGTTACCTCGAATATTCCACAACCTACTTCTGAGAGGCCTTCTGCCCTGGCTATAATGAATGCGTCTGCACACCCGCATATTGCTGTTAATTCATCTATGCCCTCCATCGTGTCCCAAGGTCAGTACCTCTTCATGAGCCAACCCCCTCCGAATAGTCAGTTGGCTCCTACTTCTCGTCCTCTAGGGGGTCTTTCTTCCAATGTTCCAGCAACTGTGACCTTCGCCCATCCTCTAACATCGGCACCCTTAATACCTAATCCGGCAGTAGAAGGCCCCTTTCAGGTCTTGTTCCCCAATATGTCCAATCAAGTCGGCACTCATGTTCCTCAATCTGTCCCGATCCAATCAACAAACATAGGAGTCCACCAATCACAGGCTCCATCCGTCATCCAACCTTCATTTTCTCAATCACTTATTATCCCACAGCCTGCCTATACGCAAGCTACTTCACAGCAAATACCCCACCCGGTGTCACCCAGAACACCTGGTTATTCCTCTTATCATCCTATCCATCAACAGATGAATCCCCCGTTGACACCTCAACAACATCCACCATTTGCTTCTTATGTAGGACATACCAATGTGCCTCCTCCTCAATCTGACGTGGTTCAAATTCTCTTCAAGAAAATCGCAGACTTGGAAGCCTCCACAAAAGGGGTTCGTCCTTCATACTCCTTTGAAGAAGTGTGTAATGAACCCATTCACCCCTCAGTGGCTTTCAAGCCTTATCCTCCCCAATGGGAACTTCCTAAATTTTCAAAATTTCATAGTGGAAGACCCTCAACAACATTTGAGCATTCAAACATGCTTGCTACCTCATAGTCCGAGGATCGGGAGCTTATGCTCCGTACCTTTCTATGTCTCTAGCAGTCTGCTTTAGACTGGTACAATAACATTCCTCAACATTCCTTGTTTTCTTTCTCTCAATTGGCCCAGATGTTTGTTGAAAACTTTTCAATAAATATCGCGCATAAGATCTCGATCACAGATCTTTATAACATTCGCCAATTCGATGATGAGTCTATTGCAGACTTTGTCGCTCGTTGGAGAGGGATAATCAACCAATTGTCTTTCTCCCTTCCTCAATCCCAACAAATCGAGTTGTTTACTCGATCTTGTGCTAATCACATTTCTTCCACTTTAAGGATCCAAACTTTTCATACCTTTGAAGAAGCCTTCACGATGGCACGCAAACTTGAATCTCGCGCCATTGAGCAAGGGAAGCTAAAACTTCGCTCTAAATCTAAACCAGATTTTTCTCGGTTTACCAAACCAAATTCTTCCCCTTCTAAAGACAAAAATCAAGGATCCACCAACGCTATCGTATTAAAAGCATCACGAGCCGATAACACTCCTAATCAAACACCACGAAGAGACTCCTCATCTTCTCGAAAAGGGACTTCATCATCTCGATCCTTCGCTCCATTGGGGGAATCATATGCCTCTATCTTAGAAAAAATGTTGGAAGTTCGCATGATCGAACTTCCCCCCATTAGGGATATTGATGAAAGCCGAGAACGCCCATTCTGGTATAGGGAAAATGATTTCTGTCCTTATCATAGAACCAAAGGTCATGACATTGAACGATGTCAGACTTTCAAAAATCTTGTCCAGAAATTCATTGATAAAGGCGAGCTCATTCTGGATAACCCAAATGCTCCCCCAAATCAGGCACTCGATGTTTTTAAACAACCTTTTCCCAATCATTCCCCGAACCATAATGCTTCAGAGTCTCAAAAACCAAACACTCATACTATCAACTTCATCTCTACTGAAGAATCTTCTTCTGAAACCAAGCCATCTGCGAACACATCAACCGAATCAGAACCTTCTTCCACTGCGTCAATCACTGGAATTCCACCATCTTCCGATAGCCCGTCTTCAAATATTCCTACATTGCTAGATACGGGTTCATCTTTCTCCACTCCTTTGTCTGACCTTCCATCCATACCCGAGACAGTGTCATCCTCATCTGTCTCATCGTCAAACATTCTTTCAATGCTCGAGGCAATTACATCCCTTCGAGTTTCCACTACAGATACATCTACTTCTGTTGCTCCCATTCTCACTGTAACTATGCCCCTGGTGAACGTACCTATAATTGTGCCAACTCCGACGGAAGCGTCTTCGATTTTGACTCTTCCTGTCTCTTTTCCTGCAGTAGTTCCACCCATAATTAACGCACCAGAAGTAGTCCCTTCGCAAGGAACTGCTTCTTCATCACTCACTTCTTCCACCACTAGTGCTGCTTCGCCCATTAAAGAAAAATCAAAAGAAGTAGCACCAACACCTATACGCTCGGTTCCTGAACTTAAACCAAGACAACCAAAATCTAACATTGCGCCATCAGTACCTCCCCACTTGCTTCCTCCGAAAAGGTTACAATCACCTTATGTCGTTGAAGTTGTCACCATCCCTGAAAAAGGAAAACCCATATTTCGGACCATCAAGACTCTTGGTGCTCTTCCACAAAAATCTCTCTCTACGCCTCATAAACGATTGGATTTGCCCGCTGAGAAGGCGTCTTCTTCTACACACTTATCAAAGCCATCATCTTCTTCTACAACACATTCTTCACCAATACCCCGAAAAGTAGACTTACCTACTAAAAAGACGTCACCTCTTCTATCAGGATCATCATCTTCACTACCAAAAACCAAGGCACTCTATGTTCCTCCGATTACACCTACTTTGGGAGCTTCTTCCTCATCTAAATCGACATTATCTAAATCATCAGTAAATTCGACCAAGCAACCCCCTTTGTCTCCAAAGACCGCAAAATTTGTCACATCTCCATCATCTTCAAAATCTATTTTAGGGGCTCCTCCTCCACCAAAGTCAATCATGTCTCACTTACTCCCATCTCAAGTGCCCAAGACTGCTCCTCCAAATGTCCAAACAAATAAGAGGATCCCTAAAAAGACTGTTAAACCTAACATGCAAGTTCTTTTACCTCGGCAGTCGGTTAATGTAAAAGAACCACCTTCATCATCTCTGTCCTCATCTTCGTCTACCGGATTCTACACCGAAATCCTTCATCAACTTATCCAATCTTCATCCATAACCCTTCCTCCGATTAAACCTTATAACCCTAAAGGAGTGAAACCTACCTGGTTTAACTCTGATTTGATTTGTGCTTACCACCGTACCCCGGGTCATGATACTGAGGGATGTAAAGCTCTTCAAGCTGTTGTGAACAACCTTTTGGAAGAAAGCGATCTTTTGCTGGAGGAGGAGGAACAAGTACCTCCTGTCACCTTAGCCCCATCTGAGCCCCAACGATCCACTCAGACCTCTAGTGGTTCCACTCCACTTGATCTTCCACCTTCTCAAATTGACACAATCCATATCGCCACTAGAACCCAACACTATGATAACCCATCTTCATCTTCAGCATCTCGACCACGGGTTGTCATTTCTGCAGCCCCTGAAGGCGTTTCTCCTTCCTCATCAGCCCCACGACCCAGGGTCTCTATTCGTGCTGCACCTCGGGCTCAAGTTCCCGTGTCTGTTGAGGAGAGTGTTATGAAACAACTCACCCAGGCTCCGGTCAAAATGTCTCTTTTTGACCTCATCCAATCCTCTCCACAACATCGCCAGGCTCTAATCGATAATCTGCGTCGCATCGCAGTGAATTCCGATGAGCCCCAGCCCTTCGAGTTGGTTGTTGGATTGAATGGACCATCAACCGCCATTTCTTTTGAAGATTCGGAAATTCCTCCTCTTTCTTCAGAGGATTTGGAGGCTCCCCTCTTTATCACAGTCCAAATCAATAACACTACCTTAAAACGTGTTATGATCGATAGTGGAGCTGCACTCAACGTCATCTCCTCGCACACGTTTGAGCAACTTAAGTTACCAAAGAATGTAGTGTCACCCCCGCCTTTCGCCCTTCGATCATTTAACGATCAGCTAGCAGTTACTTTAGGAACTGTGGTCTTACCCATTCGAGTAGGTAAGAAGCTGCTTCATGAACTCTTCTACATTGTCGAAGGAAAATTCCACTATAATATGATCCTCGGACGCTCCTGGATTCGCGCAATGCATTGTGTCCCATCCACCCTCCATCGATGCTTAAAATATCAATATGAGGGCAAAATATATACTCATCCAGGAGATCCTTTTCCTTCCGCACAATGCGACATGACCACAAGATCTGCCCCTTTAAAAGAAAATGCATGTTCTCCTGACGGGGCCTCATCTTCTTCCATACCTGCAACCAAACTACCGGATTTACAAAATCTAGAAGAGACATTGCAGCGTTTCTCACTAGGAGAGCTTCCTCTCTTTTCTTTTGATGCCCATCTCAAACCTAATGAGTATGGTAGACCAGACAAACAACCTGAATATCAACCAGGTCTCGGTCGCATCGTCACCATTGGTCTGCCCAATCAACAGACTAATTTCATCTACGGTGGTCTTGATACGCCTCACTATCGCCCAGATTCTCCTCCTAGGACCAAACCTTACTTAACAGGGTTTGATTATCTACAGAATCCCACGTTTGCAAAAACTTATCTATATCGATGCGCGTGGAAAGGCTTTGGCCTGGGAAAATATGAACAAGGTATACATGACCTCACATCCATTCCCACTCTCATGCCACATCAAAAATTTGGTTTAGGATTTAAACCCCTTTCAAAAGCCACCGTCACTATTCTTGATGAGCCTCTTCCTACTGAGGAACCATCTTCTCCCGCTAAGTCAGAAACATCACTTGATGTGGACGACGACATTTCCATCCCGTCTAACTTTTTTTTTTTATCAATACCATTTCCTTAGGGCCGTTAGCCTATGAGACTAACAATCGGTCCGCTTCTATACCATTAATCTTCCCTGAAATAGTTGGAGACGATTCTCCTACTATCAACACTATCCACTGTGTGGATGACGATTCCGTCCTCACCTATCTGGGGGCAGAGGATTCATATCTTCCCAAGACTATTCCTTCTGACTCGTCTACGCTTCTCAACGAGGCCACTATCGACCTTAATATAGGGACTTCTGAAGACCCTCGCATCATTAAGGTCGGCCAATCCCTTAATCCACAGGAGTTAGGAGATTTTACCACTTTTCTTTCCAAACATCGCCAAGCCTTTGCTTGGTCATACGAGGATATGCCAGGACTCGATCCCGATATTGTGGTC
The DNA here is from genome assembly GCA_018340775.1 of Taxus wallichiana var. yunnanensis. NCBI lineage: Eukaryota > Viridiplantae > Streptophyta > Pinopsida > Cupressales > Taxaceae > Taxus > Taxus wallichiana. The sequence continues at coordinate 510,896,550 of CM031234.1, forward strand.
CACAATATCGTTACTCTTCCCAACATCAAACCAGTTAAGCAAAAATTACGTAAAATGCACCCTAGAGTAGCCCTTCTTGTTAAAGAAGAATTACAGCGCTTGCTCTCGGCTAACTTCATCCAACCCATCGATTATCCACAATGGGTGTCCAATGTAGTACCAGTAACTAAAGCTACTGGGAAAATTTGAATTTGTACCGACTTCCGGGATCTTAATCTTGCTTGTCCAAAAGATGATTTTCCTCTACCTAATATCGACCAACTCGTAGATTTAACTGCGGGTCATGAGATGCTTTCTCTTATGGATGGTTTCTCTGGATATAATCAAATTCTCATTGCACCAGAAGACCAACATAAGACTTCTTTCATAACTCCTTGGGGGACCTTTTGTTATCGTGTCATGCCTTTTGGTCTTAAGAACGCAGGAGCAACCTATCAACGAGCAATTACGCTACATCTATCCATGTATATCAAAATCAAAAGCATGAGAACAATTATATGACAAATGAAATGATGAATCTGTATATATGCATGTGTGTCTGTACAACAAAAAGGGGTGGCTTTCAATCAAGCCATCTATACAATGCCTTCCAATCGAGGCTACATCAATACATGGATACAAAATCTATCAATCTCTATATCGTAAAATCCGACGCATGGAGGACACTATCTCCTCCACCCTCCTCTGCACCTGGCTGTCTCTCCTGGCCGCCGCCTATCGAGCTCGATGCACCTGCTGCTGGAGGTCTCTGCGCACCTCGATCTCTCCCAGTGCTCCCACCACCTGAGGCTCCGCTCGCTGTAGCCGTCGCTGCTCTCCTCCTCGCCCCGTACCGAGGCACATCTGGGGCATGCTGCGCTAGGGCATCCTCATAGTATCTCACCTCAGCGAGGAGAGACTGGTATGTGCTCAGGCTCACAGTACCCGGTGCTCGTAACGATGCTTTGCTTGGTCTTCTTGGGCTGCTTGGCGCTGGCTGGTGGTGCTCCTCCTAGGGTCGTGCCCTGTGTACCGGACTCTGACGTGGCACCGGTCTCTCCATATTTGGCCCTGAGGGCCTCCCTATGTCGAAAGTAGCGATCCCTCTGCTGGATCGCTATATCTCGCTCCTGGCGAGCGGTGTCTCTCTCCACAATCAGGGCATCCCTCTCCTCTGTCAAAGCCCTGATCTCCTCCAGAGCTACCTGATGTGTCTGTGTAAGGGTGGCATGCTCTCCCTCTAGTCTATCCAGCATCGCAGCTATGTCCTCCTCGTCAGCATCTATAGATGGCGGGAGATGTCGTGGTAGCTCGGTGTCATACCATGCTGCGTAACCCTCATCTACCCCTGCGTCATCATCGCTGTCTGTAGAGGGTGGGGCCTCTCTCAATGGGTCTGCCGGGATCAAAATCGGCAAATCCGTCTCCCTGCTATCCCGCCTATATGGCGTGTAGGTGGTCGGCACTGTCTGTACTAGGCCGAACTGCCTCAATACCCGCATAAACGGGACTCGCTCCCACATATCTGGCCTGCGACCCCTAACCACCCTGCTCCGCCTCAATGCTACCAAGTGAGCATCCTGACCAGCCCATGTCGGAAATGCCCGATATGGCCTCCAGATGACCTGGTCTGGTGTCAGCGTCCTGAAACGCTCGCTGTACCAATCAGCCGATCTCCCTGTATCCCCTGCGGCCACGTCTGCCCGCCACCGCCGGAATCCATAATCGATGCCTCCCACTGCTGCTGGCATCCAAGGAAGCCCGGATGGCCTGATCACCGCTATGTGCTCGTATGCCCAGCAATGGAGCACAAAACTGACATCTATACCCGTCCTCCGACCTGTGGTGTACATCCATAGCTCATGGTATATCTGAGCTATCAGGGGCATCGCCAAGAAGGCGAACACACGCCTGAATGAGAATGTCGCAAACACGGTCTAATAGCAACAATGGGAATCTCCCACCTCCTGAATCTGGCAGAGCAAAGTAGGATATAGCCATCTGAATCAGCACTATCCGTCTGCTCCGGGGGCTATCCTGTCTATACTGTGAGGCTATCCTCACTGCCCCGGACACTATCTCTGAGTCATCTGCCCTGTCTCTGTATAATCGACCTAGGGCCCTCTGCTGCTGCTCCCGGGGTGTAATCTCGATCGGGTCCCCAGTGATAGGCAATCTCAGTATCCTGTATATGTCCTCATGGGTGATGGTCATCTCACCCGTCCTGAACCAAAAAGTGCACGTGTGGCTGTCCCACCGTCGCACTAGTGCCCGCATCAGCTCCACATCCCGCGGCACTCGTCTGTAATATCTGAAACCCCCGAGCCCGGCTAACTCTAGATGCCGCCGATCAGACATCCCACATCACATCTGGGAGAATAGTCTCCAGTAACTCGGGAATAGCATCCCTCATATGTAGAGCCTCTCGTGCCTGCACCCACAACAGCAAGAGCAACATTAGTCTCGAATCGCAGTATCCAAAACAACAAAAACTTCATCTTTTCCCATCGGCGTCGATTTAATAAAATCGGCGTCGTTTGTCTCTAATCGGCGCCGATTAATATCAATCGACGCCGTTCAAGAACCAATCGACGCCGATTGTACCAATCGACGCCGACTGGCTGTCCGGACGTAAATCAGCCCCTTGTTCCCATAAACACAAAAAAAAAAAAACAAAAAAATAAAAAGAAATGCAACGGGTTCAAGAAGAACCACTTACCCCAGGTCGTGTCCTCCTGCGCTTCTGACCGCTCCCAGAGGCTTCCATGATGCTCAAATCAAAATTCTGCCTCTCTCTGAATCAGTCGTCACGATGAAAATAAATCGTTTACGTTTTCCGTTCGCATATTTATATGCGCTACGATTGGTCGACGCCGATTTTTCTGATCGACGCCGTTTATATTGGTCGTCGCCGATCGATATGGTCGCCGCCGATTTTCCGCATCTATTTGCCATAGTGTTGATGCTTGGCTTATTTGTCCATCTGATCATTATTGTGTGCTGAATATTGCCTTTCGGCACATCTTTTCGATATCATTGTCTATTTCGAGTTTTGTTCCCTTTGCGTGGGACACTCGTACTTTTTGGCAGCCTAGAGTTAAACGGGTCTGTAGGCACTAACGTCGTTTGCTTTGCAGACCGTCTAGTTGTCCCTACCAATGTGTCTCTCTTTAGATGCTGACTATTTTGCAGTTCTCCTTACACTCATGGGTCTGTAGGCACTAACGTCGTCTCATGAGGAGACCGGCTAGTTTGCGCTACCAATGTGAGTTCCTTAGGTTGCTGCCTTTTTATTTATTTTTATGCGTCATCAATGATCAGATCTACTCCAGACATCCGACTGGGGCATCCTGCATTTTCATCTACCTCTTTCAAACTTGGGATCGTCTGTTCTATCACCTATCCCATCCCTAGTTTGAGGGGGATCACATCATCACTCATTCTTCCCTTCTTCCATCTCTTAGTTTTTGTCTCATAACCTTGCTTATCGCAAGTTACTTGACAAAAAGGGGCAAAATGTAGACACTTAAAATTGGTTACTCAATTTAGTGTCCCTCACATTCGTTTACCTGCTTAGGTAACCTGGGGCACGTTTACGACACCACTATCCCCTTGGGATATTATCCAATTTGTGATTTAAACACCTATCTTAAATTTAATTCATCCCATTGTATCTTACCCATGAGTAATTAAATATTAAACATTTAATTACACCTCTCCCCAGGTATCCTAATCACCTATCTACCCCAAATTTATTCTATCTATGTATCACCCCTTTTTTTCCTCTTCCCCAAGCGGGATATTTTCCGTATTTGGGGTAATTCTCATATTTCTAGAAATCAATCATTTTGGCCATCTCGGGAGTCCATTCCGCAATCGGCGCCGACCCATATGGTCGGCGCCGATTTTCAGAGCGGCGCCGATTATAAAAGCAAGTCGAACTCGGTTCTACGGATCAAAAAGCATTTAACGCACGCCGAACAACGAGAGAGAGAGACAAATCGCGAAAGAGACACAGGTTGTAAGAAAGAGAAATCTTTTAGCATCAAGTGTATCAAATGAGGGCAGATCTGTCTGAATCAATCCCTGAGAGGAACACCGTTACTCTGCTTCTATCACATCAACATCGCACGCATCCATCGATCCTCTGGTGACTCTGTTCCAGTACCTTACCGACTTCGGCATATCCAGCAGACGTCGACTATCCCATCACTTCCCAATTCCCGAATCTTCTTGCACTGTCCCTGATCAACTGGTCTACCTTCAGTCGATGCCGATCTTACATGGATGATGCTGATCCTTCATCAATCGATGCCGATCACATCGATCGGGCCGACGCCGATCACATCAGTCGACGCCGATCATCCTGCAGAGATAGTAAAGGCCCACGGTAACACAAATCCAGCTTTATTTTCATAGTTTCCTGTTTTCTGTAGCCGTCTGTCTGCTTTAGATTCTGTTTCATTACCATAATCAGAAAATCAAGTCTTTTTATACATCTTTCATCATGTATGCTTCTTTACTTAATTGAAAACGTGGACTGACATCCGCTGAGGAAGCTTATCACTTCCCGGACCCACTTTTTGGGCAGTCCACTCAAATATCTTTTAACGCCATCTTTTTCTGTCAAGCATCGGTGTATTGCAGGTTACTCGGATCTATTGTGCGAATTGCTCGTGTGCGCCCGTCTTATCTACATCGACCTCTTTATCCGTCTACATCTTCGGATCTTGTCCATCAGGTATCAATTTCATTGGAGTTTTTCAGGGTTTTGTGTTTAGTTTGGTGCATTAACTTGACGAGTAATGCGCAAAATTCTTGATCTACAAATATATATAAAACGAGCTCATTTTCCTATTCATTTGTGTGTATTGATTTGGTAATTTTTGAGTTCGGACCCACGGTGACTATTTTTGACGAGTGCGGTCGAATCAACCATTGCGATACCGTGGTCATGCCTAGTGCATGATGGTATTGTATATAAAACATGATTCCTATACATATATATATATATATATATATATCTCTTTTTTTAGATTCGGATCTTCTTTGTATCCAAATTTTTGTGGTTTGTATCTCATGTGTACACTAGAAGTTTTAGAATCTCTAACTTTATATGCTTTTTAGAATGTATGCAATGGATGACAAGCGATGACAAATGCTGATTTTTTTTTCTTTTTGTTTGTTTTTGTAATGTTGATATATGATAATGCAAACATACTGTTGTACTGAAATTTTGGCTTCTTTTAGCAATGTTTGTTGCTTCTTCTTGTTTTGGCAAAATGTGATGAATATATAATGATAATGAAATGAATTTTCCCTATTCCTAACTCCACGCAACTAGTAAGATGCAAGGGCTCAACACCGAGAGCTAGGAAGGGCGCAAATTATGTGAATTTATTGAATGGTAAGTGATGAGGAAAAAGGCAAAGCATTGACAGAAACCAAATTTAGACCCTACATACCTACTATACTCAAATTTTCTGCATGGTTGAGAGTGTGACTTACTTTCCAGTTTATCTAGACTTAGACCCATAGATGGCAACTTGGTTGACAAAATCTGGTTTTAGGTTTTGAACATCTCTTGGATTTTGAACTTCTAACTCATTTTGTTAATTTGATTTTGATTTTCTAATTTGTTTGAAATGACCCCCTATACCTTGCCCCATGCTACTGGTAGGAAGCATGGGCTTATCACCAAGGACAAGGCATAGGCAAGTAAGGGCACTTCTTTCCTTTCCCAACCTCACACCACTAGTAAGAGATGAGGGCTCAACACCAAAGGTTGGTGGGGAAAATAAGTGTGTAAAATAAAATTTTCTGTTGATTTTCTTTTGACATATATATCTAGGTAAAAAAATGTTTAGATAATTCTTATTTCCAAAGAGGTATGTATGGGATAGATGTGACACCAAGAAGCTTCTAGAACAAACCATAGGTAAGAACAACTTAACCTAGTAGAAGAAAATGAGTATAACCAAGTATGCAAGCCTTGGTATGGTCTTTGTCAAAATTTTGTTTGTTGAATTGATGAGATGATTTTGAAACCATTTGATGATATTATGAAATTTTTAATAGATATGATTTTAATGTTTTGCTAATATTTTCAAAAGTTTGTAATAATTGCTTAAAGAATAAGTTCCTTGACCACAAACTTTACGAAATGAGTTAACATAATGAACTGATTGAATGGTTAATGCAATGCACAGATGAACATAGTATACAAATGGTGATGCTGATGACTTATGCATGAAACTATTTGAGATGTAAGGAATTGACAGTTTCACTGAATTCCTCACCTTCTAGTGTACATAAGAGATACACACCATTTTTGTAGTCCTTCATGACTTGGTATGGGCCCAACCACTTGGGCTGAAATTTCCTTCCTTCACCGGTCTTCTTGTCAATCTGGCTATCTAGTCTCAGAACTAGATCTCCCTCGTATATTTCTTATTCATAAACCTTTTTGTTATACTTCCGGCACATCCAAGTCGGCATAGGCTTTGTCTTTGTTGTTTGGTGTTTAACCTGGCCTCATCAAGGCTTCTAATTGAGAGAGTCATGCCTCTCTGTAGGATTCTTCTCCCAAAATCCCATGTAATGAGATGTGGAGACTAGGTATTTTGACCTCAAGTGGTAGAACTGCTTATGCTCCGAATACCAATGAGAAAGGGTTGCCCTGTTGGGTTCTTATTGACATTTGATTGGCCCATAAGGCTGGGTATAATTTTAAATTCCAATCCCATTTGTTCTCCTTAACCATTTTGAGGAGAATGGATTTTAATGTTTTGTTTGTTGCCTCAGCCTGTCCATTAGCTTGGGGGTAATAAAGAGAGGTCATGTGATGGTTTATCTTGAATTTACTACATAACTCATAGACCTCATCATTCTTGAAGGATGTGCCATTATCTGAGATAATGACTTGTGGGACACCGTACCTACAAATGATTTGATTTAGAATGAACTTAGCGATTACGGAACCTAGTACATGGTGGTGAGAGGCATGGCCTCTACCCATTTAGTAAAGTATTCTATGGTGTGATTATAAAGTTATGGCCATCTATTGATGAGGGAGAGATTTCCTATCAAGTCTAGGCCCCACATGGAAAAGGGCCATGGGGTTGCGATTGGTTGCAGAGCTTGTGTTGACATGTGAATCTCATGGGAGAATTCTTGGCATTTATGGCATTTGTGCACAAACTCTACTACGTCATGCTCTAGAGTGGGCCAGAAATAGCCCATCCGATGTATCTTGTGAGTAGTGGCGTGGCCACCAAAGTGGCCTCCACATATCCCACTATGGGATTCGTAAAGAATCTTTTGGATTCTTCATGTCAACACATCTTAACAACATCCCATCAAAGGCTCTGCGATAGAGCACTGCTTCTAAAATAATGTACTTAGCAGCAATAATGCGTAACCGCCTTCTTTGTTGCGATGTTGCCCCTTCTGGGTAAGTATGGTCTATTATGAAATTGATGATGTCAGTGTACCATGGACATGTAGAAATGGGGGGCCTAGTTTCGACAAAGTATACACACTCATCTAGAAAATCTAAATCAACTAGATCACCACCATCCATTGGGTTATCAGCTAACCAATCTGCAATAATTTGTCCTTTCACAAACTTTTGGTTAACAAAATTCAACTCGAATTCACCTATTAGTGTTATGAAGTGTCCAACCCTTTTTGATAGTGAACCTTGATTTAGATAGGTTTGTAAATGATCAGTTTTGATGATCACCCTTGTTTCTTGGTTCAACATATAATGTCTCAACCATTTTGTTGCAAAGACTATAGCTAGGCACTCCTTTTCTACTTGTGTGTAATGTGTCTCGTAATCAAGCAGTGTTCGACTGATGAAATAAATTACATGTTCACACTTATCATCATCTTCTGAGCTAACATGCAGGCTAATGAGACATTTGTTGCCCTTGAATATAGAATGAGGGGTCGGTCTAACTTAGGAGGCATGAGGGTAGGTGGCGAGAGTAAGAATCATTTCACTGGATTCAAATGCTTCATTGCACTCTTTTGTCCATGTGACGCAACAATATTTCTTAAATAGATTATTGATTGGATGAATGGTGAAGGTTAAATCAGGGATAAACCTTCGGATTGCAGAGATTTCCTAGAAAGGACCTTACACCTGATTCGGTTGAGGTGGAACCATCTCCAATACTACCTAGATTTTAGCTGGATCTACGTCTATCCCTCGTGAAGATATGATGTATCCTAACAACTTACCTCCAGTTACACTGAACACACATTTTCTCGGCATTAAGTGTAACACCGTATTCGATTAATCGAGAAAGGATGATGCGGAGTATGTCGGGATGATCACACCGCTTTCTAGCCTTTGGCTAGAAGATCATCAACGTAAGATTCCACAATCTTGTGTATAAGATCATGGAAGATATATGTCATAGAACGTTGGTAGGTTGCTCCAACATTCTTGAGTCCGAATGGCATGACTACATAGCAATAGGTTCCCCAAGGAGTAATGAAGGTTGTCTTGTTCTGGTCCTCTTCAGAAATCCTAATTTGGTTGTATCCTGAAAAACCATCCATGAGGGATAGTAGTTCAAAACCGGTTGTCGCATCAACAATAACATCGATGGAGGGTAATGGGAAATCATCCTTGGGACATGCTTTATTAATATCCTGGAAGTCAATGCAAATATGGATTTTCTCGTTCTTTTTAGCACAGGGACAATATTGGACACCCACTAGGAATAGTCAACTAGCTTGATGAACCCTACTTGTAAGAGTTTCATCACTTCTTCTTTTACCATGAGAGCTACCTTTGGCTTCATGGGCCTTGACTTCTGTTTAATTGGCTTGACATCTGGTTTTGTGACAATATTATGGACCGTAATGTCGAGAGTAATCCCTGTCATCTCTGTGTAGTTAAATGTGAAAGCCTTCAAATGTTCTTTGAGGATCTGCGTATGTATTTATATTTCCTCTGGGGTTAGAGAGGATCCCAGTTTGAGGATTCTTGGTTCTTTCTCCATCTTGATGTTTATATCAATTGTTCCCTCGATCAAGGAGGCATTGCCTTCCTCAAACTCAGGTGGGGCGGAGGTAGTTCCAAACTCCCTTCATTTTCTACCTCATAGATTTCGAGATTCTTCTACGAGGGAGATTCTATCATGGGATTCCCAAAATAGGAAGAGGAATATGGGATTAGGGAGAAATCAACCATGTGATGAGTGAGATGCAATTCTGCATAGGCATTTAGGTATCCAAGAGTCAACCTATCACTTTGTCAAAGTGATCTAGGATGATAAACTCATTCTCAACTTCTATATGTGTCAAGATCGGGGTTATTGGTATTTTACAAACCAAAGGTTCAGCATGAAGTGACACCATGAAATTTGTATCTTCCACTCATTGCTTGGATTAAAGCGGGAAGCTGAGGTTACTATTGAATTTGCGAGAAGGTTATGTTCCCATGGAATTGCTTCGATTGATATGAAGTCAAATCCCTTTGTTAGATTTAGCACTGTTGTTTTATAGAGTTGTAAATGCTCAACTCTAGTCTCATATACCTCAGATACTTGGTTTGCAACTAATTGTGAGTCTCTTAACACTCTAATATTACCAACACCCATCCTTTTGGCTATGATGAGGCCAAGAAGGAGGGCTTCATATTCAGCCTCGTTGTTTGTACATTTGAAGTTTAACTTGAAGGCAAAAGGTAGAATCTTTCCCTTCGAGAAGTAAGGATCACACCTGCCTTAGTGCAAAAATGACATCTAGCTCCATAAAAATGGAGAGTCCAACAATAACTTGGAAAAATGGATGTTGGAACATTCTTCATATCTTCTTCCTTTTCCTCGGTTACCTCTACCATATAAACTTCATCTGCTGGAAGGGAACCAATTCCTAGGGTACATCCTATACCCATGGAATCAAACGGTAGGAGAATAGGTATATATTTCTCTAGTAACTCAAAATCTTTTGTGGTAGTTCCTAACGATACTATCTCTATGATGACGGTCTCATCTTTGACTATTGGAATGCCTTCGATCAAGTTCGTGACTTCTAATTCATGTTGTAGGCACCAACTTTGCTTCTGGCTTTGAATTGACTGGTTTGTTAAGTTGATTCATTGGGAGCTTGAACTCAGAGTGGATGCCTGGTCTCTTTTTAAAATTTCTAAGTGTATGTCAAAAGGTTTTGGATCACCTTGCACCACAAAGACTTTTCCCAGGTGCAAAAATCTTATTTCTTGGAATAACGTGGAAGGGATTGCCTTCATGCGATGTATCCATGGGCAATCGAGAATCATATTATAGTTGGTTTCCTAATCTATAATATAAAATTTGGTGAGGACTTTCTTGGGTTATAAGGTGAATGGTGATACTATAGTCCCGATTGAAGTTGCCTTGAGGCTATCATAACTCCTTAGTGTATTTCATGTTGAGGAACAATTTGTTTCTCCGTATCCTAGCTTTTGAAGAAAAGTGAAGGGGACTATGTTAACTACCGCCCCATCATCAATCATTGCGTGCTTAATGTAGTTGTTATAAATCCATACCTACAAAAATGCAAGGTTGGGTCACCTCTACGTGTAATTTCAACGTCCATTGGCATTTTGCTTATATCAAATATAAACTCGGTATCCCTATCTGGCTACCCCAGAGGGTAGATGTCAAAGTCTACATGGTTTACTTGCGTTTCAGGAGGAGGAGTGATGTTAATCAAATGACCAAGACCTAGCGCTTCTAAGAGAGCAGCCCTATGAGTGGGAGAGTTCTTCAACAAATCTAAGAAGGAAATGTGAGAGAAGGTCTTTGTTAAGTCATTAGGTCGTAAGTGCCTACCAGTTTTGCCAGTGTTTGTTGAACATTGTTTGGTACTAATGGATAGGTTGGAACTAGTTGAGAAGAATAATCTCACGTTCTTGTTATGGTTTCTACCTATAGCTTGATGTCTAACTCTACCAGACCAACTATCTTGGTTTGTGGTCGAGTTCCTAATTGGGTGCGACCGGTGGATTTGATGAAGTTGAGGCTTCATGATCGTTATTCCCTATTATGACACCTTTGTTTGTCTCATTTAGATCTAACCCATTATTGTTAGAATGATTTGGGAGAGGATCGTTAAAAATCTTGAGGGGTGCATTTTGAGGGGAAACTGATCCCATATAGGTGTTTGGCGTGGGTAATGTAGAATTTTCCAAAAACATATCTACAAAGAGTTGTCTTTGATCTTTTGGTAAATGTTGCAAGAATTTGTTGTAGTCATGAAAGTCCTAGTATCATGGCCTTGGATCTCATGGAAACCATAGTATAAGTTGGGATTATAGTCCCATGGGGTCATTGGTTTGGACCCTCTTGTGGCCTAAAATTCTGATTAGCTTGCTGGTTGTTATAGTTGAAATTTGGAGGTTGTTGCCTTTGGCTTTGGTTCTGATATCTAGTTGGGCCTCGAGACAGACCTTGTGTCTGGATTTTCTTTTTGTTGTTGTTGTTTTTGTTATGGAGGACGATTAAAATCCGTTGCATTGATTGTTGGAGTAAAGATATTATTCCTTTGATTGTTAGTGGGTGTTGGAGTGTTTATGGCATTTACCCTTTTGACTTGGTCTGTGACTCCATCTATTGTAACCCCACGGTTTTTGTTAAGGATCTTGGGTCCTTGATTGGTATTCCCAACATTAGGATAAGTCGTAGTGTTTTGATTGGGGGAGATTAATCTCTCCATTCGTTCCATAGGTCTTACGACCACTATCTATTGCTTTGCTGATCAATGCGGAGGGCACTCTTGAGTACTTCATCATAGGTCCTTAGTGGGAACTTCTGGACTTCTTCCTTTATCTCTCTATTGAGAGAATGGAGGAATAAGTCACATAGTTCCATCTGATCCATGTTTGGAGCACTTGCTAAAGAGTAGAGGATTGTGCGCCATCTCTGAATGAAATGAGCAACAGATTCATTATGCTCTTGTTTGATGTGTAAGAATTCCCTGATCCTATTCTTAATAATTTGTTCATGTCAAAAGCTTTGATAAATTTTGACACAAGTTGTTTGAATGAGTGTATCAAAGCTTCGGGTATTCTATAATACCAGTCAAGGGAAATACCTTCTAGGGTTTTAGGGAAGATTTTGGCAACAACCGCATCCTAAGGGAGTAATTCTCGAATGGCCGTGGCATAGGCTTTGATATGTGCATTCGGATCTCCCTCCCCCTTGAATTTAGGCAAATCGGGTAGAGGTCTTGGAAGCATGATACTTCATATGGTGAAATCAAGAGGCTCTTTTAGATATTCTGAGTAAGTGCCTACCACATAGGTTTCAACCATCGATGGTGCCTATTGAGGAGGTAGAGGTGGAATGGGTTGTTGATATGGCATAACATATGCATTTGTAGGGGTGTAAGGAAACCCCTTGGTTGAGTAAATGTCCTAGGAAAAGAGAACATGTCTCCCTGTGGTGATTTTGAATACATGTTTAGATAGGGAGGAGCATTGCTTTGATATGGGTTGTTTGGTACTAAATCGGGGGTATCATGTTTTCAACCGGAATAGCGTTTGAAAATGTAGTTCCAGTGGTGTGTTTGTGGATACCCATATAGATGTTGGGGAGGCATACCTAACATTTCTTGTTCCCGTGAGGAGGTCAACTTGACTAGGATGATGCAGGGTTGGGAGTTCTTGCTTGCCCCAAATGTGAAGCTTGATTTGCTTGAGCAAGTTTTAACCCTCTAACCCTCTCAACCAAAGCCGAGATGACCTCGATTGGTGATGACACAATGTTCTACCTTGATGGATGTTGTTGTATCCTTTGAGGTTGTAGAGGGGTATGGTATCCTACTATAAATTTCTCATTACTTTGCCAACCTTCACCAAGAGTATTTTCCATTGGTGGAGGAATGAGGGTATTTTCTTGAAGCAGGGTGTCAGGTTGTCTTTGTAAACTTCCTAGAGATGTGTATATGTTTTGGAAGCATTTCTCACTTATGGCATAACATGCTAAGTACTCCTCATCCAAGAATGGGAGTGGATCCGATTGCCTACTAATTTGCGGTCTAAACAAAACCCGAGGAGATGAGTTGGATTCTCCAATAAATGTCATGCTATTAGAGCTTGAGAGCTCAGGTTGTTGTGTTTGTGTGAGTTGGTCTAGCTCCTCAATTCAAAATGAAAAACTAGTGTTAGTCCTTTGAGGAGGAGTTTGTGATGAAAGGTAGTTGCTTGAGTAGTTGTCAGCCCATGTAGAAAGTGAGGGTGACTGTTGTCTACTCGATTGGCCGTAATATGTTTCGAGACCTGAGAGAGGTCTGTCATATGCATCATATCTCGACATATTTGGGGGTATATAAATACCCGTAGAATAATGGGAAGGAGCGAAGATGGATGAAAGAAATGGAAATGAAAAAGGAGAAAATAGTCCTTTCACATCGGGTTCACCAATTTTGTATGATAGAAAATCAACACGTGACCTTCTTTGCACCTGACCTCTCGAGGTCATGCCGAGATAGCTAGTTGTTTGAAAGTGTGTGGCTAAATGATAGTCATAGTCGGGATGATTCCCTTCACGTTGGGTTCACCAATTTTGTATGAAAAAGTCAACACGTAACCTTCTTCACACCCGACCTCTTAAGGTCATGTCGAGACAACGGTGTAGAATAGAAATGATGTGAATGTGGACAAGCTAATTGGGCAATCTTATATCTTCAACACGCAATACTGGGATTTGTGAGTCTAAGGAAAATAATGCTCTCCTAACCGTCAAGAATTGGTGTAATGGATCGATCGATATGATAGCTTCTCGGAGGCTCCAATTAAGGTTAAGGTCTCATTGAGATCTTGTTTATTGGCTGTTGGACACACGGAAAGTGACCTTCGTGCACCTCGTGTAGATTTCTAGATACAAGGTCATAGAAGTGGTAGTGAGAGGCGTAATGGAGCTATAGGAACTATGGGTGATTTTCTCACGTCTAGTATAGAAAATCTTAGCACGATCAAACTGCTATGTTCAAGATGGAAAACGGTGTGATATTGTTTGGCGGAAGTGGTGAGGATATAAATACCAATGTATGCAAACCAATTTCAATGTTTAATTGATTAGAAGGCTCATTGGGTTGTGGGACCTAAGGATCACAACTGTGAGTTTGTGATGGTTGTGGAATTTGTATGGTCATGTGAAGAATCAATATCTATTTCCAACTATCCAATACTCATAAGATTTTTCAGATTCAACATTTAATGTGATCAATTATTCTATCTTTTCAGTGTGACTTGCAGGCGTGCGTAGAGCTGTCAAGCACAAACTCTTATCAATGTCAATTATCAACTCTGGCCAGTTGGGTTGTGGGACCAGGGGATCAAAACCGTATGTATTTTCTCTTCTGTTACAGACCTTGAATGGTCATGTGTAACTTGATTTGATTTATTTGTGGTAAAGTGATTTGTAACACTATGTTTTTGATTATTTTCATGGAATATATGGACAAAACAATTACAACATATTAGTTTAATGAAAGTAAATGTTTTTGTTCTTTTTGCGTTTTAGACAATAAGCAATTAATCTAATGAAATAGAACTAAAGCAAACAAGATAGCCAGATGTAGCTATTTACTTATGCATTTGTGAATTGATTTTAAACTAATAAGAAATAACAACTTTGCAATTTAATCTACTATATGTAATCAACTTCCTAATGGATATTCTCTCCTTTGAATCCATAGGGATGGGAAGAAGAAGATCTATCACTGGGAGCTATTATTGTTGATGTAAATTCTTTAGGAAATTAACTACATACTTGTAATACAAAATGAAATCAATTTCTACTTTATTTGATATGATGCAATTATAACTTTGACAATTCAAACCTAGAATTTATAGAGCAGAGGTAAATCAAGTCATGCTGTAGTATTTCCCCTCAGTGTGATCTCTTCATTCTTGTGTGTTCATGTGAATCTAGAAGAAGTGGGAATGCAACGGTGGTAGCGGGAGAAGGCATTCGAACAATGACAACTTGGAGGTAAACCAAACGAAATGCAAGTAGGAGAGGGATAACACAAGAGATTAGAGCTTGGTTATGCAATTCCTAGCAGGATTGTTATAGGGATATAAAACAAAACGTGCCAGCGGTTTGTAGCTTTGACAATTTAGTGAGAGAAAGAAGACAAAATCAAAAGAGAACTTTAAAGAAGCTTGACTGAAAGAGCTCTAAGAAAGGGGACCTAAAAGAGCTAAATGAGAGAACTAGGAAGAGTCTACACACACATAATCGAGAGAGAGACTAGAGAGAGACCTTTGAGAGGGGCTTGGACTGATTTCTCACACAAAATATAGACTATTTTCTTGTAAACAAGCTTGGTATTTATAAGCTTTTCACTCACTAGAAGGCAAGTTAAAATTTAACTCTACTACCTATTAAAAATGGGAAATTACTATTACGAGATGGCTAAAAACCTTAAAAAAGGAAAGAGTGGTTGAGAGTTGCAAGTATAACTTGATTTTTCACGTCAATGAGTGCGTTGGAAGGTTCTAGAAAATGCGGGCATTACCGCTACCCAATGTAGGGACGACGGTTTCAGACTACCACCCTATGTTGGGCGGTGGTTTGTGGACCGCCGCCCGTGAAGGGCTACGGTCTTGACACTAATGACCAAAAAATAGGAAAAGGGGGAAGGTTAAAACATAGTATGAAGAGGCCAAGTAAGGCATTTTAGGATGTAAATATATACACTTAGCACACTTTCTAGATTTCGTACACCTTGTGAAGAGATGTTAATCATCATTGGGGTTTTTCGTAACCTTTTTCAATAGTGTAGCACATACAATTTTGGGTGCATATAGTCCCATTGGGTGTGCCAATGTTTAGAGATATTTTTACCTTTCTACTTGAATTAACAAAGTGAAATAATAAAAACAAGATCGACTTGGAAGACTTGGGGTTTAACAATACCCGTAGATGATGTGGATGTAGATGATGTTGTCTTATTATACCGAGAGGACCTTCAACGTCGAATAGAGTTCATAAAGTCTGCGCACCAAGCTTGGACTTTCATTCAAAATTTTCATGTAGACTTTGATCCTCCATCTTGTTATGGATCTTATGATGATCTTGCATCCATGGAGGAAAGTGAGTTCACTAATACTTTTTCTTATGAAGGGACACTAACACTTATTTTTTGTGATGACAGTTCCACTGACACAAACTCACTTGGTTCTACTTCTGATGATGAGGATTGTGCACCTAGTTCTGATGTCGAGAGTACTATAGAGGACTCTTCTCATCCTTCTCTCACTATTCCAGAGAGTGTTGACACATCCCACATCTCATTAGATATTGAGCAGTCTCCTATACAGTCTCATACAGTCATCACACCCGCCTCTTTTCCACCTTTAGTGTTTGAGGCCCCTTTCACTCCTCCACCTTCATTAGATGACTCATACCTATTTGACATCACTCTTCTATTTGTTGAGCCCCCTCATTGGGACAAGTATTTTAATGACCTTAGTTGTCTTTTCATAGAGTACACTTGTGATGTACTACAGGTTCCTCATCCATCTACATGTATTTTCGAGGGGTTCATCATCTCTGTTGTTGGGAGTGACCCTTCGGGACTCTTACCACTTCCACTTTTCCGAAGACCTTTATTGATCCACCCTTACTTGTGGATCCATTTTCTGTTGTGGGGATGTTTTTTTGCCTTCACATTAGTTAGACATCCTTTCTCACGGTGTTCCCTTCTTCACTCGATAGTTCTATGCATGTGGCATTACCGTCGCCTCGATGCTCACTTGCTAGACCTATGTCACACTTTCGTGGACCAGACTCAGAGTTCTTTGTGTTGCTGCCTTTAGTTTCCTTCATGGAGTGGGTAGACTTCCAACACATCATTTCTATCCTTCCTAAGGGTAGGCACATAGTTCAGTGTGGATGGCTCTTCTTTAGTCTAGAGGTAGAGGATCTCATGATCGACATTCTTCTGGGAGACTTCTTAGAGTCAGAGAGTTCGATCCATCCATGGTATCTTTTCCATCCCTCTCATCTCCCTCTTCTCCTCCTCTTTTCCCTTCTAGAAAGATGTTGTTTGTGTATGGGAACCTTATCGATCTTTAGTTGCCGAGCCCCATTTGACACATCTTTCTTAGTTGTGTAGGGAGTCTTCTTTTCTCGTTACTGCCTTACCATGACCTCTACCTCGGCTTCGATAAAGGGGGTGTTGGTGTGTGTGACTTTCCTAGTCATCATCCACATCACATGGTGAGTCATCTCACCTTGCAAGAGTCATAGGTCTTAGGAGTTAAATGACAAGTGTCAGATTCTATCATATAATCTGTCATTGTCATTTGCATCAGTGTGTCATAGGAGTTACATTCCTTATTTGGAATTATAACTCCTCCTTTAGTGGCGTCATATGTGTCAGTCACGTCACATGTGTCAGTGGCATCATTGAGGTTTTTTCCTTATTTAGGCATGGGGGTTACACAACACCCCTATTTGTACTTCCTTTTTTGATCTATGAGTATGAGAAGACCTATTTTTTATTTGCATATTCCTTCCATTATTCGAATCTTGTTTATTGCGTTGGAGCTTGACGTTACCATCGAAGTGTAACTTTGTTGTGGTGCATTGTTTTCGACATCGGTTCTCGTGAATCCCTCTTTCATGGTATCAGATCTAGTTTTGGTAAAACATGCACTCTTTGTTTATCAGTTGCTTATTACTTATGGGTTCTTCTTATTTCCTTGTGTAATTTTTTTGATTATTACTTTGGAATCAGTATTGCTCACCTCATGTTAATGTGTTTCAACAAATGCAAGTTTGAAAGTATTTTGTTGGTTTGCTTTATCATGTTCTGAGTTCGTGATTACTTCTCTACTCGTGAGCTCAGTTTTGCCTTGGCGTGGACCTGTGGTTCATTGTTGTGATTCAACATTACCTGCTCATGTATCAGTGTACTCATGCATTGATTGTTGTTCAAACATCTACATTTTTTTAAGCTCGTCGATCTTTGCACCTTTTTTGGCTTGTATTGTTTGGGAACATCTTTCCTTGTAACCTACTTAAGGAACTCAGATCAACCTTGACTCCAGCTCGGGTTTCTCTCTGCGTGGAAGTATATGCTCGAGCTTGCATCGTGCCCGTGTATCGGTCCTCTCTACATTGGTTCGGTTGTTGTATGCTCAGACTCGTGTTGGATCGTGTTTTCACTGGTGTATACTTAGACTAATCCAAGCTTTTGCTCATTGCTTGTGGTTACTTATTTTTCTTGGCTGAGCTTATTCTTGGTCTTCGACTCACGGGGGTTCTTTGTGGATCCTTGAACCGTGGGTTCGACTCTGTGTTATTTTGTACATCTCAAACCTCCTAGACCCACCATTTGGCTCGGCCTTTTGATTTGGTGCCCCGCTCCATGTGGTTTGTGTCATTTATCCCTTTGGCTGCACGTTCCACTTCCCCAACTCTCCTGGCTAGTCATTCCCACGGTGGATTTGTTGCTACGCCCTGGCTCGTGCTACCTGCATTTGGTTGGTGCTTCATTTGTTTCGTCGGTAGTGCCCTTGCCTTCTTAGCTACCCCATGCCTTGTCAGCCATTTCTCTAGGCTATTCACTGTCATAGTTAACTCGCTTGGCCTCGTTTCAAGTTTTGCCATGCACAACTCATTTTGCCAAAGGCATTTCAACCTCTCATTGCCACGTGGGATTCACTCAGTGGCTCGGGTTCGATGCCTACACCACTCCACACCTCAACGATCTGCTTCAATGACTTTTGACCATGCCAGCTAACTCATCGGGATCTCCCACTCCCACTCAAAGGGCTTCCTTGGTGTTGCATTCTCTCCTACACTTTCTGGCCAATGTGGGCCTCTATCTTTACTTTTTTAAGGATTGATTATTGGTAAATCAAATCACTTTTTAAAAGAGTTTAAGGTGTAAATCAATCTCCTTAAAGTTTTCAGGTTAAAAACATTTATTTTATTGGCATTGTAAACCTTATTTGGGTTTATTTTGGTTGTATTATTATCCTTCCTATGAGTGTCGAAGATGGAGGATGAGGTCCTGGTTGTGGAAGGCTAATCCCCCTCGCAATTAAAACAAACCCTATCTAAAATTTGGTGCCATTTCCAACGAGCATACATACGACACCCTTTGCATGCATTTAGGGCACTTTTTTAATCCGTTTGCAGAGCTTATTAGCATTTTCCCATTAGTTACGGGAATTTTTTTGCTATAACATTTGACTCATTGCTCGGTTTTGAGCACTTCTTTAGTTAAAGTTGCATGTTTTTTCGCACTCTAGATGATGGGATTATCAGTTTTGTAAACACACTATTTTATAAAGTGCCGCATTCTAGGGGGTGTCATTGTATTACTTATATCGGCTCATTTCAAATCATCTTGAGCATTGTTCTATCCCTTTTATTGCTTGTGGACTTGTGAGCACGTCCGCCATAGTCTTACAGAAAAGGGATTCTTTCGTGTGACATGAAACATCATTTCTCAAAAGGCCTTCTCTTCTCCTTCTTGTTTTCCTCGTTCTTGTGCTTGCTTACAGTGTCGAACTGTTGCACCCAACAAACCTTGATTGTGGTCTCCACTCTTGCGCGTTATTACGCTGATTGCAAGGTGAGTGACATACTAGTTCTCAACGATATAGTCACATCTGATTGTAATCAACGCACTAAACTATAAAGTGCCACAAAAAGGGGGTTAAACTAGTATTCTTTGGAGGCTCCTCTCATCATGGACATTGAATTTGATCACTCTGTTGTTGAACTAGGACCAGAAACTACCTATAATGGAAGAATGCAATACTCGATCATTACATTATGTACAACTTGTTGCCACATATTTTTAGAATGGCACCTGAACCTATTGACCACATTCATCACAAAATTAGTTGAACGAGAATGACATGGCATACGGGCTTCTTTGTCTTACTATACTGGAGGACCTTCAACGTTGAATAGAGTTCATAGAGTCTAGCGCACCAAGCTTGGAATTTCATTTGAAATTTTCATGGAGACTTTGATCCTCCTTCATCTGGTTATGGATCTTATGATGATCTTGCATCCATGGAGGAAAGTGAGTTCACTGATAATTTTTCTTACGAAGGGCCACCCACACATATTTCTTTATGTGATGACAGTTCCACTAACACAAACTTGTTTGGTTCTACTTCTGATGACGAGGATTGTGTACCCAGTTTTGATGTCGAGAGTACTACAGAGAACTTTTCTTGTCCTTCTCTCACTATTCCAAAGAGTGTTGACACATCCCACATCTCATCAGATATTGAGCAGTCTCCTATACAGCCTCTTATAGTCATCACACCCACCTCTTTTCCACCTTTAGTGTTTGAGGCCCTTTTCACTCCTCCACCTTCATTGGATGACTCATACCTATCTGACATCGCTCTTTTGTTTGTTGAGCCCACGCATTGGGACAAGTATTTGCCTAACCTTATTCGTCTTTTTGTAGGGTACACTTGTGATATATTACATGTTCCTCATCCATCTACATGTATTTCAGAGGAGTTCATCATCTCTGTTTTTGGGGGTACCCCTTCTGGGACTCTTACCACTTCCAATTTTTCAGAGACCTTCATTGATCCACCTTTCTTATGGATCCATTTTCTGTTGTGGGGGATGTTTTTTTGCCTTCACATCAGTTGGACATCCTTTCTACAGGTGTTTCCCTTCTTCACTCTGATAGTTCTACGCACGTGGCATTACCTTCGGTTCCTTGACGCTCACTTGCTAGACCTATGTCACACTTTCGTGGACCAGACTCAAAGTTCTTTGTGTTGCTTCCTTTAGTTTCCTTCGTGGAGTGGGCAGATTTCCAACACATCATTTATTATCTTCCTAAGGGCAGAACACGCTTCGATGTAGACGGATCTTCTTCATTCCAGAGGCAAAGGATCTCGTGATCGACATTCTTCTGGGAGACTTCTTAGAGTTGCAGAGTTCAGATCCATCCATGGTATCTTTTACATCCCTCTTGTCTCCCTCTTCTCCTCCTCTTTTCCTTCTAGAAAGATGTTGTTTGTATATGGGAACCTTATCAGGCCTTTAGTTGCTTAGGGCCCCATTTGCGCATGTTTCTTAGTTGTGTAGGGAGTCTTCTTTTCTATTCTATCTTACCATGAATTCTACCTCGGCTTTGATGAAGGGGGTCTTTGGTGTGTGTGACCTCGCTTAGTCATCGTCCACATCACATGGTGAGTCATCTCCGCTTGCGAGTCATAGGTCTTAGGAGTCAAATGACAAGTGTCAGATTTTGTCATAAAATCTATCATTGTCATTTGTGTCAAGTAAGGCCATAGGAGTTACATTCCTTATTTGGAATTATAACTCCTCCTTTAGTGGCGTCATATGCGACAGTCACGTCATATGCATCGCTATGGCGCATATACGCGATCACATCATATGCATCAGTGGCGTCATTGAGGTTCTTTCCTTTTTTAGGCATGGGGGTTACACAACACCCCTATTTATACTTCCTTTTTTGATCTATGAGTATAAGAAGACCCGTTTTCTTATTTCATATTCTTTCCATTGTTTGAATCTTGTTTATTGCATTGGAGCTTGATGTTACCATCGGAGTGCAACTTTGTTGTGGTGCATTGTTTTTGACATCGGTTCTTGCGAATCCCTCTTTCATGGTATCGATCTAGTTTTGGTAAAATGTGCACTCTTTGTTTATCAATTACTTGATTACTTCGGTTTTTTCTTATTTCCTCGTGTAATTTTTTCAATTATTACTTTGGAATTGTATTGCTCACCTCACATTAAGGTGTTTCAACAGTTGCAAGTTTGAAAGTATTTTTGGTTTGCTTTATCATGTTGCTAAGTTCATGATTACTTCTCTACTCATGAGCTCAGTTTTTCCTTGACTTGGACCTATGGTTCATTGTTGTGATTTGGCATTACTCGCTCGTATTAGTGTACTCATGCATTGATTGTTGTTCAAACATTTGCATTTTTTTAAGCTCGTCGATCTCTACACTTTTTTGGCTTGTATTGTTTGGGAACATCTTTCCTTGCAACCTGCTTAAGGAACCGTATCAGCCTTGACTCCAACTTGGGTTTCTCTCTGCGTGGAAGTATATGCTCTAAGCTTGCATCATGCCCATGTATCGGTCCTCTCTACATTAGTTTGGTTGTTGTATGCTCAAACGCGTGTTGGATCGTGTTTTCACTGGTGTATACTTAGACTAATCCAAGACTTTTTCTCATTGCTATGGGTACTTATTTTTCTTGGCTGAGCTTATTCTTGGTCTTCAACTCATAGGGGTTCTTTGTGGATCCTTGACCTGCGGGTTTGACCTGTGTTATTTTGCACATCTCAAAGCTCCTAGGATCCACCATTTGGCTTGGCCTTTTGATTTGGTGCCCCGCTCCATGTGGTTTGTGTCATTTCTCCCTCTGGCTACATGTTCTGCTTCCCCAACTCTCTTGGTGGTCGTTCCCATGGTGGATCTCGTTGTTGCGACTGCTCGTGCTCCTTACATTTGGTTAGTGCTTCATTTGTTTCATCGGCAGTGCCCTTTCCTTCTTGGGCAGTCACATGCCCTCTCTACCATTTCTCCAGGTCTATTCACAATCACAATCAACTCACTTAGCCTCGCTTCAGGTTTCATGCTATGCACAACTCACTCGCCAGAGGCATTTCAACCTCTCATTGCCATGTGGTATTCACTAAGTGGCTCGGGTTCGATGCCTACACCACTCCACACCTCGATGACTCAAGCTTCACCGACTTCCGACCGTGTCGCCTAACTCATCGGGATCTCCCACTCCCACTTGGCACCTTCCTCGGCATTGCATTCTCTCCAACAATTCGGTCAACGTGGGCCTCTATCTTTATTTTTTAAGGATTGATTATTGGTAAATCAAATCACTTTTTAAAAATGTTTAAGGTGTAAATCAATCTCCCTTAAAAATTTTTAGGTTAAAAACATTTATTTCATTGGCATTGTAAACCTTATTTGGGTATATTTTGGTTGTATTATTATCCTTCCTTCAAGTGTCGAAGATGGAGGGTGAGGTCCAGGGTTGGCAGGAGGCTAATCCCCCCTCGCAATTAAAACAAACCCTATCTAAAATTTGATGCCATTTCCAACGAGCATACATACGACACCCTTTGCATGCGTTTAGGGAACTTTTTAAATCCGTTTGTAGGCTTATTAGCATTTTTCCATTAGTTGTGGGAATTGTTTTTGCTATAACTTTTGACTCGTTGCTCGGTTTTGAGCACTTCTTTAGTCAAAGTTGCATGTTTTTTCACACTCTAGATGATGGGATTATCAGTTTTATAAACACACTATTTTATAAAGTGCCACATTCTATGGGGGTGTCATTGTATTGCTTGTATCGGCTCATTTCAAATCATCTTGAGCATTGTTCTATCCCTTTTATTGTTTGTGGACTTATGAGCGCGTCCGCCATAGTCTTATAGCAAAGGGATTATTTCGAGCGACATGAAACACCATTTCTCATAAGGCCTTTTTGTTTTCCCTCATTCTTGTGCTTGCTTACGGTGTCGAATCACATTACACCTAATGAACCTTGATTGTGGTCTCCACTCTTGTGCACTATTACACTTATTGCAAGGTGAGTGACATACTTGGTTCTTAACACATAGTCACATCTGATTGTAATCAACGTACTAAACTATAAAGTGCCGCAAAAGGGGGTTAAACTAGTATTATTTGGAGGCTCCTCTCATCATGGACATTGAATTTCATTGCTCTGTTGTTCAACTAGAAGCAAAAAACTACCTAAAATGGAAGAATGGAATACCCAATCATTTCATTACGTATAACTTGTTATCGCATCTTCTTGGGATGACACTGAACCTATTGACCGCATTCATCATCAAAATTTGTTGAACGATAATGACATGACATACAAGCTTCTTTGTCTTACTATATCGGAGGACCTTTAATGTTGAATAGAGTTCACAGAGTCATGCACCAAGCTTGGAATTTCATTCAAAATTTTCATGGAGACTTTGATCCTCCTTCATCTGGTTATGGATCTTATGATGATCTTGCATCCATGGAGGAAAGTGAGTTCACCGATACTTTTTCTTATGAAGGGCCACCCACACATATTTCTTCATGTGATGATAGTTCCACTGACACAAACTCACTTGGTTCTACTTCTAATGATGAGGATTGTGCACCTAGTTTTGATGTCAAGAGTACTACAGAGGACTTTTCTCCTCCTTCTCTCACTATTCCAGAGAGTGTTGACACATCCCACATCTCATCAGATATTGAGTAGTCTCCTATACAGCTCTTATAGTCATCACACCCACCTCTTTTCCACCTTTAGTGTTTGAGGCCCCTTTCACTCCTCCACCTTCATTAGATGACTCATACCTATCTGACATCGCTCTTCTATTTGTTGAGCCCCCTCATTGGGATGAGTATCTACCTAACCTTAGTCATCTTTTTATAGAGTACACTTGTGATGTACTACAGGTTCCTCATCCATCTACAGGTATTTTAGAGGATTTCATCATCTCTCGTTGTTGGGGTAACCCTTCTGGACTCTTACCACTTCCACTTTTCCAGAGACCTTCATTGATCCACCCTTTCTTGTGGATCCATTTTCTATTGTGGGGATGTTTTTTTCCTTCACATCAGTTGGACATCCTTTCTACAGGTGTTCCCCTTCTTCACTCGATAGTTCTACGCATGTGGCATTACCTTCGGTTCCTTGGCGCTCACTTGCTAGACCTATGTCACACTTTCATGGACCAGACTCAAAGTTCTTTGTGTTGCTGCCTTTAGTTTCCTTCGTGGAGTGGGCGGACTTCCAACACATCATTTTTGTCCTTCCTAAGGGTAGGCACATAGTTTAGTGTGGATGGCTCTTCTTCAGTCCAGAGGCAGAGGATCTCATGATCGACATTCTTCTGGGAGACTTCTTAGAGTTGTAGATTTCAGATCCGTCCATGGTATCTTTTCCATCCCTTTCATCTCCCTCTTCTCCTCCTCTTTTTCCTTTAGAAAGATGTTGTTTGTATATGGGAACCTTATCAGGCCTTTAGTTGTCGTGCCCCATTTGGGACATGTTTCTTAGTTGTGTAGAGGAGTCTTCTTTTCTGTTCTGTCTTACCATGACCTCTACCTCGGCTTCGATGAAAGGGGGTGTTGGTGTGTGTGACTTTCCTAGTCATCGTCCACATCACATGGTGAGTCATCTTGCCTCATGAGAGTCATAGGTCTTAGGGAGTCAAATGACAAGTGTCAGATTCTGTCATTGTCATTTGTGTCAGTGCATCATAGGAGTTACATTCCTTATTTGGAATTGTAACTCCTCCTTTAGTGGCATCATATGTGTCAGTCACGTCATATGCATCATTAGCATCATTGAGGTTCTTTCCTTGTTTAGGCATGGGGGTTACAAGACACCCTTATTGGTACTTCCTTTTTTCGATCTATGAGTATGAGCAGACCTGTTTTCTTATTTGCATATTCTTTCCATTATTTGAATCTTGCTTATTGCATTGGAGCTTGCCGTTACCATTGGAGTGCAACTTAGTTGTGGTGCATTGTTTTTGACATCGGTTCTCATGAATCCCTCTTTCAAATGATGGATGCGATGCTCGATGTTGATAGAAGTTGTGCTCCATCTAAAAGTGTGTACAAGCTCCAATCCTGCAAAGAAACCTACGTTGAAAGACACTAAATAATATATATTAGATAGATAGATAAGCGATATGCTCGACAAAGATCGATTCTAGGAATCTAAAAGGATTTCTCGAAGGATGTTAGCTCACCTTGTAAACAATAAAATGAATTGTAATATATGAATGATAAAATATAAATAGATACAAGATAGATAGATATAAAGATAGTAGATGAAGGTGAATAGAATTCAAGATGAAATGGTAGGTCCTGTTCAACTTCAAATGTGGCCTAGGAAAGTGTGGATGTAATGTGTACGTGCTCAAATTAATTGTACTAGAAGTATTCTAATTCTTGGTGGATTTCCCAGAGGAATTAAAAGATGTCTTCAAGTTCTTCTATAGGAGCGTTATTGATGGCGCAAAGTGTCAGATCATGGAGAAGATCGTATTGTTCCCAAAAGAAAGGGTGTCAAACTATCGGAAGGTTGTAAATGCTGGTAATTTCATGTGATTGACCACCAATTGCCATCTAATAGTGATCCATGCTTAAAAACATGTTAGAAGTAATAGGATTGACAAAACAGATGAAAGATAATTGATAAAAATTGATAAAAGTTGTTAAAAGATAAAATAGCCAGAATTGCTAACAATTAGGCTAATTCTTTGTGATTCGGTGATTTTTGACAGCTTTAATAAAATTGAATGTTTAAAGTTTATGATCG